>JAGPOW010002120.1:666245-685551 GCA_030014935.1 Caiman crocodilus | reverse complement strand
GCCAGCACCACTTCCCTTGGAAGTTGGTTCCAGATCCTAGCCACCCTAACTGTGAAGTAGTTCCTATGGATGTCTAATTTAAACCTACTCTCCAACAACTTGTGGCCATTATTCCTTGTTATCCCAGGGGATGCTAGGGGAAACAAGGTCTCCCCCAAACCCTTCTGGTCCCCCCTAGTGAGTTTGTAGATGGTCACCAGGTCCCCCCTTGGCCTTCTCTTGTGAAGGCTGAACAGGTTCAGGTCCCATAGCCTCTCATTGTAGGGTCTGCCCTGCTGTCCCCAGATCATGCGGGTGGCCCCTCCTCTGGACCCTCTCAATGTTGTCCACATCCCTCTTGAAGTGGGATGCCCAGAACTGGACACAGTATTCCAGCTGTGGCCTGACCAGTATTGCGTAGAGGGGGAGGATCAACTCCTTGGGTCAGATCTGATGATCTGTTTAGGTCCCTTCCAACCCTAAGTACTATGATATTAAAGAAAGCGAGCAGCATAAAAAAGGCACTGGATTTCAGGAGTGGGGGTGGGAAATCAGACTTTAACAAATTTAGGGAACTGATGGGCAGGATCATATGGGAGGCAAGTCAGAGGGGAAAAGGCATCCAGGCGAGTCAATTGTACTTTGAGGGCATAAGTGAGGAGCAAAGGCAGATCACCATGATGGGAAGAAAGATTAGCATGTACAATAGATCCCGAATTCTACACAGAAAACTCTGATGAGTTGAAGCAAAAGTAGGTTTATAATCATATCACTTGTTAAATATGGTGTCAGAAAGGAATTTCTCTTGGGTAAAATTGACACAGGCTGGGAGTTTTTGCCTCCTCTGTAGCCTGCCCTTAGGATCTTATGAGCATCAATTAAACAACTGCTCTGCTATCATTGCAACATGTTTGTCACTCTTGCTTTTACCAATGACATGTTATAGGGTATTGGTCTTTGTAGTTGCAGGTGAAGGTCTACAGTGGCAAATTAAGAAGTGTCTACAAATACAGTAGACTGGACTCAGTGGCCACAAAGGCCTCTTCCAGTTCTGAGTTCAATTTAGTTATTAGGAGATTGTGTTTGCCCAACCCCAGCAGCAAGGCCTATGCAGTGTGAAGTATCACTCTGGAGATCTTCACAATTTAAAAAAAAAACCCAAAAAACAAAAACAAACTATGCTTAAAACCAAGAGCAATTGCCTACTGGGAACTAACATATTTTGGCAAACAGATAGGATCTGCAGTACTTGGTGGCCCTAGTGGCATACAGGGACTGGAACTATACTATGACAAGTCTGGCATAAAGGGACTTTGCAGGCATCGTAAAGCTGTTGTAGCAGATGAACTGGGCCTCAGGTGCACACTTAAGGAGAAAAAAGGGGCAGCATGCAGTACGTGTAGTACTCCAGGTATTCTATGCTGAAAAACAGACGCTGAGGCGGCTGTTGTTTTGAAGCCTGGACACTAGAGGCTGGTCTCCCAGAACACCAGAGGTAGCTTAAATATGCTAGAGAGCCATAATGGAAGAAAGGTAAATCTGGTTCAAGATACTCGAGGGCCAGACTAGGATACCATTGCTTACCTCAGACTGTTGGGCAAAGGTCTGACCCTGCTTCTTTCACAATGCACTTGTACCTCACTCCGCAAGGAGATCTGTTGGATTCAATATGCACATAGCTGTGTAATGCTCCAATCCGTATTAACAAGGGAGTATAGTCTGCTCCCATACATATATCTACACCACTTCCCTGGCACTCCTGGAGGCTCTACTCTCAAAGATTCCCCATCCACCCTGGCACTCCAACTCTGCACAAACCAAACCTGCAAGTGAGGCAGTGAAACTCCCCTGCCTCCTGCCTCCCACCTTCTCCTCTCAAGATTTCTGTCTTGAGAATGATAGTGGAGTTTAAAGTATGCTTGAGAGAAGGGACTTCAAGGTTCCAGTCAAATAAGAATTGTATCTCTTGTGACTAGATAGAGCTTTCTCAGATTAAAGTGTGAATCCAGGTATGACAGGGGGCTGTCCTGAGGCCAACCATCAACCTACCCACCTGTCTTTGGCAGTCTTCCCACCTATCTCTCCTGCCACACCTTGTTAGTAAATAATTAAGTTGTTCATTAGGCAGGAGGCTGCCCTTTGTGTGCCCACCTATACTGGGCAGTGTATACGTGCTCCAACCTCCCCTACACATCCTATGCCTTGCAGCTGTTACTACCATCATTGACTCTATATGCTCCTGGCATTGAACCCTCTGGCTCCTGTCTCTCTACAACATGCAGGCACCACGTTCTCTACTGAGTGGCTTTCTGTGCCTCTCTCAGATGCCTGACTCTGTGCCTCTCTCCAAGGCGCCTGGTTTTGCACCCCCATAGCTGCACCCCTCCAATGCTCTGGGCTTGTGCACTGCTTGAAGCAGTGGTAGCAGTACTATAGGTACTGCAGTAGCCACAAACAGCCCCATTGGTTCTGGCCCTACTCTAGTAGGCATTGTACACAGACATAAAGGCAACCCCTGATCCACCTAGCTCAAAATCTATGTAATATCTTATGATGGGAACGAGGCCAGGCTCAAAAGGGATACCAGAAGCCAATCAGAATATGTAAGCAGGCACTTCCTAGTGCATTCTGTTGTGAACTTGAAAGTGCTATTTGTCAAGGAGTCAGAGAGAAGATTTTGCTGTTAGAATAACATGCACAGAGTTCAGACTTTACCCATAAATGACTGGAAGGTCCTTCCCACACTCATTCCAATATCAGGAATTCCAGTGATGTAAATAGAATCACACCACTATAAAAACAGTGTGAATCCAGTCCAAAGTCCCTAGTTGATTTGTTCAGTAACTGGAGTGGGACAGGAAATGGGTTTTTTTTCAGCTCCCAAAAGTTGTCATATTCCACAGCAGGATGAGACTGAAGGACTGTCTACACTCAGAAGTAAGCATTCAAAAAATAATGATGTGAATTTATAGAGGGTTAGCTACTCTGCACTGATATCTCCTGAGTACACTCTGAAGAATTACTAGATGCACTCCTGTGCCTGCAGAATTCACTCAGTGCATTTTAAAGGTGTCCATAGGGGAAGGTAGTGTGGAGTAGCCAATTAACATTAAATTCACACTCTGGCTTCCTGCACACAAACTTTCTTTTTAGATAAGCCAAGAGTTTTCTAAGATTTTCATAAAAAAACAGAACGAACATAAGAGATCCTCCATTACCCATTTCAACTCCCTATTCTGTATGATATGCCTCAAGGGCTGGTACCTCAGTATCCTATGCAAGTCCTCTAAGCATTTGGTGGCTGACTATTTGGGAGCAAGTGACAGTCTCTTTTTCTTTGGTATTGATCAAAAAGTCCACATTAGGGCTAAAAACCCTTGGCAGCAAGCCTTACACTGACACTGAGGGCCTTGTTATATATTACAGTGAGCTGCTCATATGTGGATCGGTGCTAGTGCTAGCTCGAGTTTGGAAGGTCACACGTTGAGGCCAGCAGGGACCTTGAGGACTGAAAGGTAAGAATCCCACCTGCCTGCCTATTCCAGGCTTCTCCCCTGCCTCCCAGGGCTCTCCCAGTTCTCCCCTGCACCCCTCCACATTTCTCCTGTTCCTGGGAACTCCCCCTCACTCCTTTATTTGGGGCTGCCTGTGGCTGCCCTGGAGGAGCAGGCAGAAAAGCATTTGCCTGCCTGCCTGACCACTGCTAAAGCTGCCAGGATGATGCTCTTCTCAGGCTGACTTCACCCAAAGAACAGCAGCCGTGGTAGCTGGGCAGAAGTGTTAACCCTTCTCTGCCTGCTCCCCTGGAACAGGCAATGCTGGCAACCACAAGTGGTGGTGGGGGGTGGAGTAGGATGGGCAGTGAGCAAGGACTGAAGGTGCTGGGGAGGGCAGCAGGCCCAATCCAGGTCAGTGAGGAGGAGGATGGCTGGGGTATTCACACTATGGTGAGCCTAGAGTCAGGGTCAGGCAAAGCCTATCCTCTGGGCTGGATCCAGCTGGTAGTGGACTTCATTTCCCAGCAGCCCCTGCTTGTGTGGCTGGGGCCATTTCCATGGGAACCCCCATTAGCAGCCAGGCGGGGATAGCACAGGGCCAGGGTTTCCATAGACCAGCCCAGTAGCACCAGTAGGCAGCACCAGCAGGCAGCCTCTTTCCGGTAGGGGTCACTATGCTGCAGGCAGGAGCAAAGCGGGCTCAGCTGCCACCACCTATGCAGGGCAGGCAGTAGTGGCGGCGCTCCTGGGAGGAGTGGCTATGGGGAATTTTGGGGTGGCTATAGCCCTCCTTAAACCCTCCCCCAGAACCACCCCTGCTAGGCTGCGTGGCAGGTCAGGGAGTTCCTCCGGGGCTGCGTGGCAGCGACAGTGTGGTCCAGAGCCAGGGAAGAGTTTTGATCTGCAGCCTGCATGCCCCCAGCATGAAGTGGATTGCCCTGCCCCAGCTCGAGACCGCAAGATCCCAGCCCAGCCCTGGAACAGCTCTGAACCCTCCTGTGCACCCTGCCAACACTGCTGGGTCCGGTCTCCTCAACAACCCCAACCTCTGCACCTTATCATAACATGACCTGGGTAACATGGATCAGACATAATCCTGCCCTGGAGTGATGCAACTTTGAGCTGCCTAATGAGTGCTTAAAATCAGCTTCAGATGTCAATGGACAGACAATCCAAGTGTTAAGAACTCTAGGAATAACAAAACTACTATGTAACAAGGCCCAGAAAAATTTAGTTTCAACAAGGTGGCATTTCCCAGTAAAGAAGTTGAACCGAAGAAAATTCCTAACCAGCTCTATGGGTAATTATATGCAAGGCAATGGTTTGAAATATATTGAGAATGTTAACTCGAAAAGACCAAATAAAAAGCCAGCATGTCTTTTGTAAAAAAAATAAATTAAAAAAAAAATGGGGCTAGTTAGCAAAAAATGTTTTAAGTTTTGTACATATTTTGCATGCTACTTGTAACCACGGACATACAACTAGAAGGAAAAATAGGAAGTGGAAAACATTTCTTCACTATTTGAAAGATAACTTGACTGCTCAAATCATCCCCTAAAGAGACATAGTGAAGATAATGAATAATATACCAGGCTATACATAAGATACTGCATTTTTATAGGGACCAGTAGCACAAAGTTTTAATAAATGTGTTCAGACTGTTTTCAGACTCCTGTAGCACCAATATGCAACCTAACATCTTTCACTTACACCATATACATTTAGGAATCAATATCAGTGGAGTAGTAGCAATAGTAAAACAAGAGAAAAATCAGGCTCTTTGCATTTAGAGCAATACTAAAGATAAAATTGAGTTGTAACACATGCAGGTTATTCAACAGCATCCACGGCAAATAAAATAGATACCCCAGAGTGACTGCATTTATGCCGGCCAAATTCTCAGATGGCACACGTCCAGGGAGATGTGCAGTTTACAGCAGCTGAGAAACTGTTCTGTAAAGCATCTTTTTAGTTACGGGGATGTGTCTCTCAAACCTACAACAATTCATAGCTCATGAATGTGAAGCCAAACGCCAGACTACATGGATGGCCTCAATAGCCATCATCATTTAGAGAGGCAAATCCACTAATTTTGCCAGCCCTGGTTTAAAGTGATAAGCCAGACCTCTGCAAATTGAATGAAACTAACAGCTCATTTGGATTACCGTTTTCAGAAGAAACACCACCTGCAGCATCTTCATATTTCAGCAGCTGTTGGTGTGTCATTTTCACAGCATTACCAGGGCCGATCTCCCCCCAGTTTTACATTGATTACACCATACCCGTTAGAAACCTGCCCAGGTAAACTGGTACAACGCTCGGGAACGTGGCAGCACTTATGCCAGGGTAAGGGCCTTGTTACGTGGTCGTTTTGGGCAGCTCCTGAAACTCTTCCACAGGCGGACTGTTTGCGCATTAACACCTGAAACCGGTTTTAAGCACTCCTTGGGCGGCTCGCAGCTTTGCCGCTCCGGGGCAGGATTCTCTCTGACGCTCCTGTAAGATAACACTTGCCACTCCAGAAACCTCAGCGCCAACACCCCGTCCACCCTGCCCCTGCCAAGCTGGCCCAGATCTGCCCGCCCCAGCACCCCTGATCCCAACTCATTGCCAGCCCACACGGCCCCAGGGGAGCAGGCAGGGAAGAGTTAACCTGCCTACCAGATCACCACCGCGGCCAAGAGCACAGCAGCAGCCTGGCAGGGGCCAGATGGGAGCTGGGGAAGACCCGTGGGGTAGGAGGGAAGCCTGGAGCGGGGAGGGTTTGTACCTTGCACTCCTCCCAGCCCTGCCGGCCTGAATGCGACTCCAACGAGGGCTGACCCCGGCGACACCGCTGTGGCCACGGCCCCCTCGGGCTGCGCAGCGGGCAGGGGCTGCCCTCCCAAGGGCTGGGGCTGGGGCGCCGTGACGAGACCGGGCCCCAAGCACGGGGGCGCTCAGGAGCGGGAGAGGGGCGCCGGCGCCGGGGCGGGAAGCGGCCACCCCGCTGAGGCCAGCGCTGCCGGCAGGAGCACGCCCCGGGAGAGGCGCGAGGAGGAACACCCTCACTCGGGGGAGGTGGGACGGGGCCGCCGCGACGCCTACCTGCCCCACGGCCGCCGCTGCAGGCAGGAGCCTCCCCGCGCCAGCCGCTCCCAGCTCCGTCTCCGCGCAAAGTTTGCCGGCGCCCGCGGCGCGGCTGCCCCCGCCCAGGGCCGCCGCCGCGACCCGCCTCCCCGCCCCGCAGCGCGGCTGCAGCGCAGGGCACGGGCGCGTCGCCTCCCGCCGCACGCATTTGAGGCTCGCCGGCGAGGGCGGACTGGGGGGCGGGGGTGGCTTCAAGCCCTTCCCCGCGCTCGGGGCCAGCCCCCCTCGCCTGCCCCTCTCGCTCCTTCAGTGCCCGCAGGTTGTGCGAGGGCACGGGGCGTGCTGCTGAACCGGTGCTCGGGCCTGCCTTGCCGGAGGCATGATGGGTTAGATCCCCCCTCCATCCATCCACCTGCGTCTTTGACTGCTGCCCTTTCAGACCCCTTCTCTGGAAGCCCCCTCTGGGCGCGGTGGCGGGTGTCCTGCACCCCAGCGCTTTCAGTTCCCTGAACTCGGGTTAGGAGCATTTCTGAGCCTGCCGCCTCGGGAAGACACGACCTCAAACCCCATCAAAGGACAGTTTTCGCAAGGTGGATGGAGAATTGCTGCCTCCCAAATTGTGTGTTGGTCCCTTCCTCACCTAAGCTGTTGGTCCTGTGCCCTTTAGCTAGGTGAATACTGGCAAATAACTTTTCACAGGTGCTGGGTCACTTTGTATACCCAGCCGAGTGTTTTCGAGCACTGTTTTGCCTTTGTTCCTGGGTGCAGTCATTTTGGGGTTGGAGGCTTTGCCCCCATTTAAAAAAAATGGGTCCTTTGTTCTTACAGCCCCTCTCTCAATTTGCTCTTCAGACCCCTCTTATTCATGACCATCTTGTCCTAGGAGCCTCTAATTAAACAATGATCAAAGGGAAAAAGGCTAGAATCCGACAAAAGGTAACACGAATTGGATCAAACCATAGAGCTAGACAATTGCGCTGGCTGGAAGCGGAGATGATAAGAGGAGGCTAGGATTATAATAAGAATCACACAAGCGTGAGTGTCTACACTATAAAGACCATGATCTTCTCTGACAAGAGAATTTCGTATGATCTGCATATTATGCTTTCAGTCGTGTTATGGTAAAAGAGAAGGCGCGCTTGAAGGTTACAACCAGTGGATTCAATTACTTCAGTCAGAGAGTGCATACTGGTCAATTTTTCAGTGTAATGATTAATAAGTTTTAGTAACACACTTGTTTTAAAAGCCTCGGTTCAGTGCCTTGTGCATTCCTACCAGGGATGGCATTTGGCACAACTACTAAACTGTGCATCTCGGAGGAGCAGCTGACATCTGAAGTAGAGACGCAGACACAAATGGTTAGAATATAATTAATTTCAGGGAGCAGCTGGATATGGTATTGTAAATAGTAAATCATTAATTTTGCAGTAACCATTTAAAGTTCTGCAACTAAACTGAAGAGTACTAAGCGTGCAGGTTTTTTTCAGGAGTATGGTATTGGCCTGAATTTACTCCACTGCTAATCACTGAGTGCATCTACCCCTGCCTGGCAGTATGCAGCAAAAAGCCCTGGAGCTTACTGCTGCTGGGTGCCGTGCCCGTCTGCGCATGCGCTGCAGGTCACAGCATGTTGAGCCAGGGCAGAGGAGACCCTTCTGGCAGAGGGGATCCCTAGGGATCAGCCTGCTAGCCTGGGGCTGCTCCACCCCAGCTCAGTGTGCTCCCGAGGGCTGGCTAGGGCATGAGGGTGCTTCAGTGTAAGGCTAGCTGGCAGGCAGCCCACAAACCAAAGCAACTTTGTGGCCCAGTGTCTATGCATGTGTTGCTGCTGAGTAGTACTTGAATGAGCTTTAGATAAAGCATCCCCACCACCATTTTGAAGCATGGGAATGCTGATACATATGATGCTCCGGGTGTTTTAATTAGGATAGATCTTAGAGCTGTTCTGATTAAAGAACCCCATCCCCCTATCCCCACCCCGAACATATGTATAGATGCCCCTTGTGCCATAGCACGTTGAGCCCGGTCAGAGCACCCCCAGGTTGGCAAGCGGCCCCTTAGGGCCCCCTGCCAGCCAGGGGGTGCCATCCTGCCTCAACATGCTGTAGTACACTGAAATGCAGTGTAGTGCAAATGCAGTGCCTGGGCACAGTGAACTCTGATGTGAACTGCACCAGAGTTTATTCATTCAGAAAATGAAAAGAATTACAGGAAGAATGTTTATTTTGAGTATTTCAAGGGAGGCCTCTGAAGTTGAGGTGGGCTGCTTTACTTAGAGCCATGGTGCACATCATTCCATAGCGGGCACCCCTTGACAGAAAATTCAGATAGTAGTCTGGCATGGGTATGTCTATACTGCAGCTGGGAGCTGTGATTGCAGTGCATGTAGATGTACATTTCCATCTATCTAGCCAAGGCATTGGATCACAGTGAAGCTGCAGTAGCATTGTCTGTACAAGTCAAACAGGGACCCTGCTTGCTGTTGTTCCCACAGCTTCTCTGCCATTGGTTTCTGAGCTTGCTAGATTGCTAGACACACTGCAGTCACACTTTGGATTGACATGCAGACACATTCAGTCTCAATTAATGACATGTAAGAACTCCTGATTAAGATCTGATTTGTTGTGATTTAATGAAAAGGAATCTGAAAGGAATTGCTGCATTTTTTTCCTGTCACTGCTCAGGGCGACATGGCGCCTTATAGACTAACTCATTCAGAGCACAATGCGTGTTTGTGTTTTATGTTTTAAGGTAAAAGACTATCATTTTGTCATTGGGTAAATATTAGTAAAGTACTTAATTTATAGCAACTGTAGTGATGGACCTTATGAGTGAAGAGGCTATTCTTTCTGTTTGTATTTTGTCTGCAGGATTTCCACAAAAAACCCAAAAACCCAGAAAAACAAAAAACAAAACAGGAGATCAGTTGATGCGACTATCAATAACATTTCATGTTAGGATGAGAGGAGAAGGAATGCTTTGCTATTTTCAGGCCTTGTGTCCCAACACGTTAACTAAGGTTCTGCATTTGCTGTGCAGTCATAACTTGCATGGACATCACAGGGAATGCTGCTCATGGACATACTGATACCAGGACCTACTACTCAGAGACACAAAGTACCATATTTCTTGCATATAACATGCTTTCCCTCCCTGCTCTGTATAAGATAACACCTTGTTTTTGAAAGGCCAAATGAAGAAAAAACATCTATCTTTGAAAACACTAGTAAATAAGGTATTTCCCCAGGGAGGGGAGAAAAGCAGGCAGCTGCAATAGCACATTGTGGGTACTCTGTTTGCCCCCTAGGTGCAGGGTACCCTAGGTCCTGTTGGCGGAGCCCAAATGTCTAGTCCCCCTCCTCAAGCAGAAATGGGTGGGCAGCCAACTTCCATAGCACATGCCTCTGTCAGGCTGCAGCCAGGAATCTGGCATATTAGCTTGGCTAACACAGCCCCCCAGCTAGGTGTTGCTACCCCACAGCTAACCACTCAGGTAGGTCAAAACTAGCCTGAAACCTTCACTAAGGTGTAACCCTCCACCCACTCCTTATTACTTGAGTGGCGAGTCAGGTTCAGCTGACCTTCCACTTCCGACACTTCTTGTTCCTGTGCAGGGCAACAAGGTTCAACCTGATCCAAGGCTGTTTGCTGTTCCTTCCAGCGTGCTCTCTGACTCTACTCCCTGATCAGTCTCCCAGCTTCTTGACCTGGCTTGCTCTCTGTTTCCATTCTCTGCTTTACCTCCTGGCTTCCTGACTCAGCTTGCTCCTAGACCTGGTCAGCACCTTGATTCCTTGGGTGGCCCCAAACCTGACCGCCTGGCATGACGATCTTCCCAGCATGACAGTTTGTATGGACTACCCATTCAATCAAAAGGGTCCAGCATGGAGCCCAATCCTCTGCTATTGTCCTCAGACTTACTGACCTTCGATGCCACAATTTGGGGAGACCTGCAGGTCAGACAGGACTGGCTGAACTAGATTGCCTCTTCTCAGCAAGTCCTGGAAGCCCAGGAGCAAGAGCTGCTGACCAAGAGCCATTCCCTGCAGTCCCCGGTGGTCTACCAGCAGAAGAATTAGCACTGGTGTGAGGGAGGCAAGATGGCTGTTGGACAAGATTGCTGCACTCCAGGCCCATCCCACCAAGACCCGTGCCTGATCTCAAAAGATGCAATGGATACCGGTGACACATTTCTTGCCCAATGTCCCCTTTTGTTCCCAGGAAAATTAGGCAGATGGTAGAGCAAAGCTATCGGGTATGGTAGTGGGGGGCTAATCACACCAAATGCAATCAATAGATTGCTGCCCTCAAAGAGGAGTTAAAAGCTTCCCAGGGAATTAGCTTGGCAGTTCACCCCAAGGCAATTCAGAATTTTCCTGCAAAAATCCCAGAACCCTATTTTCCCCCATATAGTCCAAATCCTTCAGCCTCTGTGGGCTCATCCAGATGAGCATGCACATGCCTCTTGCAGCATCTCAATGCAGTTTGAGACACAGGAAGAAGCCCCCTGAGGAGGAAAAAATGTTACCCGAGCTACATATTTAAAGTGCAGGCTCTATATAAAAAAAAAAACATGAAAAAAAAGTGGGGCAAGGCACACTCCTGAAACGTACTCCAGAGATCAGATGGACTTGAGCCTTGTTGTAAGTCTGCTGGCAGTGAGCACCCTGAACTGGGTCCCCATACTTAATAGAGCAGGACAACCCTGTCCTCCAGGACTGAGAGGTGTTTCTTTGAGAATTCTCTGCTGTATTAGATGACTGTAGTGGGGCCCAGGCAAAGAAAGCTATGCTAAGGAACTTTTTCCAGGAGCAAAATACTAATGCTGCTTATACATCCTTTTTCTGCTGCTATGTGGCAGATACCCACTGGAATGAGGCAGTCCAGGTATACCAATTCCAGTGGGCACTATGGAAAGAGGGAAAAGATAAACTGGCATGAGAAGAATGATTCTCAAGGTTCAAAGCCTCCATAGACCTATCAGTCTGAACTAACCATCATCTCCAGGAATGGCAGGAAGAGAAAAAGTATTCACTACCCTTTCCAGTTCCTTATCCCACTGCTGCTATTCCCAAACCCATGGAGATCAGTAGGGAGCGCTGCTGCCTTACTTCGGATGACCAGCAGCAATGCTGCCAATGTTACCTGTGTCTCTATAGTGGGGCCTCAGGACACAGTTGAACCTACTGCCCCCAAGCAAAGCGAGAAGAAAAATGATCCACCCTAGGCCTAGGAAGGGAGTCTGGCTTAAGGCTACCACAGACTCCCTTCACCCTCCCCATAATTGGAAACACAGCAAAGCTGACCCCTGGAACCTCCAGCTGCAGCTGCATGTCCACCTCCAGGTCTTGGGTCAAATCCAGTCCTAACCCCACACCCTACTGGACTCTGGGGCAGTGGGCAGTTTCAATGATGAGACTGTGACCTTCACTCTACAAATTCCATTATAGCAGAAGTTGAAGTTGGAGACTATCAAGACCATAGATGGCTCACGCCTTGTGCCCAGTCCTATCAAATTGACTACTACCCAGGAGGTGAACATCTATGGGCACTGTAACATGCTACATTTTGGGGAAATTATCCTCCAAATTACCCCCTGATTCTGGGGATCTGTTGGCTCATCTGTCACACACACCTGATCAGGTGGAAAACCAAGGAAGCGTGATTCCAGCTACTGCGGGCAGCACTGCTGGCAACCCAGAATGGTTGTATGTCCGATCATTCAAACAGGGGTTCTAACCACTGCTGCCCCAGAAATACCAGGATTGTACTAATGCCTTTGGGCAAAAAGGTTCTATCCCCTTACACTGGGATTAGGACATCCTCATTGATCTGCAGCCTGAGGCAAAGACATCCTGGGGCACATCTATACCATGTCTGAGCCAGAACTTGGTACCTTCCAGGAACACCTGCAGCAAAAAAAGTCAGTGCAGAGATTCATAAATAAATCCATTTCACTCACTGGGGCCTCCATCCCATTCATCAAAAAATAGAATGGGAGCCCCTGTTTGTGTAGATTATCAGGCCCTGAACCAAGTCACCACCCACAATCAGTACCTCTTACCCCTCATCCAAGCACTGCTCAGGTAAAAACTGCCTACATATTCACCAAGCTTGTCCTCTGAGCAGCATATAGTCTCATGCAAATCAGGGCTGGTGATAAATAGAAAACTGCCTTCTAGACTCATTACAGACACGTTGAGTATTTAGTTATTCCCTTTGAGCTCACCACTAATGTGGATTGACAGCAGAAACAATTGTGAGATTTTGATGTTTTCTGTTCTGTTTGCACTGCTGGATTTAGGCACAAGCTAAGAAAACTGCATCCTAGGGCCCCATATTATGAGGGGCCTTGAAGGGTCGGCTGCTGGACCAGAAGTGACTGTGGACCAGCAAACTGCAGCCCCACAGAGCTGGGCAGAGAGGCCATGACTCCTTCCACAGGGCCCACAGCAGCCACGGATGAGGTTTGGGCCCACCCTGCTCCCCGCGCCCAGGAGATGGAGGTATCTTTACCTGTGTTCCAGCTGGAAATTCCAGCCTCAGGGCTCCGCGCAGTGGGCCATAGTTTGCTGGACCACAGCTGATCTGATCCATAGTTTGCTGGGCTGCAGCATAGAAAGGTTGGGAATTCCTAGTTTAGGGCCTGACCCTGTCATAATCCAGCCCTGTGTGTATGTGCTCATTGTTATTGCAAGCTAGTTTTTGGAAAAGGAAGACAGATTGTGTGAGGCTGTTTTTGGTTGTTGAGAGCTAGTATTTGGGTAAGGAAATGTGGGGTCACTCCCCACCTCCATATACAATCCAGGTATTTAAATCTGAGTGAAAGGGTAACAACCTATACTCAGGGGCCCTATCCAAGCACTGTGGTGGCAGGAGGGTAGGTGCAACTAAAAAGTTACTAAGGAAGCTGATAAAAGCCTGCTTTACCATGGCAGCAACAGTTGATTCAGTCATGGAGATAGTACTTAATTTTTGTTTCTGCATTAATTACTTAAATAAAGGTTCTTGGGAAATCAGTAGATTCATTGCCCCCATGGCAATGAGAAAATCTATGTTCATAATGGGAGTTACTACCCATGGCTGCTAAGCCCAAAACTAGCAAAAAACAAACAAGAAAAGAGCATTGATGTGAGGGATGTTCCAAGTGTGTAGTGCCCTACATCAGGAACTTATTTGATTACAAACCAAAACTGAAAACAAAGAATCTGAAATTGTAGCTTCTGGAAAGGAAGCAGAAAATTGGAAAACTTGCACCCAAATACTTACTGCCTAATATCTCAGCCACATCAACACTGCCAAGAGGAAAGGGAGAAAATGAAAGGAAGTAGAGGGAAAGGTTGAAGGGCTAAAAGCTAAGATAGATCACTGAAAGTCTAAAGCAGAGGAAGCAGAAGAGAAAATTAGGCAGATGGTAGAGCAGAGCTATCAGGTATGGTAGCAGGAGGCTGATCACAACTGCAATCAATAGATTGCTGCCCTCAAAGAGGAGTTAAAAGCTTCCCGGGGAGTTAGCTTGGCAGTTCACCCCAAGGCAATTCAAAATTTTACTGCAGAAATCCCAGAACCCTATTCTCTCCCATATAATCCAAATCCTCCAGCCTCTGCAGGCACATCCAAATGAGCACACACATACCTCTTGCAGTATCTCAAAGCAGTTTGAGACACCGGAAGAGGCCCACTGGGGGGGAAAAAATGTTCCTTGTGTTGCATATTTGCAGCACAGTCTCTGTATAAAAAATAACTCACGGGAAAAAAGCAGGGCAAGACACGTTCCTATAGTGCGCCCTGAAGCAATCAGAGGTGGGCTCCTCCAAAGAGATACTCTGATGGTAGCCAAAGCATCTCTATGGCTGCCCCTTGCCCCAGTGCTCAAGCAATTTGCCTCAGCGTGTGCAGCAAATGAGCAGTGCAGGCTGCAGCATAACCTGGACCCAGGCTGTGTCACAGGTAAGTAGAGACTGGGGGTAGGTGGGACTGGAGGTAGGGGGCTGTGAGGGTTTGGGGGACTGTGTGTGGGTGGTGGCTGTTCAGGAGGAGTGGGTCCCCCACCCACCTCCACATGGCCCACAGCCCTCCTGGAGCAGCAGTGGACACAGAGCACCCAGGCCCTTCCTGGCAGAGCCCTGCCCCTCGGTGCAGCGCAGCGCAGCGCAGCCCCAGCCACTTGGCACCTAGGACCACCTGTTACACATTGTGCGGGCCCTGCCCTGCCTGGCCCAACCAAGGGCCATGCGTCTTGAGCAAGACAACCTCTGGCTTTTACCTGGGGTCCTGGCACCACTTGCATGGGCCACGCATCAGGCCGAGTCCTGCCTCCATGAAATCAGCCCAGCCTGACAGCATGTGAGGCACTTAGACACAGGACCTGACCCAGCCCAATGCGTGATGGTGCTTCCACACACCCGAAAAAAAACCCTCACCTACATACCCAGCCACAAACCCTCACACAAGTCCCATACCCCCACAAACCCTACACCCACCCACAAACCCTACACCAACATTCCCCCCACAAATTCACACCCTGCATGCCCAGCTGGCCACGTGGGATGGGGCAGGACCTGCTGGTGGGAGCTGTGGCTGCAAGGACAACTGCCACATTGCAGCCCTGCCCCGTGTCCACACCAGTGCTGGGACATGCAGCCCCAGCCTGGAGGGGGCTCTTGGTCCCAGGAACCACATGGGGGAGGTGATGGGCTGCGGGGAGGGGTGAAGGCATAGGCAGAGAAAGAAAATATGATTGTGGGGGCTGGTAAGTCCCCTCCCTGCAGGTAAGTCTCTTGTGGGAAAGGGGTGAGAGAGCAGATCAAGGACCCTGCAGTGAGGGAGGGAGTGGGACAGAGATGGGGCCAGGGCTGGTGTGAATGGATCCCCAGGTCCAGGGTGTGTTATAGGATGCTCTGAGCCAAAGCAGCTCATCCAGGAGCATGGGGAACTCCCGCCACTGTGCACACCTCCAGGGCAGGCACAGGGTCATGTGCCCCCCAATCTGCATGCTGGGCTCTGCCCCTGCTGCTGGTGCCTCCTGAGCACTGGCTACACCACCTGCCCAGCAGTGAGAAGCTGTCATGTGGCTGCTGGGATACTAGCAGTGGGGGTAGAGCCCCGTGCGCAAATGCAGCCACCTCCGCCCTAAGCACAGATTGGGGGGGACATGCCCCATGTCCTGCCCTGAGAGTGCACGCAGTGGCAGGAGCCCCTCAGGCTGCACCTCTGGACAGGCCACCTGGACTCAAAGCATTCTGTGACCTACCCCAGGGCCCTATTCCCTCTCCCCGCCCCACAATAAGGGCCTTGATCTGCCCCTTCCCATGCCCCTTCCCTCTCCTGCACCCCTTACCATCCACACATTTACCTGCTGGGCACAGGATGGCCCAGGCCAGGCTGAGTTCCTGGCCACCTGCAGGCTCCACTTGCCCCTCGCTGCAGCTGCCAAGAGCCTGCGATCAGGCTGCCTGCATCTGGGAGTGGGGGGCTAAGCCCCATTAGCCTCAGCCTTCTGCCACCTATAGGTGGAGGTAACAGCAGGGGTGTGTGTGAGAGAGTGATGGGAGATGGAGAGGCCTCCAGCGCCAGGCTTAGAGCCCCACTGTCCCCCTAGAGCAGACTTTGCAGGGGGAGGCCGGCCTGGGAGAAAAGGGCTGGGTGCAGCCCCTGATCTCCAGTTGAAGGCTTCCCAGGAATAGCATAGGGCAGAGAGCAGAACAGCAAGGACTGGCACTGTTCAGAAGCACAAAGCAGCAGGTGCGACAGCTGCAGCTGGACTCATGTCCTGGTGCTGGGACAGAGCTGTGGCTGGGAGGTAGCTACTGGGGCAGGCAGGGGCTGAGGGTCAGGTGTGAGGGGATGGGGGCGTGCTGTGGGTTGAGAGTGAGGGGAATGGGCAGTTGCAGGGCACTGGCATATCAGTGCTACTCAGCACCACACATCCTGGTAAGCAAAATGGGTAGGGACAGCTTTGATTTTTCTTTGGCAAAAAAACAAAAGTAAATGCCAAAGTGTACAGTTATTTAGAATCCATTTTATTATGATGATGGAGGTACCAGCAGGCTTCCAAATTGCTTTAAACTTGTAAATATATTGTAACCCAAGTGGTACTCCAATATGCACCCCCTCTCCAAATGAAGGGATAAAAGCAGGTGCATGAGAGCTGTGGGAAGTGTAGGGACCTTCCTTCCCTATTGAGCGGAGCCAGATCACCATCGTGGACTTAAACGTATACTTTTAATGAGAGAAACCATGGTAAGAACATAACATATATAAACCAGAGGGTATAGGGGACACTACACTACCCTGAGGGGATGGGATTCAATAAAGGTTATGCATTCACATTCATAGACATATTCATCTGGTTAACCAAAGACAGGTTTAACAAAATATAAAACACAATAAACAGTACTGATTAACAAAATATAAAATGCACAAAATACAAAACACCAAATAACAAGAGATATAGGGTGAAGGTACCTGGAGGAGGAAAAAAGTTTCCCCTCTACTCCAGCAATACTTCTCCTCTATCACTTCACTCAGCCCAGCCAGGACTTAAACTCAAAACTCCCACAGGGTGGGCAAAAATGCCCCACAGCCACCACTGCTGAGCCTGGTCCAGGCTGCTAGGGCTTTTGACCTTCTGGAAGCCCCTGCCTCATCTCGAGTACCCCTGCCTCTTGCTGAAGAACCTGGAACCAGAGCTGGGAGCCTCTCAGGTCGCTGCACAACTTCCTGCTGGATCTAGGCAGGGAACCTCTCCTGTTTGCTGCAAGCTCTTGCTGGGGATCTTGGAGCCCAGCAGGGAGCCTCTCCTGCCAGCTGTGCTACGCTGCCTGCGGGTCCTGCTTCTTTAGGCTCTTTTGGGGCCACTGCTTCCTCCCCGCTGGCCCAGCTCTTTGAAACTCCTTCCTCATTGCCCCTCACAGGTCTCCCCCAAGTCAGCTGCACTGCCCCTTTTATCCCTCTCCAGGTGGCCTGAAGGACCAATCAGGGGACATGGAGGGTGAGTCTCTGGGGCCTGATAGGTGAGAAAAAAGGAATCCCAAGCCCTCCAATCATCTTTTACCCTTTCAAAACCCCTGGGCCAAATCACTACCAGCTAACCTGTCACAATATCAATAACACCTTGCCCAATTGATCTCTCTATATATAGTGGAATTTCATTTTAATAACAACAGAACATGAATTTGGGGTAGTTTAATGAGAGAATTTGGATTTCTTACTGGAGAATTTGCGTTTTTTTAATCAGCGAACAGCAGGATCTCTGCTGGTGAGACAAGTGGTAAGTCCCGGGCAGAGGAGCCTGTTCAGGGCCAGCACTGGGGACCCAGCTGGAGGGCAGGTGAGGAGGCTGACCTCTTGGCCATTTGGGGGTCAAGAGGGCATGCTTTAACAGTTCAAAGCAGGCCATCACAAGAAGCACATCTTCTAGGTGATGGCTGCCCACACACTCAGAATGGACACAAGCACACAAACATCTGGAACCAGACACACGTGCACACACAGACACACACAGAAGCAGACAGAGGCAGACAAACACACAGAACCAGATGCATGGGTGCACCCGCCAGTATGGAGCTAATGCTGGAGCCCAGCGCAGCTGTTTGCAGCCTCCTGGCTGAAACTGGCCCAGGCTCTGGGAAGCTGCTGCCAAGCACAGAGCCCAGTCTGCTTGCAGCACGGCTTGCAGCCACCCAGCCGCCTGCTGGTAGCAGCCCGGGCTTCGTGGCTAGCAGCAGCTGCCTAAAGCCCAGGTTGGCGGATGTCTGCCGAGCAAAATGGCCTCATGTGCCAGGCTCAGCACACATGCCAAGGGTTGCTGACCTCTGCACCATGACAACAAGCAGCACCAGCATGACAGTCTCCTCCACCCCCATTTCACTTCCCATGCTGAGCCTTCCACTGCCAGAGGAAGAGCTGGAGCTGGATCTTGCTCCAAAGCCTCCATCGCCCCAAAGCAGAGGCAGGCCACCCTGGAACAGTGGGGGAAAGTTGAGGTCAAACATGGATGTATGAACAGGGGCTATAGGGAAGGAGGAAACCCCAGGTCCTGGGCAGGACCACTAAAACTGCACCCTGCCTGGTGGACCGCTGGCAGTGCAGTAGACCCAGGAAATGCCAGGACCAAGGATCTCCCTGGTGAAAGGCGCATAGGAGGTGCCTTATAACCTTCAGCCACCACATGCATGCACAGTGCTGGCTGGGGAAAGCCCAGACCCATCACATCTTTGACAGACTTGAGGCTTGCTGGTTGCAGGGGAGTTGTGAGGCTCCAGGTGAGCTCAGCTTAGCTGCCTGGGATGCCAGCTTTGGGGTTGAAAAACTCTTCATCAGGCTGAGGAAACACCATACAGCTGAGCTCCATTGGTCGTCAGGGAGAAATTACTTTTGCAAAGGCACCTGTTCCCTTGTAGAGTGATATGTCTCTTGTGCAGTGCTTTACCCCACTTTGGCACAGCCCAAAATCTCTGTGACAGCTCCACTGCTCAGACCCCTGCTGTGTTCAAGGTATTGCCATGGCAGCAGCAGCAGGACCCAGTAATGGGAAACCAGAGTATAATTGGCAGGGTGCTCCAGGCACACAATCATAATTATCAGCTGCAACAATCAAAAAAAGCCAATAGCCAATAATGTAATTTTTTCTTTTATCAGTACTAATCCAACAGCCAACTTCACCAGTCCTTTTGAAAATTTGGAGCCCAGAACTATACATAGTACTCCATATGAGGCCTAACCAGTGCTGAGTAGAGAGGCACTATCAGCTCCCATGT
>JAGPOW010002120.1:641607-652008 GCA_030014935.1 Caiman crocodilus | reverse complement strand
GGGTGGGCAGATGAGAACAGGATGGGTTTCAACACTGACAAGTGCAAGGTGCTGCACCTGGGGGGGGAAGAACCAGCAGCATACCTACATGCTGGGGAACTCCTTTCTCGTCAGTGCAGAGGCAGAAAAGGATCTTGGAGTCATTATTGATACCAAAATGAACATAGGCCGACAGTGTGGGGATGCGGTCAGGACAGCAAATCCACTTCAAGAGGGATGTGGACAACATTGAGAGGGTCCAGAGGAGCCTCAAAAAAGAGTCATTGCATAAGAGTGAATTTGCACATACGGAACCCGCATAAAGTGAGGGAAACCTGTAGGGAAGCTGCTAATATAGTACTTGTTGTACTAAGTTAGACTTTGATTTTAGGACACCGAGTTGTCTGTGTTCATATTTCATGTTCCATTTGAGAGTTAATTGTGTTTAATGATCCCTAAGCACTCTCTGCTGGACAGTGGTGCTAACAGTAGCACCAGGGGTCTGGTGGGCATAGTGACCTGAAGCTGAGAGGCAGATGGGTACCTGGTAGATATGGGCATGACAGGGGGCCACAGTTACTGCCCCTAAGGTGATTAGGGCTGAAAAGGCTATGATTAGTGCCAGATGGGCGTGATGGGTGCCAACAAAGAAAACTGATGCAGGAATGGTGGACCTGGAGCAGCAAGATGGAAACACCTTGTCCAGGCCATGACTGGCTACCCAGTGATGTGGAGTAAAGCACCCAAGGCTTACTCCAGTCTCTAAGGACAGCCTCCCATATATATATATTAATCATACATGAAGAACTGGCAGGTGGGCATAATAGCAGTGGTTCAGGAGAGTAAAGGGAATGGTACAGGGGGGCATGGCAGCTGTCCTTCTGAGGCAGACCCAGTCATTCCAGGATGAAATGTTTTATCTCCATTAACTTCAGTGGAGCTCTGATAACTCCCACCAGCTAGAATCAGCTGTAGGGAGTTAATCACAGACATCTTCTGTGGAAGCAGAAGGACAAGTCCAGCATTTTACATACGCAGACTGTTCTACAACAGTCCTAGGACATGATATTAAATGCTGAGTGGGTCTTGCATGTGATAAAGTCTGAGCTTCACAGACTCAAAATTGGCACCACCTCTGAAAAGGAAATACTGCAGTTAGTTGCCATTAAAAAAGCGGGGTTTGCCAACAAGTGCAGTGCCATGGTATCAGGAATGCAGAAATTTGTCTCCATAATTTTAGCAGAGATAGTGACTAGGTTGTCTGGGCTATTATCATGTGGGAATCCATGATAAGTGCGATTCTAATGGCAACCACCTAACTTGAATTGTCCTGATGCTGGTCTTCCTGACAGTGAGATGTCATGAACATGCTATGGGGTAAACCTCATCAGAGACCGCTCATAACCATAGATTAAAAAACATCTATGTCTCAAATCAGGGATCTGAATCCACAGCGCCAGAATCATGGCTCGTCCATAGCTGCTTTGCATTTGGTGTGAATCTGGATACAAAACTTTTTTTCTCATGCAAAGAGACCCCCTGAGTATTGTAGTTGTACTACTCTTCCGGTGTTAATAGAAAAATTAAAGCCATTTTGAGTTTGCTCTAAACGAGGGGCAGGCAAAATATGATTTGCGGGTCAGATCCGGCCTGCCAAGCACTTTCATCTGGCCCAGAGCACCCCCCCAACAAATTGCACCCCTCCCAGCCCTTCTGCCCAGGCCGGTGGGAGCGAGATGCCCACATATACAACCCTGCAACATACCCTATTGGGCCTCACTCCCACCCTCCAGCAGCTTCTTGACAGGGCACCTGCGGCAGCTGGAACCTGCTCGCTCAAGGCAGCAGGTAGGGAAGCAGTGGGGCTGGTGGAAGGGGGTAGAGTTGCAGTTGTGTGGAAGCAGGAGGACAGCCTAATGCCTGTGCCTGGAGGGGCAGTGGGAGGGTAGAGCTCAGCTGGGTAGGGTGTGCATGTGGGCATGAGGGTGGGGGGTGTAGGGGCCCCCCACGCACTCCCCCCATGGCATGCAGTGGCAGCTGCCAGCAGCAGCATCAGGTGATGAGGTCGGGCATTCGTGTCTGGCACAGGTGCAACTCCACCCAGTGCTACGCAGGGGAGGAAGCGAAGCCTGCTCTATCATCGGTACTGTGCGCTATGTGCCCGAAGTTCCAGCACTCACAATGGGGGAAGCCCTGCACTAAATCCTGCTGCCTCCCCACTCCTCACTGTGCAGGTCCCTATATTCCTCCAGGAGTGGAGGGGGCCCCACTCCTGCTTTCCTGTAGAGTCCAGCGCAGGGTTTCCCGGCTGCAAGTGTGGAGCTGCAAGTGCAGAGCCCCTGCAATAGAAGTGGCCAGGCAGGCTGCACGGGGGTGCACTCCTTGCCCCCAGCACAGTGTATAGCACTGGTGATAGGCCAGGCTCCACTCCCCCCTCCAGTGCAGCGCTGGCTAGAGCTGTGCCTATGCTGGGCAAGAGTGTCATGGCCTCCATGCCTGCTGCTGCTTCCAGCAGCTGAGGCTGCATACCATGGCGGAAGTGTGTGGGGGGTCCTTACACCACCCCACCCTCCCTCACACACCCACATCCTGCCCCCACAACCCTCACTGACATATACATACACCCCAACATACTCTATGCCCTCCTACACAGCCATACCCTCTAAAAGAGTGACACTTTATTTTTGTGTTATTATGCAATCCCTTCTATATACAGTAAACACTCGCAAGTTGTCAGCACAGTATAGGATAGGGTCACGGGGCCCCCTAGCCTTGTACCCAATGGGACTGTGCCATACAAACATAAGCTTACCTAGTCTTTACACATAGCCATAGTTTCCCGATTCTTTCCTGCCACGTCTTGATGTCATACTAGTTACTGTTGGGAGATAGTTTACTTTGGCTATATGTTATTAACAAAGAAGTGAGTCCGGTTCTTCTTTGGGGCTCCAACCTCCCCTACACTTCGTCCTAGTGCCACCCTGTTGGTAACACGTCCATTATGCCCTTGTTCTCTGTGGGCAGTAGTCTTCAGTCCAATTTGCAAATAAAAGTGGTGTATAACTTAAAGACGGAGCAGGATCTAGGTAAGTCCTGTCAAGTAGAGTCCTTGCTCCTGCATGCTGAGCCTGCCAATCAGGAAGTGACTCAGTCCTGTGGATGCTGGTCTTATTCAACTGCCTGACCATTGTGAAGTTAGTTGGAATAAAAAGAAAACAGGTGGGCCCTCCATGCCCCCTACTGCCCGCAGCTTGAGCACTTCTGTGTTGTTCAGGGGGGACCTTAGTGGCACCTGCTGCCTTCCCCAGTGCATCGGGGTAGTCCTCCCTCCCTCCACTACTACACTTCTAGCAAGCCTGAAGCCCAGCTCTTGCTGGCTATCAGTCACCACTAGTGACCCCTCAGTTCCCCTTTCACCTGAGCTTCACGGGCTTTAAATTAATAAAAGAAAAATAAAAGTAAACAAAACTGCATGGGGTGCTGCCGGCAGTTCTAACAGCCAGTCGCTCTGACGTATCTTCCTGCCGGTGTTTCCTGCCTTCCCCGCTACCACAGCCTTCACAGTTCTTCCTTAAACGATTGGAGCTCCTTCAGGTTCCTGGGACTTAGCTTTCTTAGATCCACTCCCTTTGGAGCTGTCCAACAGGTGTCCATGTCTTCGTCTCCATCAGCACTGGCAGCAGGCCCGCAGACCCCTTTGCTGCTCCTGCTTGGCCGAGCTTGATCGAGCAGCTGCTCGTAAACCAGGATGGTCCCCTTTTGCTCCCCGTCATTGGTTCCATCTGTGTCAGTGATTCTTCCTTCCCTTTAAACTTGGAGGGGTTTGTTTTTATTTCTTTACACAAGTCATGACAAAGATTTTTGTAATAAAATTAAAATTTATTATAGTAGATGTTTAACTTCTAGTGTATGATGTGGTTTTTTTCTGGTTCTAAGATGGCAACCCCCCCACAAAAGGAGTATTGTGGGGGGGCAAGAGGCGGGGCTAACTTTATGGCCCCCGACAGCTCGCCAAAACTTGTTAAGTGCCCCTCCACCTGAAATAATTGCCTGCCCTGGTCTAAACTCTACTGGGAACTGGCCTGGCATAGAATTAGGATAAATATGCAATGTGTGCAATATGTCTCTGCTCAACTGCATACAACACACAGTGGATTAAATTGAGAATGAAGATAGAGTATGTTGTCTGTTGTAAATATTAATAGATTTTAATGCCATAAAGGATTCTTCAGTCACCTAGATTCATTTTGATTTACATCTATTTTTAACATTTTTCTCCATTTTTCAATATGTTTTTTAAAAAGTAAAAAAATGATACCGGATATGTCATTTCAAAAATCTATGTTTTTATTCTACTTATGTCCAAACCACTTTGGAGTTATGTCAGCATAAATTTGGAATACAGACACATAATTTGGGAATTTTTTTTGGTGGATCTAAAATACATCAGAAAAACTTACTGTAATCCAGAACTTTCTGGACCCTCTTTCACTGTATAAAGCAAGTTGTATTCTGGAGGTCGTCAGTATGGATCTGAGAGTAGCATATCATTATTTGATCCAGTTGCTTCCCAAATACACCAAAATTGACACTGGCCAAGATTTTTAAACTAATTGTTGAGTCCCCAGCAGGTTCCGCAAAAGACAGAAGGTAATGTTTTCAAAAGATTTCCCTTAAGTGATTTATGAGCCTTAGTTGCACTGCTTTGCACTGGGAATTTGCTTCAAGGGGGTTTTAAAAAGTGTCATCCTGAGAGTCTGACTTTAGGTTTGTACTTTTTTGTACTTTCAAACATTTACTTCTACTTGAACAAGTAGAAGTAACTACTTCTTCCCCCATCCCTCTTGTTAGCAGGGATTCTTAAGAGCTAGAGAAAGTATTGAAAATACTTGTACAAATGTGTGTGTGATATCCTTACTGCATTCACAATGAGCAGGTAGGTTACATCTGGCTGTAAATTGCACTTTCACCTTACATTTGATGCCAAGTATTGTAGTATATCTTTACTCTTTAGCACAATTATGGGTACAGGAGGAGGCTTATGACCACAGGGGTGGCTGCGAGGGCCTGGTGGCCAAGCTCCATCTCTAATATTGTCCTCCCTAGATTGCTCACCTGCTATGCATTGTCCTTTTGACAGCTGAGTAAGGGAGGCCATCCACAGGTCTTAGTAAGCCTTACTCCCAACATTTCCCACAGCACGTCTCTTCTGGACCCCACTAATCTCAATCTAGACCTCAGGCCTGATAGGTCCCTCTTGGCCTGACTGTACCACTGTAGGGCATCTGAAGACTTAAAGGCAAGGTGCATGGCTCCATTCCTCTTCTACATCATGCCTCAAGCCTCCTGGGTGTTACTCAAAGATGTTATATTTACACTTGGCCCCCCTTAGGTCCTCAGACCCCCTGACCCCTCACTCTGCCTTTCCTTTGAGCTTTCAGGCCCTCTGGTCCAGCTCACAGCCCCTCTCTCTGGGCCCTGAGTCCCCCAGTCTGGCTCTTACCCTGTCCCTGATCCCATGGACCCTCTGGTCTGATTGTCAGTCAACCCCTAGCTCTTAAACCTCCAGGTCCCATACTCAAGTATTCTCCCTATCTTTAGATCTTCTTGGGTCTCATCCTTTTCAGCCTTTCTTGTGTCCCTGGACCCTCTGATCACACTCCCTGCCCTTTCTGGGCCTGGGGTTCATGGATCCCCAGATCTCTACTCTTTAGGCCCCACTTCTGGGCCCCACTCTCAGCCTCTCCTGGGCTACTGGCCCTCTAGGTAAGCCTTGCCTGCCCTCACAGGGCTCCAAGCCAAACTGCTAGTACAACTTAATAATAAGCACCTGCCCTCTGGCAGGCACTCAAGCCTTCTCTATGCTTAACATAAACCAGGGCCACCTGCCCATATAACCAAACCCTCTCTGTTGCAGGTACATCCTTTTCTCCCTGCACTGCAGAGTAGCTTTCTTCTACTATTCAGGAGCCCTGCTACTAAGGCAGGGGTAGGAAAAATAGTGGATCCAGCCAGTGGCTGGACTCCATTTCCCAACAGCCCTTGCCCGCATCACCTCTGCCACATCACTGCAGTGGTTTCCATGAAGATCCCAGCATGGGCCAGGGTTTCCTTGGAGACTGGTCCCAGCAGTGCTGGCAGGGCACATGGCTGGGTGGAGAGCTGCTCCAGGGGCAGGGATCTTGCAGCAGTGATAGCGTGGTCTGGAGCCAGGACAAAGCACGTGATCATGCCGAGGGCACGCTGGCAGCTCTGCCCCAGCTCCGAACCATGCAGTCACTGCCACAAGACTCCATCTGCTGGGGCCGCCACGAGATCCTGCTGCAAGATCCTGGCTGCTGGGGCCAGTCTCCATGGAAAACCTATGCTAGGACCTCCTCCTTTCATGACTGCACTGCCTGGCTCTCAGGCTCAGGTCTTATAACATTCAGCCCGACCTCCTGCCAGTCAGGTGAGTCCTCACCGCGGCCACCTGCAAGCAGCTTGCCAGCCTGGTTGCCCCCTTAAAGGAGCAGGCTCATACCAGTGCTCTGTTACAGGATGGAAGAACTGAAGGATATAGCACAGTGAAAAAAAATGGAAGGCCAGACAAACTTTACAATTGTTTCAGTGTTTAAGTTTCTCCTTGTACTGTTTGGTAATGAAGTAATTCATTGGGAACGGAATAGATGGAGGTGCTGAAATACTGGAGCCACACATAAGCTCCCTGTGATATTGGTGACTCACTCCCCGATATTGGTCTATTCAGTCCCAGAGAAACTTCCATGAATGCACTGCCATGCTTCCTACTTCTGACTATGTCAAAAAGAGTCAGCTTGACTGTAAGGCAGGGCAGCATAGGAGTAACTGCCTTTAATTGAGGCAGACTTTTCCTCTCACAGTGCTGGCCTGGCTGCCTGTGTGGAGAAGGGGAACAGAGACCCAAACCTGTCTCTATTCTGAGCCATTTATGGAGGGGAATGGAGACAGATTATAATCAACCATTTTTGCAGGTGAAGTAGAGTGCTTTATTGCTGCTTCCCACCACCACTTGTGAGAACTAATCACAATCTCTCTGTTAGTGTCCAAAAAAGGGGAAGAGATAATATATTTTCCAGTAAACTTCAAAATCATTACTAGGGGTGTATGTGATTTATGACAAGACTAAGCAATTTTCACTGCTTGGTTCCAGCATGAAGAGCCAGTTTCACAGGCATTTCCTGGTGGCTCTGCCATTTGACACTGATTTGCCAGAAAGGTATATATTGTATAATTTAATAGCAAGTTCCATGAGAAGTAAATTGTATCATATATTTTATCATATTATTATAAATCTAAATATTACATTTAAATATAAATTAATGATAACCTTAATAGAATCCTCTTTCACTCCACTGACTAGCGCCTTCACTTACCATACATCATTATTAGGCAGTAACTCTTAATCATGCAGTCTATGGCTGCAACGATTGCTGCATTGTCTTTGTATTGCAGTAAGCACTAGGGCATTCTAAAGCAGAGTATTATATGAATAATATGCTTTTTGAGGCAGGAAATTGCAGACCATGCAATATTTCCTAGCAGTTGTGAAAAACACCATTTTTTGCTGTTTTCACGAAATTTGTTGTTTTGCGGTTTAAGTAGACTGTCACAGTGGCACCTACAGGGAGGGCCGTGATCTCCCTGAGGTCCCTCGCACCATGTTAAGGTCGGCTCAAGGACACCCTCATATTTTCACCCGCCACGTCTTTGCTCTTAAATATGTATCTTGGGAGGCTGCCTTATACCTCCTTGGGCATGGCGTATCGGGACCTCTGTCCCCATGATCCCTCGGACTCCCTGTGATCCCTCAATAGGATGGGTGCGTCTCGGTCACCCTAGCCTTATGGGCTACGCGTGGCTCCGACCAATCCCTAATACCATGCCCCAAGCCTCGCAGATGTACTGGACATTGGTCTGTCACAATCAAGCTTGCCCGCTCTCTCGGGCCTTCTCTGCTAGTGCCCCTCCTGGGCGCTTTCCGTGCCCTCTCTTAGGGCTCCTTCAATATTGCCCCTCTTGGGCTTCTTACCATGTACTGCCCCTCCCTTGGGGCTCTCGATGCCCTCTCTGGGGCCTTCTCTAAAATAATCTAGCCCGCTCTGGGACTTCCTATCAAGCCTCCGTTTTTTTCAGGCCCACTGCGCTACTTCCCCTTTGCTGGACACTGTGCTGCTATCCCCTTTTCCCGGGGACCACCGCAGCATCCTGTCCTTCTCTTGGGCCTATTGCACTGCTATGCCCTTTTGTTGGGGACCACCGCAGCGCCGCCCTTCTCTTGGGCCTACCGGGCTGCTAACCCCTTTCTGGGGGTCCACCACAGCACCCTGCCCTTCTCTTGGGGATTTCCTGCAGCGCTAGCCTGCTGCTGGGCTCGTTATGCCTATCCTGGGCTTCTCACAATGCTGCCCCCTTCCTGGGGCCAGGGGGCCATGCACCCCGTGCTAACGTGCCCTCACTGGCGCTGAATCGCGTCCTCCCAGGCGCTAGGGCCCCACACCCCTGTGGGTCCCTACGAGGACTCCTCCAATCCCTTATAGCCTCACCCAAACCACTGGTGTAATACACTAACAAAGCAAACACAAGCCTCTGGCTATAACGCAATGTCACTGCTCCAGCCTCTGGAGCCACCATCCTTCCCTCAGTCTGCCCAAGCGGTTCCTGCAGCGCTCGCGTCACCGCTCCCACGAGCTCCTGACTCTTTGGCTGCTGGCAGAGAACTGCCAGCCTAGCCTTGACTCTAGGCTTTATAGGAGCCAGGCCCTGCCCCTCATCACCAGCTGACCGCCGTCAGGTGCAGTTGTTTGCTGCCTGCAGTCGCCCTAGTAACTCACAGCTGTGCTCCTTAGCCAACTGCTAGGGCTTTCCCCAGCATCTTCCACACACTGGGAGCAGGGCAGCAAGGCGCACTGCGACATAGACCCTTAATCATTTTCCCATTTCCAAAAATTAAGAGCATGGAAGAACATGGAAGAATTTCTGTCTGAGGTCGTGCTGAATGGACTGGGTATGTCTACCTTTGACAGGAGAGGAATAATAGAACAGCTGATAAAAGTATACTGAATAGTGAATAGCATGGAGAGGACAAGTTGGGAATTTCCAACAAGGTAACACAAATATATTGAGTTAGAAGGGGACATTCATAGAAATTCATATGTTATTCATAGATAACAAGACATTCATATGTTATTCATAGATAACAAGAATAGCTGAAGTTGGAACAAGATGTTCACATGGGTAACAAGAGTATCTCAAACTAGAACTGTAGCTATTTGAAAACTAAGCCATAGTGTTGAAAGGATGTAATTCCATATGCTTCGGGACATAAACCAACCATGTACCCTACAGGAAGGATATCTCATATATCTAAAGGAGCTGGGCATAGCTGGAAAGAGGATATTGGATTACATAGAACCCTGATCTGGCAGTTTTTATGTTCTTCACTTCAGGTATCAAATCCAGGTAGTTTTTCATTATCAGAAAATGAAAAAAAAATCTTCAGTGCCCAGTTTCTGGGACATGCTGGCTTATTGCAGTCACCCAGCTTTGTCATAATTACAGAAGAGCCTCAAGCAGCTGTAATCAAATTGTCAAATCAAATTGATTGGATGGATCATCCAAAGATGGGTTAATAAAAAGTGCCACTGCTTTAAGCATTTACAAAAACCTATCAATATTACTTTGCCCTTCAGAATTTTAAATTGGCAGGACCTGTGCAAGAGGCCTGAGTTACAGCCCTGAGTTGATGAAGTTCTTGCTGTACAAAGAATAAGAATGGCAGGGCAGAAATACTGTAAGCTCCCCTTCCTTTTACTGGGCCTCAGCCCTGAATTGGAAGACACAAGCTTCCCAGGGCTATGATTCAGGTTACATATTCAAACAAGGGAGTTTGCGCTTTAACCTTTACCTGGGGGACACAGAGGTAGACCAGGCCACTTGCTAATGTTAACTGCTTCTCTTCCTGCTAGTAAATGCCTGTTCAGATCCAGCCTGCAACCTGAAGAACTTTCACAAGATATTTGTGGTGAGAGAAACCTCCCTAAGGTTCGTTGTCTAGCTTCAGTTTGATAGACAGACAATGCAGGTAAAGAAAGACAGCTGTTTATTTGCTCAAGCAAAGACCATAAAGCCAGCAAAGAGCAAAATGGCCCCCCCTAAAGGGTGGGGTGATCTTTTATACTTTTTACAACAAAGCAAGACTACAGGGTTAACGAGAGTAATACTTGGGCGGTGCTATACAAATCTTTGTCACAGCCTATTTCTATTAAGCTGAACTAGCACTTTTTAAAAGTTAAAAGTTAAGTAACAGTAACATTATGATATGTTAGCAAAACCTTGCACAGTGGTAGATACTTTTTAAGGACACGATCACTGTACTTAGAACAATTGGCTTCTGTGTCTTAT
>JAGPOW010002120.1:621900-641507 GCA_030014935.1 Caiman crocodilus | reverse complement strand
AGCTGATTTTCAGCACACAGACACAGATCCACTTGCTGCATTTTACTCAGAAAATGCTTAACACAGTTAAAATGATTACTTGACACAAGCAAAGGCTTATCTATCATTCTGCCTTGTAGTCAGCGGCATTGCTAGGCCACAGGTCATGCCTTGTATTCAGCTGCAAAGCTAATACTTTTTAATAATTCAAATTATTGTTAACCAAACAGTATTGAATCAGAAAACTATTCTATTTCAGGGTAATAACAAACTTGCCCACTACATATTGCATAGTCCTCCTTACAGGGATCTGGATTTTCCATTTCCCATAGAAAAACAGAGAAACAGATTTTTCTTTACCCGAGCAAAATGCAGATTTCTCATGTTAATGGAAAAACCCACAGATTTTGCAGTTTTGCAAAATGCTCTCTGGAGCTTGGCAGAGTTCCAGCCTTCACGGGGCTGGGAGGGAGTGGAAGAAAGGTTGTCAGGCAGGGTACACCACATGCATGTATATGCACACACCCACCAGGCAGCCTCAAGTGCAGCTCCCACAGGTAAGTGGGGGCAGGAGAGGATTGAGGCCCCCATAGGAAGGGAAGTAGGGATTTGGGCATGGGTGGGGCTGGCGTTGGGGCTGGTGGCTGCTACCCATCTGGGCAGTGCATGGGGCTTGTGGCCCAGTGCTGCAATGCATGGCTGCATGGTCCTGGCAGGGAGCGGGACAGGGTTCCGGGCGGCTCGTCTGGGGGTGGGGCTGGCTACCCACTGCTGCACACATTCCTGGGGGCAGGGGAGACCCATGCCCCCAGATATGTGCCATGGGTGAGAATGGGCTGCCCACTGCAGACTCAGGCTTCCCAACTTACTGCCCTCCCCCCAGGGCCTCCACAGTCCAGTGGGTACAACCCAATGCTGCGGAGCACAGCAGGGCCACATGGGGAAGCTGCTTGCTGCTGCAAGCTCCATGCTGCCCAGATGAGGCATCCTGTGCCCATGCGGTTGCTGTTGGGGGCAGTGGCATGGGGTTGTGCCCCTCACTGCTGCCGTGCAGGCTTATGATGCATCATCAGGGCAGTGCAGAGTTCACAGTGGCAACAAGCTTCCCTGCACAGCCCCGCTATTCTTTGCAGCACTGCGCCACACCCACTAGACTGCTGAAGCCCCAGGGGAGAACAGCAGGGAGGGATCCCAAGCCTGCAGTAGGCAACCCGGGCCCACACCTGTCCTGCACACAGATCTGGGGGGTATGGGTCCCCTCTGCCCCTGGGAGGGCATGCAGTGGCTCCAACCCACCCCTCCACCCCAGCCCCAAAGCCACAGCATGAGGGGAGCCAGGCTCTGTTGCACTGCAGCAGCCATGGACTTGTGCCCCTGGCCTCATAGCTCTGGCAATTAGGGCTGGGGAAGGCAGGGAGCTGTGGGGGGGAAGTGAGGGCCCCCAGCAGGGCTGTGGTGGGGAGAGTGCAGGCCACTAGCAGGGCTGGGGGGCTTGGTGGGGGAGTGAGGGGCATGAGCAGAGCTGGGGGGGGCTAGTGGGGAGTGAGGGTCCTTTCATTTTAATCATGGAGTTTGGAAGTTTTATCAGAGAATTTGTGATTTTTTATCAGGAAAAACCAGGATCCCTATTCATCAGCCATGAGAGGCTTGTTTTTCAAGTTGTTTCCTCATATCCATCTGAAAAGATCTGTTCCCCTCTGCTCCTGACACAAGCAGGAAAGATGGATCTACTTCAAGGACCAAAGGGAAAATATTTGTACGCTAAAAAAGCAGCCCAGGGTTCAAAGATTGCCACCCTGACACCACAGGGTGCTGTGACAACCTTTACTCCACCTGGTAGAAGTCCTAGGGCAACCTATCTGCCACTCCTGTTGTGCTGTAAAGAGAAGCTACAAGGTCAGAGTATGTGGTCCCTGAAGGAGCCTTTGTGAACTTCTGGAGATATAGGTGCATAGAGATTCCAAAATTCAATAGGAATGAGGCTGGAGTATGGATGTGGGTGTGGGGATGTGTAGAACAAATTAATTTAGGGGTATGGAGTTTGAAATTAATCAATTGATGGGGTGTAAAATATAAGCCCAATGACTATATAGGGGAAAGTATGGAAATAATGGATTTGGAGGTATAGAAAATGAAACAAATGGATGTGTAGAGATAGATCATGGAACAGATGGATCTGGGGTTGTAGACTACAGAATTTATTAATCCCTTTTTGGGTTGGCAAACATGAAAATGACTGAGGGAGTGAGAAAGTACATATGGCAGAGCATTGGCAATTCATAGTGGGTGCTGCTGGGGGACCCCCTCCCTGTCAGCAATCTGGTGCTTCCCAAACTTAGGAGGCACCAGTCACCCATGTGGCAGAGCACAAATAGTGCCTGCCACTTTAAGGGTTTTCTGCAGATGGCAAACATCCTGCAGGTGGGAGCAGACTCAGTGAGGCCATCACATGTTAGGCAGGAGGCCACCTGATTGGTGGGAAGGCTGGGAGCCTGCGTATAAAGCTAGACCCCAAGAGCAGAGCTGGCAGTTGCTACAGGGGCCTGAAGAAACAGCATGACCCAGGCAGAGATCTGCTGCTCCCAGAATACCTGGACATTAAGGGTGGGAACTATGGGGATGGAGGAGGTTCCTGGTCCTGGGCAATGACCTAAAACTACACCGTGGGGCACCTTGGCAGCCCCTGCTGCCTTGTGGGTGACCCTGTGAAGAAAAAAGGCTAGGGGAGCACACCTTGACAGAACAGCATAGGGCCAAAGCCCACTGAGTGAGGCCTGAGGCCCAGGAGCATTTAGCCCAGCAGCCCAGTGAAGGGTAGGGTAGAAGCCCAGTAAGGTAGCTGGGTGTTGAGGCCCCAGTGTGGGGGCATGGGAAGAAGCCCCAGTGTTGGGAGCATAAGGCCCAGGTAGGTCTGAGGATGGTTAAGGCCAAGTTTGGGTTGGGTGAGGCCAAGTGCGGCCCAGCTAAGGGGCCAAAGGAGTTGTGGATTTGGATGCCATCTACAAGGCATAGGACATGGTATAAGGGAAGGTTTGGAGCCATGTCTTCACCCTTGGCGTCAGAGCATTAAATGGGCAGCCTCCTGCCTAGGAACAGCTTAAGTTAACAAAGGCAAGGCAGGTGGGCAGACTGTCCTAGACAAGTGCGTGGGCCAACATTTGGATCAGTCCAGGGTTGGCCCACTTGTTACAGTACAGAAGAGATGGAGATTTGGGCATTGGTTGTATGTGGTCAGGAAATGATGGGTCTGGAGAGGTGCTAGGGGAAATCCATTGTAAAAATATTAGTAGTACATCACACTGAATGTGTGGGCCCAGAAACCACTTTTCTGTCCTGTGCACTCAAAGTGTCTGGCATAAATGCAGCCTGAACTGCACAAGTTCTGTGGGCTAAAGAAAGTAGTCTACCCCACAGCTCAGCCTTTCATCCTCATCCAATACATTAATAAAATGGAGTGGGGGAAAGATAACTACAATTTATACGTTTTAAAAGATGCCTCTGCTGTCCAAGGAATATTTCAGAGTTGCTTGTGTTGCTTTCCTGTCCATTATTTTGATGGGATGGGACAGCAGTCACCTGGGCAGTCAGTTTGACAAAGCAACTTCATTAATTTGAGGAGCCATGGGACCACTCTTGGAGATTTTTAATCCCCTGTGTTCTGTAACTTAAAAGAAAAAGTGTCATGCTATTCAGTCAGTTTCCAAGTGGTTGTCATGCACTGAAGGAGCGAATTTGCTATTCTTCTATCATATTCAGATTATGTCAGGTTTTTCTGTGGGAGGCTGCTGTTCCTGCTGCTCTCTAGGGCCATGTTGCCAAGAAGTTGTCTGTTGTCTTATAATTAACCTATTTCTTTTGAAAACTTTATTTACATTCTGAAGAAGAAGACATTTCATGAACTACTTAAGTTCTGCTCAAGTCTTGCCTACATTTAGGGCTGCTGCTTTCACGGCTTTGCCAACAGAGCTAAGTCAGCAAACACCTCAAGCTGAAGATAATCATTGGGCTGCAGAAGGGTGAGGAGGGTCTCTTAACTTTGCACCCCTTTCAAAAGCAACAGAAGCTCTGCTGGCAGGACCTGCTTCTGCTGGAACAACTACACCCAGATGGAGGGTTCTGCCAGCAGCACTGCATCACCTATAAGGTGTTATCTATTCACACTCCCTAGCTGATATAGCTCTGCCAGCAAAACTTTGTAGTGCCAAAGCCTCAGTGTCTGTCAAGTTCCTTCTGAATCGTGCTCCTGCCGACTGGTGTATTTGCAGTCCTCTACCACTTTTTTCATCTGCAGATTTGCTCAAGAGGCTCTATCCAGCATCCAAATCCTTAATAAACACATTAAACACCACAAGGCCTAGGACAGACACCCCACCCCCGGCTCCACTCAAAACCTCCTGCTATTCTGTCACGAGCCATTTATAATTATCCTCTCTGCTTGTGGCTATTGAGATATTATCCATCCACCTTGTAGTAGTAATGTCTAACCCACATTTTCCCTTATTTTGTTTGAGAAGGTGATGAGAGAGTTTGTCAAAAGCCTTACCAATGTCCAGATACAGCACTGATATAATGTCAGGGATTTATAATAAGCCATCAAATCAGGAATAGGAGGTGGATGAGGTTTTGTATGTGATGGTTTGGATAGGGATGATCTTGCCTTAGGCGGATGATCTCCAGAGGTCTGTGTATCAACTGCATGTCCTTCATCCATCCAAGTACTTATCTTGTCAAAGAAGGAGACCAAGTTTGGTCAAGGATGGCCTAGGAATAGATATGCCTTGAGTGGTCTGTAAAGAGTAGTAATTAGAAGCTGTGTGCATGCCTGCTGCTGATAGATGAGAAGAACTATGCAACCTGAAGAAGAGGGATATTGACACCAAGTTATAGGGAAGTGTGGTCACGCTTGAAGATAGGCTGCAGATACAGGTGGACCTAGACAGGCTTGCAAGTTGGGTAGACCAGAACCAGATGAAGTTCAACATCGAGAAATGTAAAATGCTCCACCTGAGGATGAACAATTCCCTGCACACCTACTGGCTTGGCAACACCAGGCTGACCAGCACTATGAATGAAAGGGACCTGGAGGTAATAACTGACCACAGTATGAACATGAGCCACCAGTGCTATGCTGTAGCCAGCAGATCCAACAATACCCTGGTATGCATCAATAGACGCATCTCCAGCAAAACCAAAGAAGTGATTCTCCCACTCCACTCAGCATTGGTGAGACCACAGCTGGAGTATTGTGTCCAGTTCTGGGCACCACACTTTAACAAGGACATGGTAAAACTTGAGAGAGTCCAGAGAAGGGCTACCCACATGATCCGAGACTTGTGCAGCAAGGTTGAGAGGTCTGGGACTCTTCAGCCTGAAAAGAGAAGGCTTAGTAGCCTTACTAACCTTACTAGAAGCTTAGTAAGCTTATAGTAGCTTACCACTATATCAGAGGCATACATCAAGGGCTCAGTGAGCAAGTGTTCACCAGGGCACCCTTAGGAAAAATGAGGAGTAATGGTCACAAACTCATAGAAGACCATTTCAGGCTCAACATTAGGAGAAACTGCTTCATAACTAGGGTGTCCAGACTGGATTTAGCTCCTTCCAGAAGTAGTACAATCACCTACCTTGGAAATCTTCAAGAGGAGATTGGATGGACACCTTGCTGGGGTCACCTGACCCCAGTTGTCTTTTCTGCTTGGTGCAGGGGGCTGGACCCGGTGATCTTCTCAGGTCCCTTCCAGTCTTGCAATCTATGAATCTCTGAGGAGGAAGATACTTAGATATAGGAGAATGAAGTAGAACACCACAATCCATCTTAGTTATAAAAGAAGATTAAAAGATTTGGGCAACTGGTGCCTCCCAAGAATGGAATTCACTGGCATTTATGCTACCACCATTCCACCCACGGAGCCGATTTCAGGGTGAGCATGGGTGCTCTCCATGCCCTGCTACCAGCCAGACAGCTTGCTCTCAGGGGACGCACCAGCGCTTTCAGGGGGGCATGTGCCCCTCCCCCCCATGCCTCCGCTACATGTTGCTTGTGATTTGGGATTAGATTTATGGCGATACAGAAAGGAGATTTCTGGCTGTCTGGTAAGGGAGTTTGATGTTTGGAGTTATGTTTCTTGTCCATAGATTGCAGAGCACAGTGGAAGGTATTTCCCATACTTCTGAGCTTTGTTTGCCACATAGGGATAGAAAGGAATTTTTTCCCCTTCCTGTTGTTATGTGTCAGGATTTGTTCCCTCCTCCCACCCGTCTTCCTCAGATGCATTGGATGTTGGCAGCATCCAAAACAAAGGATTTTCACTGAGACGTACTAATACTCCTGGTGAGACTATAAAACCTGGGGTCCCTGGGTAGATGGTCTTGCCCCTCTACTAAGGGTCATACCAATTGCCATATTTTGGGTTAGGAAGGAATTTTACCTCATAGTCAGATCAGTAGGGACTGTGGGGGTTGCTGCCTTCCTCCTGTAGTGGGGACCATGGCCCACTTCCTTGGATCTCTCAAGTGTATTTTAACAAAACTCACAGCAGAAGGACACTGGCAATCACTGTTTCTCTGTTTCATCTGTGGAGTCTTAGGGTGCTATGCCTTGTAGTTGTATAGTTTGAATAAGGATGAATAGGGTTGGATTAGGTTACCTCCAGAGGTTCCTTCCACCCTCACTTTTCTATAATTGTATGATTCTATGGATGGAGAAATGTGTATTGACTAATGGTATAAACAGAAATACCACTGGAGTGCATATACAGCAGAGGGAGCTATAGCTTCCTGAGCCATAATTCCTTTTTGAGGATGTTCATGGAACTGTTCAGATGCACACTGCACCTTACCATGGGTTGGCTGGCTGTAGACATGATCCTTGGCTATGGACATAATGCAGCCTTATGTCATTACAGCATTAAATTTGCATTAACCCCAGTATTTTGGCATTTAAAATCTAAGGCTGAACGTACAACCTAATTTCTGCTCCCTGTGTTTGGGTAAGAATGTAAGTGCCAAACTGAGTCAGATTGGTCCGTGTAGCTCATTATTCTGTCTCTGACAGTGACAGAGAGAGAGTGAGCATTAAACCAGATGCCTCTAGAATGAGCTGTCCCCTATTCAGTATCCCCAATGGCATCCACCATTATTGATTTTGACAGAGGGAACAGCTCCAGCCATTCTGTTCAGTAGCCATTATTAGATCCATCATCCATGAATTTATCCAAATTCAAGTCAAGAAAACAGCAAAAACAAAATTAAATCAGGAGGAGACACCTATCATATCTGAAGAATGTCTGTCTATTCCTGCACATAAACATGAGCTAATTCTTCTCTAATTGCAGAAGAAATATTTACCATACTAATAAATCAAGGATAGACATTTCATATGGTTACATAACAGACAACTAGGAGCCTGCTTATAATATATAATAAGATAATCTGGAAGGGATTCATACATTCATAGGTTGTAGGGCTGGAAGGGACCTTGGAAGATCATTGGGTCCAGTCCTCTGCACCAACCAGGAAAGACAAATGGGCTCAGGTGATCCCAGCAAGGTGACTGTCCAGTCTCCTCTTCCAGATTTCCAAGGTAGGCGGTTACACCACCTCTGAAGGGAGTTTATTCGACAGTGTGGACACCCTAACTGTGACGTTTTTCCTAATGTTGACCCTGAACTGGTCTTCAAGGAGTTTGTGACCATTACTCTTCATTTTCCCCAAGGGTGTCCTGGTGAACAGATGTTAACCGAGCTCTTGATGTGCACATCCTTATGTAGCAGTACCCTTATTCTGAGGGATAGCTAGCATGGGTTTGTTGTGGGTAGGTCTTGCTTGACCATCTCATTTCCTTCTATGACCAGGTAATGTATCACCCGGACAAAAGGGAAGAGGTTGAGGTCATATATTTGGACTTTAAAAAAGCCTTTGAACTGGTGTCCTATGATGTCCTCATGGAAAAATTGGGCAACTGTGGCCTTGACTAATCCACAGTCTGGTGGCTGGGGAACTGGCTCCGAGGTTGGACCCAGGGACTGGCAGTTGACAAAACTGTATCAACAAGGCACTCAGTGACTAGTAGCATCCCCCAAGGCTCCATTCTTGGACCAGTACTCCTTAATATCTTCATAAACGATCTGGACACTGGTGTCAAAAGTGGACTGGCCAAGTTCACTGATGACACCAAACTTTGGGGAAGAGTGTCTACACTTGATCAGCTGGTGATCCAGGCCGACCTTGATAGGCTTGCAAGGCGGGCGAAAGGAAACCTGGTGGCATTCAATACAGAGAAATGCAAGGAGTTCCACCTTGGGAATAAAAACCCACATCACACTTACAGACCATAACTAAAAGAGACTTGGGGGTCATGATTGACCACAAGATGAATATGAGAAACCAGTACAATACTGCAGCTGGCAGAGTGAACAAAACTCTGGCTTGCATCTAACGATGCATCTCAAGCAAAACCCAGGATGTCATCCTCCCACTGTACTTGGCCTTGGTGAGGCCACAGATGGAGTACTGCATCCAATTCTAGGCTCCATAATTTAGGAAGGACATGGAGAAGTTTCAAAGAGTCCAGAGGAGAGCCACGTGCATAATCAGAGGGCAAGAGAACAGGGCTTATGAAGAGAGGCTGCAAGTTATGGAACTTTTCAGCCTTGAGAAGCACAAGCTCAGGGGTGACTTAGTGGCAGCCTATAAGTATATAAGGCATGGAGGGTGCACCAGGATCTGGGAGAACAGTTGTTCACCAGAGCACCCCAGGGGATGACAAGGTCCAACAGTCACAAACTCCTGCAAGACCATTTTAGGCTGGACAAAGGAACAACTTCTTTATTGTCCCAGCCCCCAAGACCTGGAACAGACTCCCCCCAGAGGTGGTGCAAGCACCTACTCTGGACATTTTCGAGAAACATTTGGACATTTATCTTGCTGTGATTCTTTGACCCTAGATGACTTCTTGCCTCTTGGTCAAGGGGCTGGACCTGATAAATTACAAAGTACCTTCCAGTCCTAATGTCTATGAAATCTATGAATTGTCAACAGTAGGAAGGCGATCATTCCCACCATGCCCATTCTGAACCTTATCTGGTATGATTTTTCCACTTAATCCACTGAAATAGCAAAGCAAAGTAGTCATTCAGGAGTTCAGTTTTCTCCCGAGTGTTGGTGACCAGCTGTCCTGAGTTGTTAAGCAATAGCCCCACATTTCTATTTGTTTTTCTCCTGTTCCCAACATACCTAAAGTATGACTTCTTATTGTCCTTGATTTCTCATGCCAGCTTAAATTTAGTCACCACCTTGGCTTTTTCTAATCTGTTCCCTACAAGTGAAGGCCATTGTTTTATAGTCCTCCTTGGGGACTGTTCCAAGCTTCAATTGTTTGTATACCTATTTCTTCATTCTCAAAAGGACTGTGATATTCCTATTAAGGCAAAAGGGCTTCCCAGCCCTTTTGCTACCTTTCCTCCTCATGGGAATGGACTTCTTTTGTGCTTTGTGGATCATGTTCTTGAGGAATAACCACTCTTCATGCACTCCTTTCACCTTTGGTCCTAGGTCCTGCAGTGCACACCCTACTATTTCCCTGAGCCTGTTGAAATTCACTTTTTTTAAAGTCTGGAATTTCAACCTGCTAGCTGATTTGCCTGCCTTGGAACGAACAGTGAATGCAATGGTTTTATGGTCACTGTTGCTCAAGCTACCTTCCATATTCAAGTCATTCACCAGATCATCCTAGGAAAGCATTACCTCTGGTTGGCCTGTGCACTTCCTGAGACAGGTAGAGCTCTTCAGTACAAGTGAGAAAGCAACACGACCTAGCCGAGTGTTCCTCCCAAGAAATGTCTGAGTAATTGAAGTCACCCATGATGAACATGTCCTTTTACTGGCCTCTACCAGTTCTTGAGAAAACTCCAGATCAAGCTCCTCCGCCCAGTTTGGTAATCTGAGGTGACCTACTTAGGTCACCATGCCCCCAACCCCTCCATTGTTTGACCCAGAGAGTTTTGAGTTTGACGATGTTGGCCTCCAAGGAGGTGTACTACTCCCTCACAGAGAGCTACACCTCTACCTTTCTTCCCTATTCGGTCCCTTCTGTGAATGGTGTAGCCCTCTATGGCTACGTTCCAATCATGTAAGGAGTTCCACCAGGTCTCCATGATCCCTACTAGATTATAATGCCCACTGGAGAGTAGGGGGGCTAGCTCCTCCTGCTTGTTCCCCATTCTCCAGGCATAAGTGTACAGATACCAGAGTCCTCCAGTTGAGACCTTCAATTTCCTGTCACACTGAGGAAGAACCATTCCCTCAGCTCTTGCAAGAGTGGCTCTCCTAGTGTCCCCAGCTTTGGAGCTTTTTTGTGTGCCAGTCCCTGGGCATGCTCCAGTCAGTGTTTCCCCGTCCCTTGGCAAGTCTAGTTTAAAGCTCTATCTAAAAGATTGGCCATCCTTTTTTTGAGAGAACTGTCTATAATGGGGAGTGGGCAATTATTTGGGCCCAAAGGCCACTTAGGCAGTTTTGGTCAGTTGTTGTAGGCTGGGTCAGCACTCGCCCCCCCCACCCCTGCCACACTGGGTCAACACACTCCTTTCTCCCCCTCTGCCCCCCAAAAGCTTGCCAAAACTCCCTATGAGGCCCTCACACTCAACCAGGTGGCTGAGATAGTCGTGGGCAGGCAGGGAGCAGTAGCTGGGACTGGGGCAGGTGGGACTGGGGCTCAGACTGTGATCAGGGGGCCTTGATGGTGTAGGCCCAGGGCCCAGGGCAGAGTCACATACTGTTAGCACCCCATGATCCTGGGGTCTCCCTGGAGACCAGCTGGGACCCGTGTGGGCAAGGCACATGGCCAGGCAGACTGGATGGGGCTGCAGGCAGGCAGAGAGCAGCATCCAAAAGTGGGATAGGTAGACAGGGCCAGGTTCTGGGATCTTGGGGTGGTGACAATGTGGGCCCAGGGCCCCGGGCAGAGCCATGATCTGGTCCCTGCATACCCCTTCCCATAGAACCAGCATCTTTTTCAGGGATGTGTGGGCAGCAGATCATAGCTCTTCCCCAAGCCCTGGCCCAGTGCTCTCACTGTCCTGCAATCCTTCCCCATGATCCCAGTCTTGCCTGCCCATCTTGCTCCTGCATGCCACTCTCCCTCACTTGCAGGCCCCATCCCATACATCCAGTCATGTGCCTCTGGTGGTGGGTATGGGGTGGATGGGCTGAGGTGCCTACGCAATGGGGCCAGGTCTGGTGACAGTGGCAGCTGGAAAGAACTGCTGCCATGGCTGGGGCTGCTAGAAAGAGAGCCCACCCATCATGCCACCCCAGCCCTGCTGTGTGCCTGGGGATGGTGGGACTAGCCATAATTGCCACAGCCTTCCTTGGCTGCCCCCTCTCAACAGCTGGGCTGGGTGAGACAGAGAGACCCACCATAAAGCCCTTGGTGGCCCAGATCTGGTCTTTAAGGACTCCAGGGTCTCTTTCCTGAGTCATAACAGCTAGCTGAGAACCCGTGTGCATGTACACATGCATACATGTGTGTATTGTGTGTGCGTGCACACACACATACACACACAGGTATATGTGTGTGTGTATATATCTAATAAGAACCTAGTTTCAAATCCTGTTTGCAGCCACATTTGTAGGAATGGTGCTTGTAGATAGAGAAGCATTAAGCTGACAGTCTTTAATCTTATGACCACATACTATTTTTCAATCTAATAAAATAACACAATGTGTATTTTACCTATTAAATACACATGCATCACTGGGGTACTGAAGAAATTGGCTGAAGTAACTTCAGAGCCATTGGCTATCTTCACTGAGAACTTGTAAAGGTCAGATAAGGTCCCAGGTGACAGAAAGAGGGCAAATATAGTGTCCATCAGGAAGAAAGGAAAGAAGGAGAATCCCGAGAACTACAGGTCAGTCATTCTGATCTTGATACCTGGAATGACCATGAAGCAGGTCCTCAAGGATTCTACTGTGAAGCACCTGAAGGAGAACAAAAGGCTCCTATAAATGTGCTGTAAGTCCTGCATGTTGGAACCAATGCAATTAATCAAGTCTTCTGGGGTGCAGAAATTAACAAGCTCCAGAAGCGTCCAGCATCATGTGTACATTTGAACTTGGAACTAAAGCTTCCCCCACCCCTCTGCCTCCCATAGCATGTCTATAAATGCCCAAAGTGACCAGCAACAGCCACCATGGATTCACCAAGAGCAAGTCCGCCTGACTAACCTGATTTCCTTCTGTGATAAGGTGACAGGTTCAGTGGATGGGGGGACAGCAGTGGGTGTGATATATCTTGACTTTAGCAAATATATTTTGACATAGTCTCTCGCAACATTCTCATCAACAAGCTAAGGAAATACTAGACAAAAATACTGTTAAGTGGATGTATAATATAACCAATTGCACTTAATGAGTAATAATCAGCTACTCGATGTCTAATTGGGGGGAGATATCAAGTGGGGTTTTCCAGGGGTCTGTTCAGGGTTCACAGTTGTCTAATACTTTCATTTAATGATTTGGATGATGGGGTTGAGTGCATGCTTAGCAAATATGTGGATGACAGTAGCTGGGTGAAGTTGCCAACACTGGAGCATAGGGCTAGAATCCAGAAGGATGGATAGACTGGAAAAATGGTCCACAATCAATCAGGTGAGATTGCACAAGGACAAGTGTAAAGTCCTTCACTCAGGAGGTAATAATTGTATGCATGAATACAGCCTGGGGAATGATTGGGTAGGCCACATTGCTGCAGAGATGGACCTGGGGTTTACAGTGGACCAGAAACTGAATATGAGCCAACAAAGTGCTCTTGTTGCAAAAAAAGCCAACAGCATAATGAGCTATATCAACAGGAACGTCACTTGTAGATCAGAGTAGTTGAGTCTTCCTCTTTATTCAGCACTGGTGAGGCCTTACCTGGAGTACTGTGTCCAGTTTTTAACCCCACACTCCAAGAAGGATGTAAACAGCTTAGAAAGAGTCCAGTGCAGAGCAACAAAAATGATTAGGTGCCTCTGAGGCAACACTTGTGAGAAGAGCCTGAAAAAACTAGGGTTATGTAGTTTGGAGAAAAGAAGACTGAGTGGGGGGAGACTTAATAACAGTCTTCAAATATTTGAAGAGTAATTACTGAGAGGATGGGGATGGACTTTTCTCTGTGTCTGCAGGAGACAGGATGAGAAGCAATAAATTCAAGCTGCAGCAGGGGAAATTTGGGTTAGAGAGTAGGATGAGCTTTCTGATTATGAGGGTGGTGAAGCATTGAAACAGCCTACCTTTGGTAACTTGTGGAATCTCCACTGGAAGTTTTCAAGAGCAGGTTAGAGAGGCAGGTGGCTGGGATGGTTCAGTCAGGGATGATCCTGCCTTGAGCAGGGGATTGGATTAGATGTCTTCAGGAGGGCCCTTCCAGCCCTACTTTCCTACAGTCCTACAGCCCTATTATCCACAATAACAGGAGAGGAGCTGAGGCTGAGCAAAAAATAAGAACTCAGTTTTCCTGATTCCAAGCAGCATGCTTTTAAGCCCATGGTCATCTTTCTTCTTGACTTTCTGCTCTTATAACAACTTTGTTTTGGTTTTTAAAATGGACAACACATTTCATAAACCCTTTTTTTAATTGTGCTCACACTACCCCAAACCTGACTAGGCTCAGAAGTAATCAATGTTCTGCTGAAAGTATAGAGCACTAACAACTAATTCTAGCATGTTTGGCAACAGAGCAACTTCAGCTTACATCAGCTAGAAGGGACATTCGGTGTCATTGCATTCTGCAAACAACTGTATCATAGTAACCCTTTCCTAAACCAAATATTTTGAACTATGTTGTAAATTCTTGTATGTCAGGATAAAGGTCCCAGAGCACAAATTTGTTTAGCATGCTATCAGGATTTAGCCAGTATCTGGGATTATGCTTTAGCTTGTCCTGCTCAGTTAAGATGCTTTTATCTTAAATCTTAAATGCTTTTATCTTTTATCTTATCCCACTGACTGAACAAACTCAATATTATTTTTTTAAATATAACAAAAGAATATGAAACCACTCTTCCAGTGAGCATTGCGAATATAAGCATGTCAGATGCATAGGGCCTTTATTCATGATCCATGCCATCAATCAAAACTATTTTACATGCATGTGGCCAGAATATGAAGTCTGTTACAGTGGAGTAAAATCATAAATAACTCCACTGCCTGAGACTAAATTCCAGACAGTTGCCTCCAGCACTGATGAGATTAGAGAAGCCATGATGACTACTGTACTCGTGAGAAAAAAAATAGTATACTTTTATAGCTTAGATAACATTTCATAGAATGAGGCAACTGGATGAGATGTATCAGTGATCTGAATGCAAGCCCTTGAGCTATGAGCCATTTTGATTGGAAATAACCAAATGAGAAAAAGAGAATGAGCATGTAAGCAAATACGGCATTGTCCCATATTGTCAAACAACAAGACACGCTTATTGACTTTTCCATTTGCTAAGGCTCAGAAGCTTCAGAATGTGATCTTCCTGTGAATTAGGGTATGGTGTCATGCCGAGTCATATGCAGTCAGGTCTGGGGGAGTATACCAAGTGTGGGGAAGTCAAAATAAGGAGATCCATCTGAGGAACCAGGTCAGAGATCTAGATGATCAGATGGAGCATGAGGTCAAGAGGATTGTCAGGTTAGCTATCCAGAAAACCAGAATCGGGTCAGGTATCCAAAGGGTCAGGCAAAACTCAGGGTCCATGGGCAAATCAGCTCAGGTATCCAGAGAATCGATCAGGAACCCAGTAGAAGCAACATATGCCAACGGTACAGCAGCTTAGGTACAAGTTTGAAGCTTGTTTCCCAGGAACTTCCTCTTCCAGGTCAGGGATTTATGTTGAAAGGGGTAAAAGACCATCTGACCTAGGTTGGCCACTCAGGTAGCAGGGATTGGGTGTGTGGCTAGGCCCAGATTCAGGATTCTGGCCATTTGTGTCCACCCCAGGTAGCAGACCAGGATGGGCAGACAAGCTAGGACCCTAGATTCAAGGCCACAGCCTGACATGTAGAAGCTCATATTCCTAATGGCTCAAGGTGCTGAAAATGGTTTTCAACAACAGAAGAAATGTGTGTAATACACTTACATGAAGATGTATCATAAGGCAAACAGCTGGTGTAGAGAGGTATACGTTATAGTACAAAATATACTATAAAAATTAATAAAATACACTAATGCCACAAGCTTGTTGTTTAAAATCAGAATTATCAGAAGCTAAGTTCCAAAATGCAGAGAGAGATAGTTAGCTGTATTAGCCAGGCAGAAAGTAGGGTAGAGTTGCACCTTATAGATTAAATAAAAGTTGTATAATTTTATGAAAGTCCCTTCATAGAATCTGATGAAGTGAGGTTTGCTTGCAAAAGCTTACGCATCTCTGATTTAATTAGTCTGTAAGGTACCACTCTACCCCTTCTGCCTAAATTCCAGAACACCATTTGCAAGAGGTCTCTCTGAAATTAAAGTGCATGTTGTAGGGAAAGAGATTTAGCTGGTTTAGTCTGAAGTCAGGCAGAAGGCAAGGCAGAGTGGCACCTTTAGGCTGTCTTTACACATGCTCCAGGGTCGAGGGCTCTCAGAGCTATGACAGCTGCTGTAATTAAAGTGCCCGCAGTGTTGCATGTTTTTAGCATCCCATGATTCAAAATGTCAGTGGGGGTGCTTTAAAGCTCATTCAATGAAGCACCAGGACACTCAATACATGTGACATGTGATGCTATTTAGCATGCTCCAGCAGGCTCAGTTAATTCATCCAGTCTGCTCCAATGCGTGCTAATCAGCACACATCAGAGCACACATCCAGCACGTATGTAGATGCCCTTACAGACAAACTAATTTGAAGAGGTATAAGCTCTTGTAAGCAACAGCTGACTTTTTCGTAGTATACAAAGCAATTCAGGAGAAACCCCAGTGGTATTTATGGACCTCTGATGAGACACAAATGGGACCAGTCTGGCAGTCCTATGCACAGGTATGTGCTTATAACAGACACAACAGTTATGCAAGCGGTTTCTTATCCTAATAATAAAAATACCATATTAGTTCAAAGTTACTGTGGAAATGTTCTGAAAGTCAAGAATTGGAAGTGCCAGTTCCCATAGCAACCACACGCCTGATTCGTTGCACATACAAAGGATTTTTTTTTTAAATGTTATATGGTCTTATTAAGGCTGAAATCTGCAGATGCAGGCCAGGGACTCGCTGTCAGGGAAATAATGCACTCGTTTGTGTGCAGCAGAGTGGTTTTGTTCTGGGTTTTGGTGGGGGGTGGTGATTGGGGGGGTATGTTTGTTGGGTTTTATAGTTGGGCAGATGCAGAGGGGATGCAGTGGTGCAGTCACAGACTACACCTTACAGACTATGCTATGGAAGTGGCAGCCAGGAACTTTAAGACCCCAAATCAATTAAGAATTCCCCCTTCCCTTCCACTCCATGCTCCGCAGCATCTTCTCCCACCTCCCATTTCTCCCGTCCCCCACCCACGGCTGCTGCTTTCTCCACTGTCTCCAGGTGCCCTGAGGGCAGGGAATGCTCTGCCTGGGCTGTGCAGGGAGCTGGGCTTATCTGGGATGGTGGCAGCAGACGGGTTCCCCTTCCCTGACCAATCCCTGGCAGATATTCCCTACCAGCCCAGAAGCAGATGCAGGAAGGAAGAACCCACCTGCCAAACCACTGCTGCTGTCTCTTGTGCAGCTGGAGAAATATGGACATGCTGCACAAGAGGGAATACATGCATTCCCAATAGGGAAAGGGAGGTAGTGCTGAGAGTTGGCAGGGAGGTATGGGGGGGATGCATTTTTACTTGATTTGAGGACTTTTTTTAAGTCCCTGGCTGCCAGCTCCTACAGCATAATCTGCCTGCCCTGGTGCTAAAAGGGTGGGATGGGAGGGGGGGAGGGAAGCTGGGAATAGCAGTGCAGCTTCTTTCTCAAAATATTTTCTTCCCAACTTGTGTAGAGCCTTTCATCCTTATAAAGGGCTATCTGTTTAGATCAGGGGTGGGCAATTATTTGGGCTGTAGAGCTACCTAGGAGTTTAGGTGAGCTGTCATGGACCAGATCAGCATCTCCCCCCAACAGCTCACCAATATTCCCTAAGTGACCCTCCAGCCCAAATAATGGCCAACCCCTAGGCAGAAAGAACAAAGGTTATGGTAACCTAGCCTTTTTCCCCCACTTCTCCCTGCACACATCAGCCACCCCAAGTCTCCAACATGCAGTCGGGCCCTTGCTGCACTGATGACCTGCGACAGACTCCTCACACTTGTGGAAGAAACTGTCAATTCTGATACAACCACAACGCGAAGTTTGAGTTCTTCCACACACTAAAAGAAGTCACGTACAGACACCTTACTTATGGCAATTATACATCTCCTCTGCACAACAGGAAAGTCCTATGGCGACAGGGTCAGGACTGTGAGATCTGAAAGCTCCTACTCATGGATGGGCACATAGGCGGTGGGTGAAGGAAGACTCTTTGGGAGGGACCTCAGCACACTTTGAAACAGCTCATCACTATGCAGAAGACGAAAAGAGGAACAGGTGAAAGAACATCAGAACATCCAGTGCAGCAACACCATGCCCATCTCTCCTGGAAACACCTGTCCTAACTGCAACCAGACATGTGGATCTAGAATTGGGCTATGGAGCCATCTGCAGACTCACTATTAAGAATCTTGGAAGACGATCTTACCTGTTTGCAAGTGATAGCCCATCATTCCTGTGCACTGCATTGGGCCAAGTGGATGCAGCTGGCACAGCTTTTGTTGACCTGGCCGTGTGCCAGAGACTTGGGGAAGGGGTGCAGCAAGAAGGGGGGGAGGGGAAACATGGCACCACCCTGGCTGGGCCCAAATGACCTCTAGCTCCTCGCCCAGTGCTCCCTGCACCCCTTCCCCAACCCCGAGTCCCTAGCACACAGCTCAGGCAGGCAGGAGGACTCAGGGTTGGACAGGAGCTGCTCCAACCACTCCAGCCACAGCCATGTGGCACAGCTCAAAGTGGCACACAGGAACATAATGTAGCACTGGTACCCGCACCCCCACTAGGCTCCGGCAGAGTTTGGATAACCTGCAGCTCCTGGCCCTCTTCCCACTGCACACTCTCTCCTGCCAGTGAAGATAACCTTACCTGAGTTTTGACTCTCTGGGTGCAGGCTCAGCGTGGCATGCAAACAGCCTCACCAGACAGAAGCCTGGCCAGGAGCTCAGCACCCCTTACTTTGGAGCTTACACTACGGGTTGGGGGGTGGGACAGGGTGTGGCTGCTGCAGTTGGCTGGCATCAGGAATGGAGCGGGGCAAGGGGCACCAAAAGCCAGGGCAGCCACAGGCAGGATATAATTCTCCTTCAGAGAAGCAGCCAAAGGCCAGATAAAAATCATTTGGCAGGCCAAATCCAGCCCATGGGCTATATTTCACCCACTCCGGTTTAGATAGTGAGCCAAACTCTTTCTGAATTATTTTGGTATTCTTAAACTCTCTCTTAGGCTGAGGCACATTAAAATAGTGTGCTCTTTGAAGTGCAGCACAAAAAGGAAGGACCTTCTTAGCACAAAGGATTTGAATCTACTGATAGGTGCAGACTTAAGTTCATATGCAAGCCTCAGATCAGTGCCAGTCTCCTCATTAAAACCCAAAGCTCACTTCTCTGGCACCATTTCCTGAAAAGCCCTGCCCAAGTCCAAAGCCCACATTAGGAATGAAGGCAGCAAGCCAACTAATTAGGCCCCCAGATGGAGCTGACTAACTTTAGTGCGCTTGGCTCTGAGCAGCCTAACTCGGTTGTTCTCAGTGAGGATGCCACGCAAGCCCCTTCCAGGGGTGTGTGCTATGCGAGCCCCTGCCAGATGTGGGTGCTGCTGTGGTGAGTGTGAAATGTCCCATGTGTCTCCTGTGAAAGCAAATGATGGTAGCTGTGGCTGGAGCCCAAATGGTTTCTGCAGCCATTTCAGGGAGCAGCAGTCCATGCTCCTTCCTTACAAAAGAGGTGGGCCAGGCAAATGGGACTGCCCCACAACTCTCTGTTTCTGGGAGGAGCGTGCAGAGTTGCACCTTTGCACTGCCTGTCAGCATCCCCTCTAAGCTGCGCAGCAAGGGAATGCTGCTGCCCGCCCAGAGGGCTCACATTGGCTTGCAGTAACCCTGTGTATAACCTGGTTGGATTTCCTGGGTGCAGGTTCACCCAGAACAGGTAAAACCTCTCTCCCCTGTACCCACCCAGGTCCCAGGGGCACAGGGGAGTTTTGCCCAGGGCACAAAGCTCATTAATTGTGCCTCGGCTCCTGCCTGCTTTACATTTATCAGAACACCTTAATCCAGGTTGAGAATCACTGAGGTAAGCAGAAGCAAGACAAAAGTAGTTCTCAACCAGGGAGGCCACCAGATTCAGAAAGTCATGGACAGGTGCCCTGACTCATAAGAGGTTAAGAACCAGTGACCTTACAACTTCCAGCTGCCCCTGGTTACCTGCATGGGCATGGCTGCCTATTTGCACATCATAGTATCATATCATAGTACCATAGTACCTAGGGTCAGAAGGGGCCTAGAGCAGGCCATCTAGTCTGACCCCCCGCCAATTGGCAGGAAACGAGTGCCAGGGTCACAG
>JAGPOW010002120.1:592573-607858 GCA_030014935.1 Caiman crocodilus | reverse complement strand
ATTCTGACCATCACAGCGGGCTGCAGTGTTAGGCAATTCAATGCTTGCAGTAGACAGCTGTGCTCTGTGCAGGTATAGTCTACTCTTAGTGGATGCCTGGGATAAATAAGAAACTCTCTTCTATAGGACCGATATACTCTTGCCCTGTAACTTGTGTAGTCATTTATATAAGCAGAGGGTAAAGTGAGTATAAATCATTGTTTATTGTTGTTGCTGTTGTTTTGTTATTATTTATCTGTAGCATTCATGAACCTTAGGGCACCTATATATGTGCTCTGGTGTGCTCTGATGCACGCTGATTAGCATTCGTTGTCCTAATCAGAATGCTTCAGTGTACTGCAGTGTCATGTATTCAGTGTGCTTGCATTTCAAAATGACAGCAGGGGTACTTTTACTAAAGCTTATCAAATGAGCTTTAGTTCAAGCATTCCCACTGCCATTTTTAAGTGTGGGGACACTGATACACAATACTCACTCCAAGAGCTGCTGTAATTAAAGCACTATCCTTCTACCTCCAGAGCATTTGTAAAAGTGCCTTATGGCACTAGGCACTGTACAAAAATGGGGAAAAAATACACTCCGTGTCCCAGTCTAAGTCAATACTATCATTCTGATTTGGTAGCATATTATACTGCCATTACACAGAAAAACAATTAGCCAGTTTCCAGGGTAATAGTGAATTGGATCCCAGGTGCTGACTGGCACAGGACTGAAAAACGGATTGCTCTCTGTTAAAAAAACTTTTTGTTTTTCTGTTTCCTTGAATAATTTTGCATACAGCACATAGACCTGGACCTATCTATTTTTGCTTTTCCATGCATCTTTTCAATAACACACATATCTGTTTAGCTGGCATAATGTGTAGATGGTGAGTTTGATGATTATTCTCTTAATTTACTTTGCTTGATCCCCATCATATTCGGTGGATTCAGTGGAAAGCAGAACTGGCTAGCAAACTGTGATCCAAATTGAGAAAATAGACAAATGTTAGGAGCTAGATTTTCGAAAAAGCCAAGCTCCCAGCAGCTCTGACTCAGAACAATTAGAGTTGATGAGTGCCGAGCCCTCTGAAAGTCTAACATTTCCATTCAAATGAAATGAGCATCTGTGAAGGTAGGTCAACAATGGTTCGATAATACTGTTTAAACATTTTCTGGGTCATAGAAAGCACTCTGGATTTGCCTCTTTTGGCTTTTGCAAAAAAAATTGGCGGGGAAAAAAGCAGCGGTCTATCAACATGTTCCACACAGGCATTATTTTCACCAAAATGAAACATCAGAAGCCTTTAGGCTTTCTGCTTGTCCTTGAAAGGTATGGTAGTTGACTTTTAACAGGGCTTTTTAAAGTTTTACATGGAATTGGTTTGAACTGCTTACACACTTAGAAATACATGGACATATAAAATAAGTCTGCTGAGCAGTAGATTTTCTAATTTTGCCCCTGACCAATAGATTGTGGTTAATTAGATATGGAGATGAGGAAACTTTTTTAAAAGAGTGTATTACATGGTGGAGTTTTCCTGTTCTTTCTAGAGTAAAAGCAAACAGAAAGTCCAACAGGAGCCAGAGGATGCAGAATATAGGTCTGAAGAGAAGCAAGTGTAATAGGGGCAGGTGCTTGGCAACCAAAGACCTTAATACAGGGGGTTTAGAAGGATTTGGGATGCAAATAGGTAGTGGCCCCTAAAGTAACCCTCTATGAGGTTCCTCTAAAAAGGAACCAGGTAGGGCAGAGATGCACCTTATCGACTAACTAAATAAGATATATAGAGCACAAGTTTTCCTGAACTCAAGTTCATGAACGCTTGTGTTCTCTCTCTCTCTCGCTCTCTCTAATTTAGTTAGTCAATAAGGTGCATGTCTACCCTGTCTTCTTACTGACTTCAGACTAGCACAGTTAACTACCTGTCCTAAAGAAGAATTAATGGAACATTAGCTGCTGTGGTGACAATATCCTCAGCACCAAAAATTAGCTTGGAAAAAGGAGTCAGTGTGATCGCCATGCCCTCCCCAGCCCTGCCGGTGCTCCTCACCACCCAACCCTACCACAGGGGACCCCCAGTTACCAGGGCTATGGGGCCAGGAACTCCCAATAGAGTCCCTGGCCCCATAGCAGAGCCATATTTTTCTCTGTTTTCTCTGCAAAATGGAAAATCCAGATCCCTGGAGATGAGTTTGTATAGAGGATTAAGCAGAAAGGCCTCCAGAAACATCAGAGCTGTTAGGACAGAACCTTGGCTACTGGGACCCACTGGCCAATACTTTTGCCTTTAAGTGTGGAGCTGAGAAATAAGACAGCCTAGGTGCCTGGCCTGAGAAGTTCCATCCAGCAAATCTAGCTTAGTTAACCCCTCAATCAGACTTCTCCCAGGGGTTGACTTGAGAAGGACTGTATTTGGCTTGACAGTACCTGAAGAATCCACCATCCTTTGTATGTTTCAAACCTTTCTGCCAGTCTCTGTAAAGAGCTTCCATCTGAGTCATGCTAATGAGTTCTTACTGGTAACCCTCTAATGCTGAAGCAGTTTGGTAGGTGCACTTATCTCTGTGATTGGCGTGCGCGTCATATACTATCAAGGGCTTGAAAAGGTTTTGTGTACTTCAATTCCCTATCAGCTCCTCTGGCTAAGACAGTTTGTTTTTTAGTTCTGGATATCCGGTTGTCTGAGGCTTCATGATGGGAAGTCAAACTAAAGTGGTCCAAATTTGAAGTGCTCCAAATTGATGCAGAATTTTGAGCACTTCAAAATGAATGCCTGTCTATATCCTAAATCCCCTTATACTAACTCAGATTTTGGAGCATTCGCTGTAGGGGAAGGCAAAGGAAAGGGCTGTGGGTAGGATGTATTTTTTCCTATGTATCCTGGGAATGTCCCATAGCACTTGATTTTTTGCCCATGAGTACCAAACTCCAGCCAGTTCCACTCAGATCCCATAGGAGATATGCCCATGTTGCCATCATTGCTAATGGCAATATTCATGGATTTGGTTTTGCCATCAGAAACAAACTTGTAAACTGACTCTCAGAACTCCTAATTGGCGTTAATGAATTCCTCATGACTCTCCATTTGAAACTCCCCAAAAATCAACAGGCAATAATTGTGAGTCCATAGGCCTCAACTCTCAATGCTAATGATCATGAAGGAGAACTTCTTCTCACAGCTTGACACTGTCATCTCAAATATCCCAAGGGAAGATATGATCATCCTTCTTGGAGATCTTAATGCCAGTGTGGGAAAAGACTCAAAACTTGGGAATAGTAGTATTGGAAAAGGCGACATTGGAAATTCAAATGCTAACTGGGTCCTTTTCCTGATGAAGGCGAAGAACATTGACTTATCATCACAAATACCCTGTTCCATCAAAGGAACAAGTTCAAGACATCCTGGAAACACCCTAAATTAAAGCACTGGCATGTGATCAACTACATGGTTGTTCAAACTTGCAGTCGCCAGGATATCCTGATTACGAGAGCCATGACTAGTGCTGCTGACTGTTGGACTGACCACTGCCTCATCCACTCCTGCATGTCCATCAGGATTGCTCCTAAATGAAGAATGCAAAGGAAGCAGATTGAAGAAGGCTCAAGTTAAACATCGAGTGCTTGAAGGACCGACTCAAGCAGAGAGAATTCCAGCAACTCCTGAATGAGACACACCAACAGAGCACCCAGAAGAGTTAAAGTGCACCGGACAGGACACAAGACAGCAGTTCTCTCATCTTGTGAAAATATCATAAGATATAAGACCAGGAAACATCAAGACTGGTTTGACAAAAATGACACTGAAATTCAAGGTCTCATCAACAGAAAATGGAAAACTTTCTGTGACTGGCAGAATGATAAACTCTGCCATCAAGAAAAATGCCCACCAGCAATCAAAATCAGAGGTGCAGAGGAGAACACAAGAACTAAAGAATGAGTGGTGGATTCAGAAATCAAAAGAACTCCAACATTTTGCTGACTTCTGTGACACTCATGGCTTCTTCAGTGCTACCAAAGCTGTCTAGTCTATGGCCCCAGCACTCAAGGCCTTAATCCTCTAAGATCAAAGTATGGAAAAACACTCCTGAAAGACAGCAAATCCATCAATGCTCACTGGAAAGAACATTTCCAGGACCTTCGAATCATGACTCAACTGTTGATAAAGATAAGATCAACAACTTTCTGCAAAAAGCGATCAGAGAAGATCTCAGTTTGCCGCTGACCCTGGCAGAGGTTGGGAGTGCCATCAGGAAAATGAAGAATAACAGGGCAGCGGGTGTTGATGGAATACCTGCAGAGATTTTAAAAGGAGGAGGAGAACAATTTACATGTCAGCTTCTTGTCCTCATCCTTAAAAGCTGAAACAAGGAAGACATCCCAGTTGACCTAAGGGATGCCTTGATTGTTACTATCTTTAAGAAGGGGGACAAAACTGATTGTGGAAACTACTAAGGCATCTCATTGTTGGCCACTGCTGGGAAAGTCATTGCCTGTATCCTCGCTACCTGCCTTCTTCACTTGAGGAAGAAATTCTTCCAGAACCTCAAAGTGGCTTTGGATGTCTGAGAGCAAAATCAACATCTCTATTTGGCCTTAATTGACCTCTCTAAAGACTTTGATTCTGTAAACTACAAAGCCCTATGGAAAATCTTGTCCAAACTGGCTGCCCAAACAAGTTCATCAGTGTTCTGAGACTTTTCCATGACAACATGTCAGCAAAGGTTCTCAGTAATGGGAGTCAAACAGAACACTTTGAGGTGAAAACTGGAGTGAAGCAAGGTTGAAGCATCGCTCCAACTTTGTTTTCCATTTAATCTCCACCATAATGCACCTTGTCAACAGAAAACTACCACCTGGAATTGAAATAGTGTATAGAATGGACGGAAGACTTCAACCTCAACAGACTCAAGTCCAAAATGAAGACTATGAAATATCCATAATGGAGCTCCAGTATGCAGATGACAATGCTTTCATTGCTCAGTCTGTATCAGATCTCCAAACCATTCTTAATGTATTCTCAAAAGTCTACAAGAGTATTGGCCTAACTCTAAACATCAGGAAAATGCATGTCCTTTACCAACCTGCTCCAAATGGAGAAAAAAATCCCCCCTCCATTCAAATCAACAAAGAATTGCTGGAGAACGTGGATTACCTAGCCTACATTGGAAGTCATTTTTCATCCAACACTGCTTGAAATGTGCAAGTGCAACCTCTGGACATCTGAGTAAGAGTCTTCTTAAATCATGACATCATTGCTGAAACTAAGCTCTTGGTTTATCAAGCCATTTTCACTCTGCTGTATGGCTCGGAAACTTGGATCACATACAGAAGACATCTCAAGAGCTTGGAAAAGTACCAGCAATGATGCCTTCACAAGATCCTTTAGATTAGCTGGGAGGATAGATGCACAAACATCAGCAGCTTGGCCAACTCAAATTTCAACAGCAATGAGGCCATGATCATCCAAAACCAACTTCACTGCATGCCTGACTCCAACCTTCCAAAGAGAATCTTTTTCTCATGGCTGAAAGAAGGTCAGCAAAGTATCAGAGGGCAAAAAAATGCTTCTAAGACACCCTGAAAGCAAACATAAGGTGTAACATAAACATCAACACTTGGGGAAACCCTTGCTCAGAACTGGCCAAAATGGAGGAAGGCTTTTTCGGAGGGACCTCAACACTTCGAAACAGCTCATCGACAGGCAGAAGAATAAGAGAGGGACGGGTGAAAAGAACATCAGAACATCCAGTGCAGCAACACAGTGCCCATCCCTCCTGGAACCGCCTGTCCCACTGCAACAAGATATGTGGATCTAGAATTGGGCTATGGAGCCACCTGTGGACTCACTATTAAGAACCGCATTAAGACTATCTTACTCATTTGCAAGTGATTGCCCATCATCATCATTCATGTAGATTCATGGGGTTAGGTGTTGTTCACATTCTTCGTAGAATGATTCCTGGGAATATTATGGGAGAATAGTGCTAAAGTTTGATTAATCGAGGACAATGCTTGTATTTCCAAGTAAGGTCTAGCCATGCTAGAAATTAGGATTTCTGACATGAAAAATATTAAAGTCCATGTTACTAATTTTCACTTTGCTTTTCCTTGTATTGTGTGCACTAAGTATATACAATAGAGAAGAATTAAATTAACCATTCATTTTTTTTCCTCCCATTAAGGTCAAGACCACAGAATTACTAAGCAGTCTTCAAAGCTGTTCTGTCTGTGGCATTTCCATCTCCATAGCACACATTGGAGATGCTGCGTCAGAGACCAAGGAAAATGAGACCAAAATGTCCTTAACTTCCCATTGTGGTTTTTGTGTCAATGCCTGCTTACAGAATGTTAAAAAAAAATCAAGGCCATGGGAATATTTACCTCAAGATTAACTGAGATTGTAAGACCCCCATTTCTAGGTGGGTAGAGAGCCCTAGCTCATATGAATTGTCATATTTCTATGTATGTGTGGAAAACTGCTGTCAGGCTAGCTACATTTAGAGATGGCTAGATGCTGACCTATCCAATTCATTGATTTATTTGTGATTTGAAGCTGCAACTCACACCCCCAGTATTCATGGGATTTTCTCAATGGTTATGTGCAAGTATTTGGACATATTTTAGGTTGCTATAAAAATGTAGGTGAATCCTGAAAGTTTCCTAAATTTTAGCATAAGCAACTGATTCATCTGACTTTTCACAGAAACAGCTCATTTTCTGTTTGTCCTCTCCTGCAAAACATTCCAGCCATCCAAGCAGAACTACCACTACGTGATTTAGATTATCATCCCCGAAAGAAGGACAATGAGTTATAAGCAGTTGAAACATGAATTTCATAAATTATCCAGATCAAAAAGGTAAGACCCTTAGTTGACAGGTATATGACTCACTGCCAAACACATCTTGCCTCTCATAAAGAACAGTTAAAACCAGCAGTGTAATAGGGCAGCTGAGCACTTGGGACAATGCTGGTGGCAACAATGTGACTGACCAGCAACAGCCCTGGCCATTATTTTTTTGCACCCCTATAAGTAGGCACCTGGGGTTGTGGCCCTGGTCACCTTATCTTTCTTACAGTATTGGTTAAAATTGTATGCTTCAGGCTCAACCCCCTTTTTTTTTTTGTAGAGTCTTTATCAGTTATTCATAGATGATAGCTACTATTTAAATCAGTTAGACTCATAGGGCACATCCAGGTGAGCATACACATGCCTCTCGCAGCAACTCAGAGCCCTTTGAGATGCTGCAAGGAGCAAGTGCGGGAGCAAAAAACTGTTACCCACACTGCAAATTTGCAACACAAGGGCAAAATTAGACCCCTGAGTATCCAGGGGTCAAGAAATACCCTGGGCAAAAAAAGCGGGGCAGGGCACAGTCCAGGACCATGCCTTGAGGCAACTGGAGGGTTGGGTCCTCCACAGAGATGCTCCGGTAGCCAGCCAGAGCATTTCTATGCCTGGCCCTCACCCCAGTGCTGAAGCAAGCTGCCTATCTGTGCACGGCAGGCAGCATGCCAACCACAGGGAGCTGGACCCAGGCTCTGTGCCAGTAAGTAGGGAGTGGTGGGGCTGGAGAAGTGGAGAGGGGACCATGGGGGACCACTGGCCCCATCCCCAACCCGCTCCCTGAGCCCTCTGGATCACTGCCCCACCCAGCCCTAGCCCCTGCCTGGCCACTGAGCCCCCCTGATCACTGCCCCACTTGGCCCCATCCTCTGCCTGTCCCCTAAACCCCACCCAATAACTGCCCCACCCATCCACCACCTGCCCCCTAAACCCCACCCAATAACTGCCCCACCCATCCACCACCTGCCCCCTAAATCCCCCCATTGCTGCCCCACCCACCCCCATCCCCTGCCTGCCTCCCAAGCTCTCCCATCACTGCTTCGCCTGGCCTCATCCCACACTGGCTCCTGCAGCTCACCTGATCACTGCCCTACCCAGCCCCAGCATCCCAACAATTTAAAAAAAAAAAAAGCCCCTCACTCATCGGCAGTAACAGCTGCCATCTGGGTCACTGGGGCCTCCTGGCATAACCCCCCCACACACACAGTATGGGGCAACAGGGACTGGCCCCATCTGCCTGGCATCAGTGCTGCCACTGCCCTATCGTATGTGTGTGGCCAGGTTCAACAGGACGTCGCTTGGCTCCATACACTGTCAGGCAGCTGGAGCCACTGCAGCTGTCACCTGGGGCCTGGCACCACTCAGCCTGAGCAGCCCCAGCTGCCCGATAGCACTGGAGCCGCACAGTGCCCTGCCGACCCTGGCTGCACCCATATGATGGGGCAGTGGCAGTGTGGGTGCCAGGTGGCCAGAGCCGGTCCCTGCTGCCTCATGCTGTGTCGGGGAGGGGGAGTCTCTGCCAGGAAGCCTCAATGAACCCTACAGCTGCTGCTGGTGAGTGTGGAGGCATTTTGGGAGGTTTGAGAGTGTTTTGAGTCCTGCACTACTGGGGCTGGGCAGTGGGTAGGAGGGGTGATCAGGGGCATGGCTGGGTGGGGGACCAAGTGGGATGGGTGATTGGGGATGGGGCCAGCAAGGGGGACGAGCAGAGAGTAGGTGCTCAGCAGGGGAACTCTGCCAGGAGGCTCCAGAGGCCCCAGCAGCTGCTACTACAGCCAGTGAGTGTAGGGCTTCTTTTTTTTTAAGTTCTGGGATGCTGGGGCTAGGTGGGACAGCCATGGGGGGCTGGGGGAGTGGGTGGGAGACATGTGGACCTTGCAGGTGGGTGGAAGCCCCTGCAGAGGTACTGTGGCCCCTGTGGGGGGGCAGTCTGTGAGCTGTGCAGGGTGGCTGTGCCCTGGAGAGGGGGCAGGGGGGATCTACTGATTCTCCAACAAACTCCTTTTTCTTCTTCTGGTGTACCTTCTTGGGGAAAAAAACTTTTTTTTTTTTCCTTTCACCTGCTTCTACTCAGCAAGCTTACAGTGAAGGAAGAATAAGCAAGAAAGTGACCAGGCAAACACCCCAGTGAATTTTTCACTCAAACTTCCCTGTTTGCTGACCTAGTATTACTGGCTTCTGTGCATCTTACATCTAGGCAATGCTCCACTCACTTTATCAGTACCCTTTGTGTAGGCATAAAGGTCTGCTGGTGCAGCTGAGGCCCATGGGCAAGGATAAGGTGAGGAGACATGGGTGGATCACTGGTTCTGCTCCTCAGTGGTCAAGCCTGCTGAACTGAGCAGAGGCAAAGTTAGCAATTTGTTTGGTATAAGCCATCAGTAAATCACTACCCCTTTAAATCAAAGGAAAAGCAGCAAAAATTCTGAAACGCCATATTTTGAGATGCTTCTGGAGTGGTAAAGTTATGCATCCCTATTTCTGGAAAACCCAAATCAGCTGCACTAAGTGGCTGCAGGGAAGTGTAGAGGGAAGCCTACAGGAAGGCAAGCTGCATAGCAGTAAACTTGCAGATGGGGACAAGGAGAAACCCCTATGTTTGTATGACTGACTGAGAGATCTAGAGGTCAGGAAGAAGTGAACTTCAGGGCAATATAAGCCTGACACCTGGGGTTCATTCGGCCCTGATCTTGAATGGAGAAGGTGTTCTGTAAAAGGTGTCAAAAAGAGATTATTTGTTTATGTTCCTGTATGAGCAGGGAGGCATGGAAGTGGCTGACGGGGCAAAAGGGTGTTTGGGGAAGGACTGTGACTTTGATTAGTGGCCTTAGAGTCTAGAAAGATTGCTAGTTAGGGGGCTAGGCTGAGAGCCTAGGGAAAGCCTGTTAACAGGGGCACTAAAGCACCCTGGAGTAATGGCAGATGTACCATGAAACAGACTGGGGCCCCAACAACAGGAAACCGACATCGCTGCCTGGGGGAGGAAGGGCCAGCCCCCAGCCAGAAAGGCTCCCACATTTGGTTTGTGGCCTTCCCTCCTGCCCAGCGGGTTGTGGGCTTCTTCAGCAGTTCTGTCCAGAAAGTCTGGCTACCACCCCTCCCCCTTGGCTGGTGTGCAACGCTAATTCACCCATGGACGTACTGTGGAGCGAGAAGTTGGGCCCCACAGCCTGCTTGGATCACAGGGCCCCACTAACCTTAAATTCACTACTGCCCAGGAGAAAGACAACCAACTGGGGACACTAGGAAGAATGGGCCCATATATAAAGGCTAAAAGAGTCAGCTGAGATCAAATGTAGGGTCAGATGTTGTGATCCGGGGACTGAGATCAGGGCAAAATTAAGGCAACCTGATGATGGGTAGAACAAGCACAGAATGGAGCTCCTCAAGGTTTACTCTTATCTGGAAGGTAGCCTTCCTAACTTATATTTATTTTCCAATGAGATATGACAGAGGGGATCAGAGCAGTACCCAGGGGAAGCTGAGTGAGGGCTAGGAGTAGCGTGCAGTCTCCCTCAGAGGTGGGTCCTGTTACAATCCCATATCATTTTCTTTTAACTGTTTCGTGGAGGTACAACTATTCTTTAACATGATTTTTTTTTAAGTTCTTATTTTTAGAATCATAAGAAAGTAAGGCTGGAAGGGGCCTCACGAGGTCATCCAGCCCGGTGTCTCTCCAATCTGCTCTTGAAAACTTCCAAGGATGGAGATTCCACAGCTTCTCTAGACAACTGTTACAATGCTTGGCCACCCTCATAGTCAGAAATTTCTTCTTGATCTCCAACCTAAATTTCCTCTGCTGTAGTTTGAAGTCATTGCTTCTAGTCTTGTCCCTTACAGACACAGCAAAAGTCCATCGCCACCCACTTCAGATATGTTATAGTCTTTGCTGGCAGAGTTAACCTTCTCTCTCCCCATTTTGTTTGAAGGACCATTTGGTTTATTAGAGCCAAACTCTAGTCAGACCTACTGTAGCATTATACAGAAACAATGTGTTTGCTCCAAAACTATTAAAAGCAGCTGGTCAGTCTGTTGGGTTAGCTCTCCCCTGGTTCCTTGCATGTTTGAAGACAGACAAGTGTGTGACCTTGTCAGGTAGTTTATCTTGCTGCTTGCACCCCATGGAAAATGGCATTGCCCAGCAGCTTTCAGGGCCAGTTACATTATGCCACTTCACATAAAATACCTGTCTAGAGTGCTCCCAAGCAATTGTCTTTTTTTTTTATACATTTTTTTAGATTCATTAGCTGTTTCTGTTTGGTTCAGTGGTTATAGCTGATGTGAAGTCTTAGCACTTCCTTGTACAGATGTATCCTGCAAGCAATGTTACCCAGTCTAAGGATGATGCCCCTTGGTAGAATCATTTCTAACCTTGGGTTGATGTTTAGCATCTGTGTGTTTGCTGACTCTCACATTTCCTTTCAGGGAGCATTTGTTCTTTCCCCGTCCCATAAATTAGATTCAGCACAGCCCTAATAGTATACCATAGCTTGCTATGGTATCAGTGAAGGCAGAGTTCTGTACCATGGTGGAGCCTGTGGGGGGCCAATAGGGGTGTGTTCCTATGTTGAGCCACCCACCTCACTGTGGCCAACCACCTTCCAGGCTCTGAGTGCCTCCCTGGGGGTGCCTTATGTCTGGCTGACGCCCTTCCTGGAGCACATCTGCTAGCCTGAGGGTAGAGCTGCCACCACCCAGCGATGGGCTTGATTCTGGCTCTGCACCTCCTAGGAAACACAGGCCTAGTAGCCCTCAAGGGTACTTGGCTCACTTCAAGAACTTGGGGTTCTTCCCTCAGTCAGAAACACAAGTAGTGGTGTCCCTCAGTCAGCCGAACCAAGGGGACCCCAAGGCATAATTTAGACCCACTCCCAATGAGCCTCCCATGCTAGGTACAAAGGAGAACTTTATTGGTTACAAGGAGTAGGGTTGGAATAGGGTACAGCATTGAGTAGCATCAGAGAAATCCCATAGAGCAAATAGGGTGCCTGGGGTAACCTTTGATCACACATCTGAGCTACTGCAAGCTAGATATCTAGTTAGAGCTCAGGAGCTTACTCACAAGTATCATCCAGAGGCAGGTGGAGATTCCCTCCAGAGGCAGGCAGTTCCTTGGTCATGAGGTTTGAGAGAGAGAGCAAGTTTCAGATGGCCCAGCTCCATTCTCTCTGAGTTTTCTTCATGGCTGCTGCCTCCTTCTTCCCAGGTAGTCCTTAACTTATATAGCCCTTATGACCTCATGTCCCTGGTCCAATGGAGGTCAACACCTGTTGGCTGTCAGCCAACCAATTTGAAATGCATCACTGGTTGCTGGGCAGACTGGCAGTCTCTAATCCACCAGGGTGCCCAAGCCCCTCACCCAGGTATGTGATGCCACTCATGCAGGGAGAAGGAGCAGGTTTCCTCCCTTCCTCAGGAATGTATCCAGCTCAGGTTACCTAAAGAGATAGGGTAAGGTGTGTACCCTCTGCAGGGCCCAAATTGTCACAGAGCTGAGTTTTTGGGGAGAAACACAGGTGGCCTTCTGCCACAGAGCCCACCAGATTCGAACACAGCTCCCCCGAGGCACAGATGTCTACCCATTCAATTCCAATTTCAGGGCCAGTTCCCTAAACCTCTGAAACCCTGAGTAATACAGGGAACTCCCCCACACTGCTGTTTCCACATATAATTAGATCTGAAAACAGAAATATTTCCCAATTAGGTATGCTATTATATAGGATTTTTTAACTAATTTTGAAATGAGCAATGGATTTCTCTCTTTTTTTACATTCACAGAATGATATTTAAGTAGCTTCAGCTCCCATAGAATCACTTCTGGCATATTATCATTTCAGCTCCCATAGAATCACTTCTCTTCATATTAACTGCATCCCTACACTTTGACTTTATATACCCTAACAAGAGGCCCCACCCTACGAAGAGCTATATAGAGGCTACTTATATGAGTGAAGTTATACGTGCACATACATAAGTCTTTACATATTGGGACCTATTGGTATATATTTTAAGAAGGTGAAATTACGTAAAAAGAGAGCAAATGTGTTTGATGACTTGCATCTGTTGCCATACTCCATTCTTTCCCCGTTTGTCACATGGATCTTTGATTTGGCACATAATGGTTATAAGCCATGTGCTTCTCTACATCAAATGTCAGTTATGAACATAAGACCTGTTATAGACTTTAAACCTTTTCAGAAATAAATCCTTTTCTGGTAGTGATGTGTATACATAGCAATTGCTATGTTCTTGGAAGTTTTTATTGTAGCTTCCTTAAGGTCCACTTTATGAAACTCTGAGTTGATTTATAGTAATAGTTTGTGTTTCCCAGAACCTACAACCATCAATAGTTACACAAGAGATGCATGGGGAAGGGTATAAAGTACATTAATTTCTTCCATGCAAACATGTAATTTGTAATCATAATGATAGCAATAAATCTTAACTATTTTGAGATGGCACAGTATCACTAGAGGAAAAACGTAAGTACTATAGTTTCTCTGTTTAAAAAGTCTAGATTGAGAAGCAAAAATACTACATTTGGGCTTAAAAGACTATTACTCAGTACAAATAATAAAAGTGCAATACTTCATATGACTAGTCTGTGACCAAACAAGAGGATGAAAATTAATCATCAAAATTGAGCACTCTGTCCTTCTGAAAAGTGGAAACATTAGCAAAAGTTGGGATTGGATGGCAAGCAGGAAAGAGAGCTAAATCCCCAACAAATGTTGACAAGAAGTAATTGAACCAGCTTTCTCTGTGGTTACGGGAGATACATTGCATCCTGTGGACAAATCCTGCAGCACTCACACAGCTAGTTAGCTTGAACCGGGAGTTTAGACTGAATAAGGTCTGCATAATTTAGCTCAGGTAATGTTCAAATATCAGCCAATTCTGATTCTCTTGCATGTGTCTAGAAAGAAGATAGAGTAAGTATGCACCTTTTATAATCTAACAACATGATTTGCATATATATGAGAGAAAGGGACAGAGAGAGAGAATAAGAACACACGCTTTTGTGAACTCAGGTCAACTTTATCAGATGCTGTGAAAGGAGGAGGGTGAGGGAGAGGGTGAAGAAGATGGACAGTGCTGTGAAAGGCGTGTTAACAAAGATCCCATGGGAACAAAGGAGTCTCAAAAACTAATCCAGGTAATGGAATAAGAATCCATAGTTCCTCTTTAGACCATACTTAACACAGTACAATTTGTTCCCATGGGTGAACCTTTCATGCCTCTCTTAGCATTCCCTCTCTCCTCCTTCCTCTCCCTCTCCCCTCTTTCCTAGCTATTTTATTCTAATTGCTCCACTTTATATTCTGCTCTGTGATGTCCTTTCACAGCATCTGATGAAGTGAACTTGAGTTCACAGAAACTTATGCTTTCTGTGTGTGTGTGTGTGTGTGTGTGTGTGTGTGTGTGTGTGTGTGTGTGTGTGTGTGTGTGTAAAATTTTAGTTTAGTCTATAAAGGTGCATATCTACCATACCTTCTAACTTCAGACTAACGCTGCTAATGTCCTCTCTCTACTCAACTAAATACAGACTGTCAAAAACCCTGAGTCTGGATTGATTCAGTCTTTACAGAGATTTAATTGATAAGCAAATGAACACACATTCACTTCTGATTCAGGAAATGCAGTCAAATGCCTACAGTGGCTCAAACCAGAAGTCAGGGGGTGCTAGAGCACATCTACCAATCACTCCCAAAGGGAAGGGAGCAGAGAAAGCTCTACAAGACTTTCCCCCCCACCTCCTGCTGGAGTGGAGGGGGTATGGCCAGTCCCTAGCTTGTGCTCTGCCTGGCTGGGGGTGGGGGGAGTTAGCAGCATTAAATTCATAAAAGCTTGAACAAGAATAGTTCTCTCTCTGAAAAATTATAAACTGAAGAACTGTAAACACAGCATAGGCTATATGTTCACTTACTCTTCCTGCAGTCCCCAAGGTCTCTGGGATTTGTAGTCCAGAATCACAACAGCAAGATTCTGTAGGGTTGCTCATTGCTTACTTTTACTGCTTCCAGGTGCCTCTGGAATTTGTAGTCCACAGTCACAGCCAGCACCAAGTAAGCTAGAAGGGCAGCTCTGTACCCAGGGGAAGGTGAGTTTAAGCCCCCTCCCTTGCCCCAGACCCCAGCCAGGGTTTACCTGAGGGGTCCAGTGAGGTCAGTGAGCCAGCTCTCACTGCTCTGGCTAGGGAGAAGAGGGGCAGGGCTCAGCCTGCTCTGTGGAGCAGACAGCTCAGCCCAGCCCAGCCCTGGGCTGAAAAGCATGCTGGGGGACTCTGATTTAACTTAAGCCAGGAAGGGGTCTGGGACAGGAGTTTCATAAACCAGTTTTACCTAAATCAGTTGAGTCTGATTGACTTTAATTAGTGAATGTTTAGGATTTTCAAAATCCCAGAAAAAGATGACAAAGCCATGAGGGAAATACAGAGCGCCCGGGCGAGGGACTAACA
>JAGPOW010002120.1:566896-578332 GCA_030014935.1 Caiman crocodilus | reverse complement strand
TCCTCCACCGTGCTAGCAAGAGGGGAGCTTCCCAGCCAGTATGTGTGCTGGGGGTTGCCTCTCCCCAGATGCATCACCCTGCACTTGTCCACATTGAATGCCTTCCAACTCCCCTCTGCTCCAGAACCTCAGTGCTTCCCAAACTACTCTCCTTACCTCTTTGAAATCCACCCTCCTGAAGTCTAGGGCTTTTGCCTTGCTGCAGGCCTTTGACACCTTTCTCTGGTTGGTGAATTCCAATAGGTGATGATCGCTATTGCCCACATGGTCAAGAACCCTCAGTCCACTCACCAGGTCATCACCCATGGCCAGGACCAGGTCCAACAAGACTTTTTCCCTGGTGGGAGTTAAATGAAGGTCCTGTAACTCAGCTAGAAACCTACGTGAGTGGTCAGACCTGGCTGACTGCTCTTCCCAGCAGATGTCCAGATATGATGACACACCCATGATGACCACATCCCTTGACTTAACTGCCTCTGTGACCTGACCTGAGAATTCCCTGTCCAGCTCTTCCCCCTGGTTGGGTGGCCTGTAGTAAACCCCTACTGTTAAGTCCCTTTCCCTCCCCGACTCCCTTCTTTTCGAACCCGAGCACTTCAGTCTGCCTCTCCTCTGACCCCATGTTGTTTGTTGAGGATGTGTATTGCTCTTTGGACGTAGAGCGCCAAACCCCCACCTTTCTTCCAGGTTCTATCCCTCCTGTACAGCCTATAGCCCTTGATATTTGTCACCCAGTCATGCGTTGGATCCCACCAAGTTTCAGTGAGCCCCACTACGTCTGGGTTTGTGTTAGTTAGCAGGAGGGCAAGTTCCTCCTGTTTGTTCCCCATACTACAAACATTAGTGTAGAGGCATTTAAGGTCTCCTGGACATTTAAGGGCACTGTCCCCTTAATCCCAGGACTATCTGGGCCCCTGTCTCTTACCTGTGTATTTCTTGTGCTCGTTGCCCGTGTTGGCTGGGCTGTTCTTGTGGGTGGCTCTTGGTTCGGTGTTCATGGCTCCCTCCATCCTCATCTTCCCCTTCCCCTGGCGAGCCTAGTTTGAAGTCCACAGGAGGACATTGGTCAACCTGAAAGTAAAGCTTCCTGGTATCCAGCTATAGTATGGGTAAAAGACAACCCCACACCACCCCAGCTCCACAGACCAGATCCAATGTCTCTGCATGCTATAAATTGCCACCCCCTATCCCAGAGCCTTCCATCACTTTCTGGCACAGGTATAAATAAGTTGCTATTATTTATAGTGACCTTACTGCTAATCAAAGTACAGACTGAGTTTTGCCATCTGCGGGTAGAATCATAGAAAATTAGGGTTTCATAGATTATAAGGACCTTAGAAGATCATCAGGTCCAGCCCCCTGCACCAAGCAGAAGAGATAACTGGGGGTCAGGTGACTCCAACAAGGTGACAGTCTAGTCTCCTCTTGAAGATTTCCAGGGTAAGTGATTGCATCACCTCTGGAGGGAACTTATTCCACAGTCTGGACACCCTGACTATGAGGAAGTTTTTCCTAATGTTCAGCCTAAACCAGTTTTCCAGGAGTTTGTGGCCATTACTCCTACTTTTCTCCTTGGATGCCCTGTTGAACAGTTGCTCACCAAGCCCTTGACATACTCTAGCATAGTGGTAAGCTGCTACCAGGTCCCCGCGCAGCCTTCTTTTCTTTAGGCTGAAGCGTCCCAGATCCCTCAGCCTATCCTCATATGGCTTGCCATGTAAGACTCTGATCATATGCATGGCTCTTCTTTGGACTCTCTCAAGCTTGTCCATGTCCGTGTTAAAGTGTAGAGCCCAGAAGTGAACTCAGTACTCCAGCTGCAGTATCACCAGTTCTGAGTAATGGAAGAATTACCTCCTTGGTTTTGCTGGGGAAATACATCAATTGATGCATACCAGAGTATTATTTGCCCTAGTGGCTACAGCATCTCACTGCCAGCTCATATTTATACTGTGGTCTATTATTACCTCCAGATCCCTTTCATTCATGGTGCTGGTCAGTTTGGTGCCACCAAGCCTGTAGGTGAGTTGGGGGTTGCTCAACCTGAGGTGGTTCACTTTACATTTCTGAACTTCATCAGATTCAAGTCAAATTGGCAAGGCTAGCCAATTTGCTAGCCTGTCTAGGTCCACCTGTATCTGTAGCCTATCTTCAAGCATGACTATGCTTCCCCATAACTTGCTGTCATCCTTGAACTTGGCCAATGAGCTCTTCACCCCCACATTCAAATCATCAATAAAGATATGGGAAAGTATTGGACCAACCACTGATCCCTGTAGGGCACCACTGCCCGATTCTCACCAGGAAGTTGGAAGGGACCTCAGGAGGTCATTTTGTCCAACTCCCTGCTCAAGGGCAGGGCCATCCCCAACTAGATCATCACAGCCAAAGCTTTGTCTAGGCAGGTCTTAAAAAACTCTAAGGATGGAGAGTCTACCAGCGCTCTTGGAAACCTGTTCCAATGTTTTACTATTCTCCCAGTAAGAAGAGTCTTCCTAACATCTAACCTAAACTTCCCTTGCTGCAACTTGAGACCATTGTTCCTTGTTCTGTCATCTGCCACCACTGAGAATAGTCTAGCTCCATCCTCTTTTGAATCCTGCTTCAGGTAGTTGAAGGCTGCTATTAAATCCTCTTTCAGTCTTCTCTTCTCCAAACTAAATAAAACTAGCTTCCTCAGCCTCTCTTCGTAAGTCATGTGCCCAAGCCCCCAAACCATTTTCTTTGCTCTCTGCTGGTCTCCCTCCAACTTGTCCACATTCTTTCTATAGTGGGGGACCCAAAACTGGATATAGGACTCCAAATGTGGCCTCACCAGCGCTGAATAGAGAGGAATAATCACTTCCCTTGACCTGCTGGCAACTCACCTACCAATGCAGCCCTCCATGCTGTTAACATTCTTGGCAACAAGGGCACACTGCTGGCTCATTCAGTTTATTGTCCACTGTAACCCCCAGATCCTTTTCTGCAGATCTGTTGCCCAGTCAGTCAGCCCCCAGGCTGTACTGCTGCATGGGATTGTTCCATCCTAAGTGCAGGACTTTGCACTTGTTCTTATTGAAACTCATGAGATTCCTTTGGCTCAATCCTCCAGTTTGTCTAGGTCACTCTTAATGCTAGCCCTACTCTCCAGCATATCTACTAATCCCCCCAGTTTCATGCCGAGGATGCACGCTATGCCATTTTCCAGGTCATTGATGAAGACATTGAACAAAACCAGCCCCAGGAGTGACCCCTAGGGCACTCCACTTGATACCATCTGCCAACTAGATATCGAGTCATTGACTACTACTGTCCAAGCCCGATGCTCCAACCAGTTTTCTATCCAGCTTACAGTCCATTCATTCAGCCTGTACTTCCTTAGCTTCCTTGCAGGAATGTTGTGAGAGACTGTATGTATATCTAAAAATCAAGATATATCACATCCATTGGTCTCCCCACATCCACAGAGCCAGTCATCTGGTTATAGAAGTCAATTACATTTGTCAGGTCCTAAATCACCCTTTTCCCATCAAGAGTCCCAATTCTTCCTTCCTGGGTACATCTACGCTTGTGGTTTACTGCAAAATATACTAATTAGCTCCACTGTAAAGTCTCTCTCTTTCTACATGTGCACCAATATTAAGGCACAGTAAACTTTTTAACTCCACTGTAAAGTAGTAACATCAGGGACAGTGGGTGCATCTTCATGAGACACTTTACTCAAGGTTAGAGCATATTACTGTGACATAAGCATCACCGACTACACATGCAGATGCTTACTGCACAATAATTTGTTCTAATTGCAAATACATTAGCTACTTGTAAATACAAGTAGCAGATTTACTCAGGAGTAATTACTGTGTAGTACAGCACATGTAGACAGCCAACTGGGAGCAAATTTGCTCCTGGTCAGCCAGGCAGCAGGGGCTGGGAGATTACTCCCTGTCCCTGAAAGCTACCTGCTGCCAGGGCAGGCTCTGTCCCAAACTACCAGGAGCCCCAGGAACAGAAATTTGGGAAATAAGAATCTCCCAGCCCCCACTCTATGGTCATGAAGCACGGGCTGAAACTCCCTGCTGTTGAGGCAGAGGGACATTGTCCCCATTGGGGCCCCAGTGCCAGTGCCCAGTGCCAGTGGCATGCCACAGGCTTTCAAACAATTAAGCCCTATGTATAACTGCCTGAACATTCCAGTAGGGAGGGCCAAATACCAATCTAGCTTGGATCGCCCTGCCCTTGCTCCCACCAGCCAAGTAAAGCAAAATCCTTGACATTCGTTCAGTGTGGGTGGGTGCAGAGGCTGAGGCTACTACAGGGCAGGAGGACTGGGGGTTGCTTCTGAGGGAAGCAGGAACTCCATGACCAGCTGGGCAGCACAGGAACTGAGCATCCAGGAGATGCTGCCCAGGGAGGAGAAGGGTGGCTTTGACCAGGCTGCCTGGCACAGCACAGCAGCCCCATCTCGGGGGGGGGGGGGAGCGTGCCACAAGCCTCTTCTCTTCCTGACAGCCTGCATTGGGACCAAGCACACTCCCCCACTGCCTGCGTGAGATGGGGCCCTTCCAGAAGGGCTGGGGGGGAGGGGGCTGTGGGTCACCAGTGCGGGGCAGGCCAGGAGCGAAGAGCACTGGCAGAGCTGGGAGGGGAATAGGGAGCTGTGGGTCAAGACTGAGGCACTGGCAGGCCTGGGGTCAGTGGGTTGGGAGTGAGAGGCAGCAGCAGAGCTGGGCAAGAGGGGACTGTGGCTTGGCATTAAGGAGTAGCAAAATGAACAGAGCAAGACACCAGCATGTCACTGCGCTACCCACCATCATCCTCCCCCTATGTGATAGAACTACAGTTCCCAGCATCCCCCAGCTGTCCAGGCTTGGTACAGTTTCCATGGGGACCCACGGATCACTCTCATCTCAGGGACTCCAGGTGCATAGTGAAAATTCCTGCCAATGTGGGGAGAGGAAGAAAAAAAAAAAACAAAAACAGCCTCTCTTGCTCCCAGGAGAACAATGATACAAAAACAATGAATCCATAGCTACAACGATGTAATTGGTGCAAACTAAGTTATGTCCAAGCAGTTTTAATGTAATGCACTAGAAAGACTTTTAAACTGGTGGGAAATCCTGCTCATGCAAACAAATGTAGTTGCAGTGGTGTAAACAGGAAATCTCATGTCTTGGACAAACACCTTAAAAGATTCCAGAGTAATTTGCTTATTAAACAAATAATAACACTTTAAAGTTGTGGGGGCCGAGAAACGCCAGCAGAATGGGGCCGCCGATAGAGTGGAATTAGTTGCAGAGAGACAGCAGTGGTTGTAACAAAAAGAACTTTACTTACAAGCTGCAGTACAACAGGGTATGCAGTGTAGGCACACTCTGTAGACAAACAGCAAATGAAACCATAGGCAAGCACACTGACGTTCACGCTCACGTGGGGTATAGGGCACGTCATGGTAACCGCGACGGGGAGTCGTTGGTGGTTGATCAGGCCCTTCTGTGGCTCCGAGGTGCACGTGGGGATCTCTCCCTATGCGCATCTGAGCTCTCCTCCAATTTGGGCGGATATCACCCAAGCTTTTTGTACAGCCAGCGAGCCAATTGCTGATCACCACGTGTGCATAATTTACACTGACCCAAGTGTGAGCATGCTCTCAGTGCAGCTGCAAGCTTTTGGCAGGCTCTGATTTTGCACCAAGGATTTTTTCCCCACGTTACAGGAAGGTAAGTCCTTGCATCGGGGACTTACAATGTGCCTAAATGCAGCTGTGTCGAGGCATCTCTTAACCATTCAGCTTGGACAAAAAAGTGCTATTTATAAACAAAAATAATGTTTAAAAGAATAATAAAGCATAAGAGAAATACATTGTCTTAATGAATGCAATTTAGGCAGTGATGTGTGGGCTCTATTTAAAATCAGAGGCCCTGATCAAAAATCACATCCCTTTTTAACCTTTTGATTTATTTTACCCTTTTTATTCTACTCTTACATTGGGTTAAGTAGCTTAAGTCATATTAAACCTACTAATACCTTACTTAGAGCCAAAACTCATTTTAACCAAAAAAAAAAAAAAAAAAATATTCAGCTGTCAGTTCATAAATGCTGCAATTTCATGTTCAACCCAAGCATGTTATTTCCAAAGCTCTGCATCTGTTCTTTGTCTCCAAGTTTTCTAGACTCAAGAACTCCCTTTGTCAATTTCATATTCTCATCATTTTGGGATTTTCTATTTGACTTGCTTTTCTGGCTTATTTTTGCTAATCTTAGCACTACTTAACAAAATTTGCATGTCCAGGGCTCACTTAATTTTTATTCTATCTAAGTCTTTAATTCAATTAAAATTGTACTCTATATGCATTGCTCAACTTATTAAACCTTCTTAAATAAACATTTCTATACATACAGTGGGTTCAGTGCTGTGATAAAAGCCCATCCTCTCAATCCCTCTGAGATATTAGGGCCTCATAAAACTGTGCGCTGGAGTTTATTGAAAAGGAAAACAGGAAACTAGTAAAAGCAATATTGTTGTTTGGAGTCGCTTACATAGAACTGTGCTTCATGTGGTGTTTTATGTCAATGTAGCAATGGCAAAGATAAAAGTAAATGACCAGAGGGAAAGAGACTGCAAATTTTGGCAAAATAAAAGCTGAAAATAAATATTGTTCAAGCTTGAAATTTAGGGTAGAAAATGTATAATTTAGTGCAACAAATAATAGAACATGATGGGCCAGTATTATAAGCTTAGTTAATAACACTCCAAATAGTTTTTGGTGTATTTTTCTGTTCTAGTACAACAGGCATTTGGATACTCTCCTCACTGAGAAAACTGATACTAGGCTCTACAGAGATTTCTCAGGCATAATTAGCACGTGAAATGATGTGCGAAATAATAGGGCTGGGAACAATTGACCGTCTTTTTATTTCCCAGTTACAATGGTTATCATCTCTTTTCTGTCTTTCAGAACTGAAGGGGAGTAATCATCACAGTAACTTAAAACTGCGTTCACAGGACAATGACACATTTGGTAGACATGAAAGGTATAGATTTTCTCCTTTGCATCTGTCCTCCTCCAGCAACTCTCCTGGACATATATTCATTAATGGAATTTGTAATTGATCTGTGGGCAGACTAAGCATGTCCCAATCATCTCTTTACAGCGGTGAGCTCAGCAAGGTTCTTCCCATCCTGCATCTCTTCCCCTACTTCAAGCTCTTTAATATTATGATTCTGAGATGTTCCAGAGCCTGTGTTTAATATTGAAAAACTCCATTCTTGCATAAAGAAAAGGACTTTCAATCATGCTTTGAAAAGGTCACTGGGCACTACGTCAATGGAACAGGATGGGAGGTAATACTGTTCCTGCAGAAAAAGTAAGTGAACTGGTTCTCTAGAAAATAGCTGACTGGGAAATTAAGGAGGAAAATAGTATTTTCCACTGATAAAAGATCAAGATGAGAGCTTACATCTGCAGATGTCCCTGAGCACATACAAAGTAGAGGTACCAAAAAGTGGTATTCAGCTCTTCCTTCTCACATGCCAAGACAAATCTCACCCCTTATCCTGCAGAGTCAGAGTGGCTGGGGCCTCATCCTCTAAGACAATATTGGGGGAAAGCCTCTGCAAATCCTGGGATTTTCCCAGTTGCAGGAAAGCACTGGCATCCCTGGGCATCTGCAAGCAAGGAAGCCTAGGATTGCCCTGTGTGCAGAGATGAGATCCAAGTCAGCGCAATACATGCATCAGAAAAATCCCATCAAGTTATTCGCCAGATATGTATCTACAAACAGGGAATGTAACATTCCCCCATTTGCAAAGGCACACTCTGAGCTCGGCGCAGCAATATGGCGATCTTCAAGAAACATCTTGATGCCCATCATGCTGGGGCCATCTGATCCCAGCAGTCTTTCAAAAAAACCAACCAAACAAACAAAAAAACCTGAATGTTTGATGCCATACTCCTCATGTATTGAAAATTATCAGTATTTGCAAGCAATTACAACTCCAGTGGCATCTGCATGGTGAAGCACTTAATGTACATTAATTAGCAGATCAAATTACTGCAAGAAAAAAGAAAAATCTGATCTGACTGGACAGTAGTATCAGTCCATATTATACTTTTTCTTCAATGTAATATTAACTATGCGAGTTACACCAGCTATGCAAAATGTATCACAACAATATCTGAATAGCTCTACTAGTAACTCCATTATACACAGTGGGCATGTCTATGTATGCTATTAAAGCAATTGAATAAACTCTGGCAATAATAAATTAATTAGGCAGTAAACAGCTCATGTAGTTGTGCCCATTTCTGGTACCCAGGGATCATGAGAAATCCTGGTTTTCCCCGATAAAAAAAAAAATTGCAAATTCCCTTATAAAAAAAACTACAGAGTCTCTGATTAAAAAAATCAGGCCTATGCGAAGTGTCTAGTGTTCACTTTGGATTCAGATTCAGCCGATTCACGGGATAGTGATTCAATTCACTGATTCAAATCACTGTCCTGAATCTATTCAGCCGAATCCGATTTGGAGATTTGGCCACCACCAGGTTGGCCGAATCTCTGAATCGAACAGGGCCCATACCCCGTCTGCTCTCCCAGCCCCATCAAGAGCTGCTCCACCTGGCCCCAGCCATTGAACTGGTGAACCCATAATCCCCTAGTTTTACCTTGAGAACCTCACGGGACACCAAGTCAAAGGCCTTCCTAAAGTCCAAGTAAATGACATCAACCTCATCTCCCTTATCGAGGTTGTGAGAGATTAGCCACACCTGCAAAGTAAAAATCACAATTTCTTGCTTTTTATGGATTGAGTAAACTTTATTTCTCCCCTGCCATGACTTTGATGGGGAAAAAAAGCTTGACGATAACCATGGTCCTGAGAGGTTGGTATCATAACTGCAGTTCAGAAGAATGACTTCTCTTCACAGGACTCCGCCATCCCCATCCCCTGTCCTTATGTGACAGGGCACCGCCCTCAGTATGGCCCCGGCACCTGTCTCTGGGCAACCGCCCGCCTTATCTCCTGCCATGTCTTTGACGTTAATTGGTTAATTAGTGGGAGGCTGCCCTTCTACTGCCCCTCCATTAGGGGGGCGCTGTCTGCGGCTCCTTCCTCCCCAATACCGCAGCCCAAGCCCCGCAGATGGAATTGCTGTTGTCTTCATGCTAGTGCGCCGTCTTGGGGATCTCTCTGTGCCCCACCGGGCTGTGCCCAACTTGAGCTCCTTAATCCTAATACTCCAGCTCCTTCATCCCCACTTTCAGGGAATCTTAATGCCTGAACTTGGGCTTCTCCAACTCAAACATTGCCTTCTCAGGCTTCCCTCTCAGGCCTCTCAACTGTTGCCCCTTTCGGGCTTCTCAACTGTTACCCCCTCCACGGGCTCCTCTAATGCCGCCCTCCCTCGGGCTTCTCAATATGGCGTCCTCTCTGGGGACACAAACACAAACACAAGCCCTTTGGACTATAACCAAACAGAAGCCCACCGGCCCACACAACATTTGGTCTTACCACAGCTCTTCACCTCACAGCTGCAGCCCCTGCCTCAGGCTTCCGCTTCCTCTCCCTCCCTGGGCAGAGAGCTCCTTTCCCTGTGGTAGCCGGCAGAGAACTGCCAGCGAGACCTTGGCTCTGGGCTTTATAAGAGCCAGGCCCTGCCCCCTAGAGTCAGCTGACTTCATTGGTTGCCCTGGTAACCTGCAGCTGTGCTGCCTAATTGCTGCTAAGGCGCCCCCTCTGGCAGTTCTTCCCCTATGCAGGCACAGGGCTACCGGAGTGCCCTGTGACACCTTACCACACCTGATGTTTCAGCTTCATATTTATTATGTCTTTCCTAGAGAATTAACAGTCTTGACATAAATAGTTTTCTCTCTCACTCAGAACACTCTCACTCCCGGTTGTGTGCCCCGTTGTTCCCTGCATGGGTCCCAAGCAGACCATCACTCCGGTCAACCTTGTCTGTATCTAGCAATATCTGAATGTAAGTGGGGGGTCACCTCTCCTGACTCACCTCCACATGTGGTTTTATCTCTTTCTTTTTCTAGGTTCCCTGGAATGTACTCAATATCCCCTAGTATCAGACTCACCAACTTGACTGTCTCTGCTGTCTCCTCTCTCTGGCTTAGTTAGACATGACCAACCAAGGACAAAACCATGCTGGCTGTCATTCAGAACATTGCCTTCTACTAGCTTATCGCATATGGAGTCCTTGGGAATTTTTTTAGGATTTTTCCTGGGGCTATATTAATGTGCAACCACTCTAGGCTAGGTGTTAGTGCAAACAGCCCATCTTCTGCCTATCTCCTTCTGGCCTATATTGGGCCTACTGTTCCTTCTCCCTGCTCCCATCCACCACCAGCTCAAATCAGCCCACTGCCCCTCCCACCTCCTCCAGGATCAGGCCTGCTGTTCCCCACCCCTCTCCCCAGCACCCCAGTTCCCCAATCACCCTCCCTACCCCCATGCCAGCTTACTTTTGGCTGCTGGCATTGTCCTAAGGGAGAAGGTAGGGGATCCCACCTGTCCGGCACCTACCACCACTCTTATTGACAATGCTCTCTGGGCTGGGCTCAGTATAAAGAAGAGTGGCAGCCTGGCAGCAGCAGTAGCCTGAAGCAGGCAGCATTGTAGAAGGGGCATCCTGAGAGACAGGGGGAGCCACCCATCTGGATTGTTGTGCTGTTCCCCTCTGCCTCCCAGATCAGACCCACTGCCCCCACAATACCCCAAATCCCTGCTCACTCCTCCCCCACATCCCAGCTTACTTTGTGCTCTCCTAAGGAAGTGAGCAGGGAAGGGGAACCTGCCTTCCCAGATACTGTTGCTGCTGCTGTTGCCACTCTGGGTTGTTGGGCAGCCACAAGTAAGTTGTGGGGCATTTCATAGATTTGTATAGATTTCATAGACATTACAGCTGGAAGGGAGCTTAGAAAATCATCGAGTCCAGCCCCTTGCCCCAGGGGCAGGAAGTCAGCTGGGGCCATAGGATCCCAGCAAGAAAAACATCCAGGTTTCTCTTGAAGGCATTTAAATCAGGTGCTTGAACCACTTCTAGTGGCAGGCTGTTCCAGACCTTGGGGTTTGGACAGGAAACAAAATCTTCCTTATATCCAGCCTGAAACAGTCTTGCAGGAGTTTATAACCATTCAACCTTGTCATCTCTTGGGGCACTCTAGTGAACACCCCTTATAAACTTATAGGTGATCGTCAGGTCACCCTGATTCTACACTTTTCCAGGCTAAAGAGCCCCATTGCTCTCAGCCTCTCATCATAACATCTGTTTTCCTGACCTCTGATCATGCACGTGGCTCTCCTCTGGACTCTCACAAGTTCTCCACATCATTTTTGAATCATGGAGCCCAAAACTGGATGCAGTAATCCAGCTGCAGCCTCACCAAGGCCAAGTACAACAGGAGAATGATGTCCTGGGATTTGCCTAACAAGCACCTATAGAT
>JAGPOW010002120.1:523559-562701 GCA_030014935.1 Caiman crocodilus | reverse complement strand
CTTCTTTTTGCCCCCTATGTATTTAAAAAAGGACTTCTTGTTGTCCTTGATCTGGGTAGCTAGTCCCAGTTCCATCTCCGCCTTGGCCTTCCTGACCGCCCCGCTGCAGCCCCGAGCAACCGAGGTATAGTCCTCCCTGGTGATGGTCCCTCCCTTCCATTGGGTATATGCCTCCTTTTTAGCTAGGACATATTCCCGTATGCTTTTGGAGAGCCATGGGGGCTTTTGCGCCCTCTTGCCCCCTTTGTGTTGGGATGACCACCCTTTGGGCTTGGAGGATCGTCTCCTTAAGGAACAGCCACTCTTCTAAGACACCCAACTTCTCTCGCTCTGGGACCTCAGTGCCTCCCCAACTATTCTCCTTACTTCATTGATATCCACCCTCCTGAAGTCCAGGGCTGCTACCTTGCTGCAGGCCTTTGCCACCTTGCACTATATATATATATATCACATACCCTAAAATGTTAAACTTGTTAAAATATCAAACAGTTTAAATTATTGAACACCTAAGCACTGAACATCTTTAAACATTAAACAGTGAGTGTTTTTAGTCACAGTTTTAATTGCAAAATCCCAGCCCAGGGGGAAGATAGAGGAGTTTCTTCCCAGGACAATGAAGATTTTTTCACCACTGCTGCCTTCCATGTTCACTGCTTATAAATCCACAGTGGATTTAGTATTAGAGCACATAATCGAAAACATTATATAAAAGTAGGGTTATACTTGACATGGTATAAATCTCCCATAATAGGGAGGCTGTATCAGCCCTAGCAGAATTGGTGGCAGGATCATTATCAAATTTTGTTTCCTGTATGAATATCTATCATGCAAACTGTTTCATGAGAATTTCCCAAATAATAATACTTGCACCACAACTGTTTAGGTGCTGGTGAATGATGTTTTGGAGCAGCGTACTCCTTTTTCACAAGTCACGAAAGGAACATGGCATGCAGTTACTGAGCAAGCTAAAATGAATGTGAGTTGTAAAATGTGTATGGTAAATTTACTTTAAAGCCCTTCCCCTCAGGCAGAGTGTATGTGTGTGTATTAAATAAAATCTAAAGGAACAGACAAATTGGTTCAGCAAATATCCAGTTCACATTTTTTCAGATAGTTTACTTTTTTTTTCTGATTGAGCAAACCTGATACTCTTTGTAATGAGTGACAGTATCATTCAGGACAGCATTTATCAAGACTAGTGGATCTGAATCAGGTTCTGACCACATCACTTGTATGGTTTGAGTAAAAGTTGGGTGTCAATAGTTTTATTATCAAATCCCACTCTCTTCTGCAGGAAAAAATATTTACTCAGTTTTTCAAGCAAGCAATAGATTGAGAAGGAAAAGTGGGTTTGGTGGAACATTAGGACATATTTATCACAGTAACAAAAAATTGCTATTTCCACTTGTTAGGGACACACTTAGGGGTCTACATTAAAATCTATAACTACTTAGCCAAAAAAGCAGAATGGCCACATTAAGAGCAATTATTTCAGGATAATCAATATACCATTATAAATGCACGAGCCTTATTAAAGCATCCCCTGCCCTCCACCCTCCTTTCATCCCCCTCAAAAGAAAAAGAATTGTTGAAGGAACATTAAAATGCAAAGGCAAGCATTCAAATAAGAAATGTCAAGACCTGCTGAGATGGTAGCTCCAAATTTTATAGATTTCATAGACATTAAGGTTGGAAGGGACCTCAGAAGATCACTGAGTCCAGCCCCCTGCTCCAGGAGCAGGAAGTCAGCTGGGGTCATGGGACTGCAGCAAGAAAAACATCCCGGTTTCTCTTGAAGGTGTTCAAAGTAGCTGCTTTGAAATACAAATGTCCAATTGACTCTTAAAGGAGTCCAGAGTAGGTGCTTGCACCACCTCTGCTGGCAGTCTCTTCCAGGCCAGTTCTTCCTTATGTCCAGCCTTGGAGGAGGGTTGGTCTTGGAGGAGTTTGTAACCATTTGACCTTGTCATGTTATGCTATGCTATGCTAGCAAGCATAGAACTGCCGAACCTATAAGCATGCTGGGGGTTTTTCTTCCCAAGGTGGAGTACCTTGCATTTTTCAGTGTTGAAAGCCATCAGAATTTTGTCTGCCCATTTTCTGAGCCTGTAAAGGTCAGCCTGGATCACCATCCTGTACTTGGGTGTGGACATTTTACTCCAAAGTTCAGTGCCATCTGCAAAATTGGCCAGTCTGCTTCTGATACCAATGTCTACATCATTAATGAAGGTGTTGAAAAAAATAGGTCCAAGAACGGAGCCTTGGGGGACCCCACTCATCATGGCGCACTACAGTGATTGACTTCCATCAACTACCACTCTCTGTGTCTGACCTCAAAGCCAATTCCCCAGCCAGCAGACTGCGATGTAGCTGAGGCTGCAGTTGGCCAGTTTTTCTCTAAGATGATTGTAGGATACCAGATCAAAAGCTTTTTTTAAAACTGTGAGGAGGAATTGGGGGGGGCGTGATTAACCCCTCAATTCGAACAGCCCGGGGATGAAAGGGTTCTGGAACGCTTTGCCCTGCTTCTCTTTTTCCATCCAAAAAGAATCCGAAGACAAGGTAAGAAATAAATGCTTTACTTACAAACTGAAGCTCAACGTAGACACACGCCGTAAAATCCACCACGAAGCACTTAAATTCCTCGTATACACATCCGCGCCGGCAGTTCCCCTTGCAACAATCTCCACAACTGAAAACCTCAAGCCATAGGGAACTCAAGAGCTCTTTAAGCATCTACCTGATGCAATTATCCGATGGGGACATCCGGGGGGAAAGGGAGCCGTGGACGCAGGACCTCAGTGAGAGTGATCAGGCCTCTCCGTGGTCGTGTAGGTCCCGCCTTCCCTTTTCCCGGGCTCTGTTTTTATACTGCCCCAACAGCCAATTAGATCAGGTCTTCCTTTCACATGCTTTTCAAGCTGCATGAGCCGGGGATTTTGCTGCATGCATGCTTCGCGCGACTAATTGGGCTGCACCTGCTGTTTCCCCATGCAGCGAGCACAGTTTGCTGGCGTTTGGTCACCTTTATCTACCACAAAAACAAGATATATGAATGCCAATATCAAGGCTCCTTTCCCCAAGTACTTCCCCCAGGCTTAGATGGACAGTCCTAATGAGGTCCTTCCCTCTTCTTTTGCAATAGCATCTGCAAAGGACCAGGGGTTGGTGTCTCTTTCCTCTCCAAGTTGGCAGCTCCCTTTAATCTAGTGGTTCTCAACCCTTTTAGATGCAAGGCACCCCTTGGAAAATGCCAGCTCTTGGCTTTTATTTATTTCTTGACTTTGGAAAAATTATAAAATGATTCTTCTGTTGCAAAGAACTCAAAGGCCAGATCCAGACATGCAGGCATGTGTGTTTCCTTGGGAACAAACAGCAGTGACACAATATGCGCCACTGTTACTTGTCCGCAGGGAACACCCATGTACACATGCTTTGTGCACAGCACGTTACCCCAGATGGAAAAGAAAAGGCACCTGGACCCAGCAGCCTTCCCCGGGGTCCTGGGGGCCTCCCAGGGCTCCTGAAGCAGCAATCTGGCATTAAGGAGCCTGACCATCAGCTGGAGTGTGGCTTCAGCTGGCCAGGCTTCAGTTTTGGGTCATGCATGCTGCCACCACATGCACCGCCCTGCTTTTTTCCTCTGTGGGTTACTTTGACCCTGGGATCTCCCAGGGGCAACCCCCACCACCCCTGCACTGCAAATTAGCAGTGAGGGGAATGCCTGTAAGTGTGGAGTATGTGGTGTGTGGCGTGCAGTATGCAGCACCATAGACTAGTCTGCAGCACCACATACTGCATATGCATGCTCGCTTGGATGTGCCCAAAAAGACCATAACAGGTCAGAATGTTTTTGACCCGATGGCTTCCTATTTTAAATATCTGGGTCTGTACACTTAACAGTCTAATGCTGAGTGACCATTTAAAAGAATCCCATGGCACTCAGGTTGCTTTGCACCCTGGTTGAATATCACTGGTGTATTTCTTACCTCCCAAATTTCTTTCAATTCCTGAGGCATGGGGAGCATGGGGTGCTGCCCATCTCCTGCAGCATTGCTGATTGTCCATAACAAGAAGGCAAACACGTGAGGGAGAGCAGCCATTCAGATTTCAGATATTTCCCTTGAGGCAAGCCCAATATTACTTCCAGTCAGTTTGGCAGAGTAGTAGTCAGTGGTGCCACAGCCCTGCTGTGCTGGGTCCTGTACAATGTCAGACTGAAAAAACATAACCTATCTCAGGGTTATAATCAAGAAATGACATGCTGTGGGTGGAAAAAAAAGAGTATAGCAAAAAATGAGTGAACGAAGCAGTGGTTTGCCAGAATCATGGTAATTTCAAAATCCTGGTTTGGGGTTTTGTTGTTTGGTTTATTGATTTAACTTAGTTCATTTTATTTATATTTCTAGCAAATGTGTTACAGTAGGCCAAAGGCAGGTAAGAGCTAAGAGATGAAAAACGAGGAAAGGCATGCCCTTGGAAGTGTTGGAGCTTGCTGGAAATAAGTATCACTATAAGTGTGGACAGAAGTCAGCAGAGAAAGCATCAGAGTAAAAACTGCAGGTAGTAGTATACCGGTGTAAAATGCTCCTGTCATTTAATTTTCCTTGGACTGTCACTCTGGTTGGTCTTCTTTCCCTGTCTCCAAATGGCAAAAGAAAGCTGGGGAAGGGATGTTGTATGGATCCTAGGGTACCTTATAATAAGGGCATCTCTTCCTTGTACAGTCATGGGTCTGAGAGTGGTCTGCGTGGAGGGGTTATTCCAGAGAACTCTCCATTTCCCGCTTCTTTTCCTGACTCCCATGAACATAGTTTTGTTTCTCCTACTAATTAAATGGAGTGTTTCGAGAGTTTAGTATTTGTATTCAACCTATATCGCTTCTCGGCCTCTTGAAGGCTCAGATCAAGTATACTCAACCTGTATTAGCAATAGACTCTGTAAGCCTTCCTTATGCTGACTAGGCCTAACCAAGGTTCCTGGAATCAAGATCAGGGAGAGAGATTCATTCTGAGTCACCTAGTTTATGTGGACACAGGGACAGCAGTATTGTCCATAGGCCACCCCTGCTGTGCAGTACACATACCCCAAGTACAGACCGAAAACTCATGTATGTTAGTTTACATTCTCCTTCAGTGTTAAATAAAAAAAAAATTTAAATAAACTCTTTAGCATTACCAAATTCATGACAAACTCTTGACATGCCCCCTCATTCAATGATAATTGCCATCTATTTCTCTGATCTCTGATAATGTATTCTACAGAGTTTGAGCGTGAAGAAGACAATGAAGACATTACTTGAAAGAAGATATTATTTGCAAGACTTTATTTGCAAGAAGACATTCCTTGCAAAGAGTATTTAATCTAACAGGCACCATAATATTGAAAGCCCCAAGCTTTCATCAGCAATTGGTAGAACTACTGTTCAAAGTGCAATTTAAACATCAGGGGGGTTGGTGTGGGGAGGGAAGCTTTGCAAATAGTGAGAATTGAAATAAGTGAAACTAAAAGCAGCACTTAAATAGATAAAAATTGGTCCCAGAAATTATAGGACTGTTAGCTTTCTGTAATAGCATACAAAAAGACTTTAGAATAAATTCTGAAGTAAGAAATAACTAATGAATGGGGATAAATGGAAAATGAAATTAAATGCAGCCTGAGCTTTATGAAATGTCTACCAAAGCGGGCTAGAGTCATAATTTTTTTTCATTAGATATGTCTTTTCTGGACAATGAAATGTGGATGATCTAACCTCTCCGGACCTCTATAATGCATTTGATAAGGTGCCATATGGGGAGTTAATGAAATTAAACTGAAGTAGGAATTAGTACAATAATTGTAAGGTAGGTGAATAAAGAAGTGGTTAAAGGGAGCTAATACTTTGTTCTGAAAGGGCAAGTATCTAGCCTGACGGAAGTTATTACTGCTCAGAGATCAGTCTTGAGGCTAATTCATGTTACTGGTTGTATTAATAACCTTGGCACAAAAGTAGACATATGCTAACAAAATATGCTGATAAGACAAAAATAAAAGGTATTTCAGTGCAGAAGGGAATTGGAATATCATACAGGAAGACCTTGAGAACTAGAGGAAGAGAAATGGGAATGAAATGTAATAGTACAAGGATGGGCACCTAGGGTCCAATAAAAATTCTGCTAGAAACTGAGAGGCCATCAGTTGGAAATGATAGAAGAGGAGGAAGACACAGGTGTGTTAGATATACAAAGGAGAACTGTGAGCCACAAATATGACATGAATGTGAAAAATAAAAGTGTTGATCCATGAATGTATTTTTGCCCTCTGCTGGGCCCTCTCCACTTTGTCCACGTACTTTCTGTGGTGGAGGGGCCCAAAACTGAACACTGTACTCCAGATGTGGCCTCACCAGTATTGAATAGAGGGGAATAATCACTTCCCTTGATCTGGTGGCAATGCTCCTACTAATGCCCCCTAGTATACAATTAGTCTTCTTTGCAACAAGGGCATATTGCTGGCTCAGGTTTAGCTTATTGTCTACTGTAACCCCCAGGTCCTTTTCTGCAGAGAGCCAAAGTTGGTGCCCAGCCCATACCAGTGCATGGGATCACTCTGTCCTCAGTGCAGAACTTTGCACTTCTCTGAACCCCATGAGATTTCTTTTGGCCCAATTCTACAATTTTTCCAAGTCTCTCTGAATCCCATTCCTACCCTACAGCATATCTACTACTCCCCCCAACTTGATGTCATCTGCAAACTTGCTGAGGGTGCACTCTGTGGCATCTTCCAGGTCATTGATGAAGATACTGAAAAAAAAAAAACAGCCCCAGGACCAACCTCTGGAAAACTAACTAAGGTTAGCCACTCCAGCACTTGCACCAGGAAGTTGTCCCAAGCACTCTCCAAAAACTTCCTGGCTTGCCTGTGCTCTGCTGTACTTCTCTTTCAGCAGATGTCAGGGTGATTGAATTCCCACGTGAAAGCTAGGACCTGTGATCAGGTAACTCGCGCTAGCTGTTTGAAGATAGCCTCATATACCTCTTCCTCCTGGTCTGGAGACCTATAGCAGACCTCCACCATGACATCCAGTTCCTCCTGCTTGTTTCCCAGGCTCCGTGCATTTGTGTACAGGCACCTGAATTAATTAACTGATTGCCCTACTTTCTCAGGAAGAATGAAAACACCTCCCTGATGCCCCATCCTGCTTGTACTTCCTCCAGATCACCCACTTCCCCACTTACCTCATGGCTTTGTTCTCCATCCCGCAGTGAACCTAGTTTAAATCACTAGGTTAGCAAGTCTGACTATAAAGATGTTCTTCCCTCTCTCCATCATTTGCATCCCATCTCTTGCTAGCAGTCCTTCTTCTTGGAACATCATCCATTCGTCAAAGAAGCCATAGCCCTGCTGGCAACATTATCTATGCATGCATGGATCAACCACAGAACTAATCACCCATGTTCGGGAAGATGAACTTAAGTTGAAATAGGGGCAGAGAAAGGCTCTTTATCCTCCTAATCATCTTGGTAGTGTATTGTTGGGGGAAACTTAGTCCCTGGGTTCGTTAGGCGGAGGCTCAGGTGAACAACAACTTAAGTTTAAAGACTTAATTTATTAAAGAACACATTCTGAACAGACAACTGCCCCAAGAGGAAACTGTCTGTTGTTCTACTTCACACGCAACTTGATTATACAGGAAGTATAATCTAGGAAGTATGACATCATATGCATGGTAACAGATACACCAATCCATTAATAGCCACACTCTTCCTATACTAGTATCCTGTTTTTACTGAACTAGAATAAGATTGTTCCAGTTTGTGCTTAGCCTAGCAGTTTGGAGTCATGCCCTTTGACTTCCTCTTGGCTTAAGCTAGGTACGTGAGCTGTTTGCTTATACATAATGGCGATTTGACTCCGTTCTGTTCCCCTTCAGTATCGTAAAAGGGAAGGCTTAAGGAGCTTGGTTTGTGCGGCATAACAAACTGAAATTTTGGTTTATTAAAGAGAGAAACACCATAGAAAAGGAAATGCGAAACAAAAACATTGGTGCAAAAACAAATGGGTATAAAATTGTTATTAATAAATTCAGGCTAGGAATAAGAAGTTTTCTAGCCATCTGAAATAGCATCCCAATGGAAACAGTAGGGGCAAAAAAATTAACAAATTTATGAACAGTATTATGTAACATGGCAGCCCTTAAAATCCAGGGACTAAACACAATGACCTAGCAGTTTCTTTCCAGTCATTTGTCCTAGAGAAAATAATTACATTCATTCTGCTTCAAATGGAAACTCTTACATTAGTAAGGCGATGATTTATCAACTCATGTATGAGTCAGTCAGAGTCTTTCTTTGAATAACAGGGTTTTGGACGAGGGCCAAGAATATTAGGCTTTAAAATACAATTTATGAACAATTTAACTCCATTATCTGGTATAAGAAATCTATAAAGAGCTAGATTTTGCCCTGAATTTGAATGGGATTAGAGGAGTGTAACTGAGGGTGTGATTAACAGTCAGGAAACCCATGTGATCAATAAATATTATATAGATATCTCTCTCTCTCTCTCTGTATATCTAGATCAGTCTTGGTCAACCTTCTGGCCCTGAAGGTTGGATAAATTACACGGGGCTGGATGCCTGAAGAAACAGGTGTTCAAAGATCGTGACTTCAGATCTGAAAGTAAGTTCATAGTTTATCAAGCCATTGTGATCCGTACCTTGCTGTATGGAGCTGAACTAGGACACTGTACAGGAGACATCTAAAGTTGTTGGAGAAGTACCATCAGAGCTGTTTGTGGAAGCACATTGGGATCCATTGGGAAGACAGACACACCAGCATTAGCATCCCCCTGCAAACAAACATTTAAAGTGATGTTGGATTTCTTCATCAATGTCAGTCTCCTGCAAGAGATGTTTTCCAAAGCATGGGAAATACTCAACATTCTCCAGAGTCTCACTGTGGATCTGGATTACTGGAGCTGGGGACTGTACATTAGGAGCTTGTTGGTGAAGGACCTTAGTTTTCTGAATGTTAAGTGTCAGTCTCATTTTCTTGTATGCCTTGTTAAAGACATCAACTAATGCCTGAAGGCCTGCTTCTGAGTGAGCACGTATTACAGCATCATCAACTTATTGGAGCTCAATGATTGAGGTTAGGGTGGTCTTGAGTTTGGCTGCTGAGGTTAAAAAGCTTACTCTCAATGTGGTAGTTTAGGAAGCTTGTTGATTGTCAGATGTAGTGTCATGGCAATGAATATTGAAAAGAGTGTTGGAGCAATGACTCAGCCTTGCTTAACTCTCATTTTAACCTCAAAGGGATCTGTAATAGATCCATTACTGAGCAAAACCACTTGCATACTGTCATAGAGCAGGCAGAGAATGGTGACAAATTTTGGTGGGCATCTGTACTTTAGAAGGATCTTCCGCAAACACTTAGCTGACAGAGTCAAAAACTTTTGTGAGGTCAAATAAGGACATGTGGAGAGGTTTATGTTGTTCCCAGCATTTCTCCTGAAGCTGGCGAGCTGTGAAGATCATGTCAGTTGTGTCTCTTAATGCCCTAAGCCCACACTGAGATTCTGGGATGAGCTCTTCAGCAAGTTGAAGGAGACGATTCAGGAGGATTCTCATAATGATCTTTCCTGTGGTGGACAGCAAGGCGATCTCTCTGTAGTTTCCAGTCAGCCTTGTCTCCTTTCTTGAAGATTGTTACAATTATGTCATCCCTGAGGTCATCTGGGATTTCCTAATCATTCCAGATACTTAAGATGAGGTCATGAAGCTGTGATGTGAGCTCCTCTCATTGCTGGAAGATTTCCATGGGGATCCATCCACTCCAGATGCCTTGCCATTTTTCATCTGCTTGAATGCTTTCCTCATCTTATCAAGGGTTGGAGGGATTCCCAGATCACCTCTGACTGGGTGTTGTGAGCTGGAGTTGTGAACACTTGCATCAACACTCGGGCTGTGTGAAGCTCCGGGTGGTGATTCAATTTGGAGGAGATTCGGTCCTATTCGGTGGCCAAATCTCCAAATCCGAATTGAATCAGGGGACCATTTTAAAGATCCAAATTGATTCAAAGCTTTCTGAATCTTTGGAAAAAAAATAGAGAGCTCTAATGATCCAGGCAGTCCCTGGTAGCTGCAGCACGGAGCTGCAGCTGACTCTGAACTGGTAAGTATTAGGGACAAGGGAGATGACCTGGAGGAGGGGGAGGAGACCATGGGGGACCCCTGCCAGCCCCCTCTGATCCCCCATGACCCCCAGCCCCTCTAACCCTTGCCCACTCCCCCAGCCCCACCACGGCTGCCCCCCCACCCCAGCTCCTAGTACTTTAAAAAAAAAGCCCCAGTGCTCACTGGGTGCTGCTGGGTGGTGGGGGGCAATCCTCACTACCCTCCACTGCCCCACACTGCATGGGGGGCTCTGCCACAAGACTCTGACCCCCTTCCTCACTCCTCCCAGCCCCCCATGGGTGCCCCGCTCGGGCCAGCTCCAGCCCTTTAAGAAAAAAAGGCCGAGAAAAGCTCCAGGACTCGCCGCTCCTGCAGCAACCTTGGGGCTTCAGGGGCTTGTTCAGAGCCCCACGATGTGGTGCAGGGCAGCGGGGGGCCGTGGGAATCACCCCCCACTGGAAGGAGCGATGAATCCAGGGTTTTGTTTGACTTTTTTTTTTCTTAAAGGTCAAGAGCTGTCTCAGGCAGCACACCCACGGGGGGGCTGGGGGGCAAAGAGGGGAGTTCAGGGGCTCATGCAGAGTCCCCCATGCAGTGTGGGACAGTGGGGGGCAAAAGGGATCGTCCCCCTGCCCAGCAGCACCCGCTGAGTTGTGGCTTTTTTTTCCAAGTGCCAAGAGCGGAGGCAGCCATTGCCAGGTTGGGAAAAGGGTGGAGGATGGGCCTGGCTTGGCTCATTCAGAGATTCAGAGACTTGGCAGCAGCTGAATTTCCAAATCAGATTTGGCTGAATCAAATTGGGACAGTGATTCGAATCACTGAATTGCAAATACTAGCCTCTTCTCGGACACCTAATCAACAGCAGAGTCTTGATTAAGGTCTTCAAAATACTCCTTCCAGTGGTCATTGATGGCTCCCCTTTCCTTGATAACGTCTCTTCCATTCTTAGGCTTCAAGGCGGTTGGTCTTTGAGTGCTTGGACTTTAGTAGGCTTCAGTGGCACTGAAGAACGCATGCATATCATGGATGTCAGCAAAAAGTTGAATCTCCTTAGCCTTGTCTTCCCACTGTTTGTTCTTTATATTGTGAGTCCTTTTTTAGACCTCTGCCGTGGCAAGCTAGAGATTCAATTTCTTTTGCTTGGAGTTGGTGTCATTTTGCCAAGCAGAAAGGGCCACTTGCACTTGTGATCAATCAACTCTTGGATCTCCCAGGTGTTCTCATGACACCAGTCTTGATGTTTTCTGGTAGAGAAGCCAATGCCTCTTCACCGGTGCTGGCGACTTTGAGGGCACCCCACATTCTGCTGACCTTCTCCCATTGTTGGTGTTTGGAATTCACTAGTTTTCCTTTGAGTCACTGTTGGAAGACATCTTGCTTGCTTGTGTCCTAGAGTCCATCAACCTTGATCTTTTGTTGGCATTGCTTCTGCTGCAGTCATCCTCTGGGTGCCAGTTTGAGTAACATAATTGAGTGGAGGAGTCAATGATCAGCCCAGCAATCATCAGCTCCTACCATAGCTCAAGTGATACAGACATCTTTGCAGTCCCTGGCACAGACAATGACATGGTCAGTCGCGTGCCCAATGCTTCGATCTTGGGATAAAAGGGATACAAGGGATAATAGTACATCATAATTACAAGAAGGCTAAATTGTGTATCTACAGTAAATATGGCTTGAAACTGTGGTGTTTTCATGTTCTGTCATGTACACTGTGACAGCCTGATCCGACACTTAAAATCATTGGACATCAATAAGCCAGTGCATACTCTCACTGCAGGTACCTGGCCTCTCTGCAGCCAGCACAGGTGCAAGCATGAAGGAACAGTAGGCAGAGGTGCAAGAGAGGATTCTGTGGAGGGGACAGGCACAGCCGCCTACTGCCCAATCCCTAGTGCCACTTCTGGCCAGACCAGCTTGTGGCTGACCCGACCAGCCTTGGCAAGGTCTGACCTTCCCAAGACAAATCTAACCTCTTTGTGGGCCAGATCTGGTCTGAGGGGCATAGATTGCTGAGCCCCTGTTTATTGTTGCGTGTCTGTCTTCAGGCGCACAATAGCTTTTCTGGTATTCATAGATGAAAAAGACTTTTACCATGCAAAGGGAAAAGAGAAGTGGGTTGTTTGTTCCTGGGACATGGAAGAACAAGAAATCAGCCATAGATTGGACTGTGTTAAATATGATCTCAAAAGAGATTCTGGATCCCATCACCTGGACCAGGATTTATAAACCTTAAATCCCTTAAGGAATCAGAACTCATCACAGAGGTGATATGTTTTATTAGACCACCCAGATATGTGCAAAAAAAACCTTTATTTGCAAGCTTTGGGGCACATTCACCCTTCTTCAGGCATAGGAGAATGCAAAAACTGTAAAAATTTCTTCTACGTGAAAATTAAAATTCATATTTCACAGGAGAGCTAAAGGTTGGTCTAATAAAAGCTATCACTTTACCATGAGTTCTGATTCCTTTTGCCTGTCGACCAATACAGCTGCAGTCTGTATCCCTGAAACATGGAAGATATCAAATTTAAGCCATTTTTTTAAATGAAACCTTCATAATTTTACAAGAAGGAAGCAAAATTTAACACCTGGAAACCTGAAAGCTGACATTCTTGCCACTGCCCTTTTGTATTCAAGTTAAATTTGCATGTTCACAGAGCACAAAGCTGCCTCAACACAAGAGAAATTACTTACCCAGGAGAGTAGTCCATCACCCCATCCTCCTGTGAAAAATGAAACAACATAACTAGAAGGAAACATAATTCAACATCCTGCTTGCCATCAAACAATTTTGAGGTAAATAGACTGCTGTAACTGTTACCTGAGACTAATGGCACAAAATGAACTTTTCCAACAAGGAGATCTTGCAACACCCTTCAGCTGTCCTGTGAAATATGAAATTTATTTCCACCTATGAGAAATTTTACAATCTTTGCATTCTCCTTTGCCTAAAGAAGGGTGAGCATGCCCAAAAGCTTACAAACTTCCTATGATCCAAAACACACCAAATGGATCCAGACCATGACAGGACAAGAAATGTAAAACCTGCCAACACATCTTCACCACTCCCACAATAACTATGTCCCACAACAGAGCCATCACCATTCCTGGATCTTATACCTGCACATCCAGAAATGTAATATATCTCATTCTGCACTGAATTCCCTGTTGGAAACTTCATAAGAGAAACTAAACAGCAACTGCGTACCAGGATGAATGCACGCCAAAAATCTATCAAAGCCAAAAGTACCCACTTATCTATGGGTGCACATTTCTCACAAGACAACCACTCTCTCTCCAGTCTCTCAGTTCTAATCCTCAGAGGGAATTTATAAAATGCCTTTCATAGACAAGCCTACAAACTCCACTTCATAAATCTACTAGATACAAAAAGTCATGGACATCAGATTTATGGTTCATTATAACCTGCCTACAATCCATTAACCCCAGGTAACAGCTCTATATTTTACCAGCCACATTTTGTCACGGGTCAACATTTCCCTCTTGTGTGTTCCCCCCAGCACCCACCACCTGTCTTGAACCCACAAATTCCTGTTGCCTCTGATCTTCCCTGATGCACATTTGTGTTTTCACAGACCTGTATTCTTCATCTTGGCTTCAGCTTCTATTCCATCCAAGAGAGTACACAAACACCAGCACTCTCCCTACACCTGAAGAAAGGTGTTTGTGCCTGAAAGCTTGTAAAGAACAATTTTTCCAACTATTTGGTTGGTCTGATATAAGATATCACATGTTTTAGGGAAGGTTGGTAAAAATGTTCTAATGGCATAGTGGAGGAGTCTGCTTTATACTCCCAGGATCAGATATGGAAGTCTTTGGTATTGTCAGAGATACATATCGCTTTGAATTGTGCCACTGGGACACAATTCAAGCGGTGTTGTGAAACTTAATCAAACTCTCAGGTTTAGAGTAGAGAAAACCAGAACAAATAGTGATAGAGCGCAGATACATTTGGATGTTATAAGCAAAGATTTCTCCATCAAACACTCACTGAGCCAAATAGAAGGGATGCTATTTTAGACCTGTAAGTTTTGATGTCATTATAGAAAAACTAGGCATAGAAAATAACCTTGAATCAACTCATTGATCCAGTAATAGAATAGATTTGGAAGGAAAGCATAATTAAAAGCATGGAGGTAAATAGTAAATTGGGTAAAATGTAACATGGGACTGTGCCAAAGAGATCTGCTATCTTTTATTGGAGTAGCTGAAATGCAATAAATGTAGTCTGGATATCAATAAAGTGGATGTTATATGGGAAATTGTTCATTAAGATGGGGAATTGGTAAAATAATTGTGAGTTTAGTAGGAAACTGGCTAAAAGAAAATGATAATCAATTATACTGTTAGGGGAATTTTTGCCTGGAAGGCTTATTGTTGTCACTTTTAATTTACTTGGCTTTTTGGTTTTGTTGGTTTTTGGTTGGATTTGGGTTTTTGTTGTTTTTCTCCAAATGACCTTAGGAGACTAATGTTGTCTTTAAACTTCCTATATATTTAAAAAAGAAATATATTCAAAGACAAATCTAACAAAAATAGGCCTAATGATCATTCTTGCTGTGCTTCATAACCAAACTTCTTTCTTCAATAAAGGGCTTATGAATAACGCTCTACTCCAAAGAGTTACATAGCAAGGTGATCACCTAGAAAATTGTGCCATTTATTGTTTCGGTTGGAACAGAAGCCATACATTTACTGTGTGGAAGATAGAGCCTCTTTGACAAAATAGTCACCACCGCATATTGTTCCTGTTGGAAACTGGTAGGGTTGTTGCATGGCCTGACTTTACAAGGAACGTCATCATTCTGGGTGCTTATATATCACTGACCTAAAAAAGGCAAGTTCTTAGCACCTCTTGAAATAACAGTATTTTAAAGTCTGTCATGGAAAGTACATAATTATATATAATTATACTGGCACATAATTCTCAGCCAATCAGACTACAGGGAAGCTGTTCACTTGCCCAATTCTCTATATTTGGGCTGGGGAGATCTAATTTGGATAATTACTTCAATTATTTTTCAATAGTAGTACTGCATGGAAATTACTATACTCTGATTTCCAGAACAACATTGTTAGCAAGAGTTCAGATGGAACACAAATCTCTAAGAAATATAATTATGGCACTCTAAAGAATAAAGAATAAAGAGTCTATCTTTGCAAAACTATGTCTACCATAAAAGTTTCAGGATGGCAGCCATATATTTTAACGTACAAAAAACAAAGCATGCACCTCTAGTCAGGAATTGTCATATTTAAGAGTAAGGAAGGCCCCAACAAAAATAATAAAAGCAAAGTATCTGTAACAGTATAATATATATCTTCTCTGTTACTGGCAGCAGCAAATCCTTAGAGCAAAGTGGCAACTGAATCTATACTAGCAGAGCTCTAAGACATGTACTGAAAAACTAATCCCTAAAATGGCACAATTTCCAAACTATAGACACAAGAGTCAAGTCTCTGTCTGTAAGAAACATTAATAATGCCATTTATGCTAGTATTTAGGAAAAGAAGTTTAAAAAGAGGGTCTTCATCTAATTTCATGCCACAGGACATGGTAATTATATTACATTGATTTGTGTTATATATATATATATATTAGAGTGTAAGAGAGAGTTTCCTGAATGGAAGAGAAAAGTTGTTGAGAGGGAAAGGAGAGAAAGTGGCAACTATGAAAAAAATGAGAGATGCATATGGTGGGAGATAGGGAAGTTGGTGGGGGAGAGGGATGGGGGAAAACTGGTTAAAATACTAACAATGTGAAAGCAAAGTAATTTGGGGTAGAGCTGACTAGAATAAAAGAAATAAAGTGGCTTGCTGGCACCGTTGGTTTGAGAAACCACTAAAGTCCACGAGGTAAATGAAAATCTCTCTAACAGTGAAACTGCTAAAGTGAATGTCTTGAAAGTTTTGCAGCTGCAAACTCTTACATTTTCACTTATAAGAACTTGAAGGAAAAGGCAAATTCACACTTTTATGAATTGACAAGATGAGAACATATATGTGCTATGTTTATGGGCATATTGCTTTCACCTTAGTCCATTGATAACTGCTGAAAGATGAATTAAAGAAAACAAAGAGGCCTTTTCTCGTTTGTGGCAGGCTAAATAGTTCACTGAACAATATCAATGTGTTTGTTTTAAAAGCTCGTTTATAAGGCACTGTTCTGTTGTCTACTCTCCATAGCTGCAATGGAAAAAATGTCTATGTGGGAGGGCTGTGCGAAGTTTCACCAAGTGTTTCATTTCAAAGCTGTTGCAATGCGTTTTGAGCTCAAAACAGTGACATCAAAACAAAACAAAACGAAAAGCTTTGAAACAGTTTCGAAATGAAATGTGGACACTCAAAACATTGCAAAACGTTTTGAATTTTGAAGCAACCCGGTAGTGGGAGGCAAGGGAGAGGCAGGGCTGTGCTCCGAGCAGCTCCACCGGCACCATGGAGTTCACCCCGGTGATGGCAGGTGGAGCAGCCCTGGCTCTCGCCCACCTCCTGCCGCCAGGCTGAGCTCCATGGGGCTGGAGGAGCCACTCTGAGCACAGCCCTGGCTCTCCCCTGCCTCCCACCACCTAGCTGCGCTCCACGTGGCTCTGCCAGCCCCATGGAGCTGAGCCTGATGGCAGATCCGGTGGCCCAAACCCAGGGGAGGGCAGCAGGGCTGTGCCAGACTCCTCCCAGGGCTACAGACCCCCAGATCTGTACACCGGATGACAGGAGGCTGCTGCTGCCGCTGCCTGGGGCCAGCACCAGCAAGAATCTTCCCCAGCACTGTGCGTGCCAGTCCCAGGCAGCAACCTCCTGTCATCCAGCACGCAGATCCAGGGGCCTGCACCCTTGGGAGGAATCTGGCACAGCCCCGTAGCCCTCCTGGGGCTGAGGACCCCTAAATCTGTGCGCCAGATGACAGGAGGCTGCCACTGTTGTCTGGGGCCAGCAGCAGCACTAATCTCCCCCGGTGCTGGGCGCAGGCTGTGCCCAGTGCTGATTCCAGCCGGCAACTGTATCCTCCTGTCACCCGGCATAGAGATCCAGGGGCCTGCATCCCGGAGAGGACTCTGTCCCAGCCCCACAGCCGTTCCGGCGATGCAGGCCCCTGGATCTGCGTGCCGGATGACAGGAAGCTGCTGCTGTTGGCAAGTGTCACAAGTTTTACTTTGAACAGTTTGAGATGCAGTTTCCCAGAAACCCATCTCCTTGAAACTAGGCAGTCTTCATATACTCAGAAGGGACTACCAACCCTGAAATTTTCATCCAAATCAGGCAAGAGATTAAAAAGTTTTTGGCACTTTCATAATTCCCCATTACAGCCTATGGGGGAAACATCAATACACATTGAATCAGCGAAACAGTTTTGACAAAACAAAATGGAACAATGCTTCAAAATGAAACAAAATGATGAAACGAAATACTATCCCTTTAAAAACGTGAAACGGAAGGCGAAACAATTGTGCTGTTTTGCACAGCATTACTATGTGTGCACGCCTGCACATTAATTGATGCACAATAGTTACTGTGCATTTAATTTAGTACTTGCTTAATTAAGTGCTAACTAAATGCACAGTAACTACAGTTCCTGTGCAGTAGCAGTGGTGCACGGTTTTTTTTAGTGATGCTTACTGCACAGTAGCCTGATAATATTGCACAGTAGTGTATTAGCCCAGTTTTTGCCTGGCACATTACTGTGCCATGTTATTATGCTACTGGTCATTAAGCATCTTATGTAGACACGCCCTGTTAGACCAATGTTAGCCCATGCAAAAGAGTATAAAAAACTAGAGTTTCTATAGAAATAGTTGCAGGAGAATATAAAGTGCTATATGTGTCTCTAAAAGTGCCCAAGATGACAGCTGAATTTGCAAGCACTAGGTCTGGTACAAAGGAAACCTACCAACAAAATAAGATCGTTTATTCAGAAGCAATGGACTAGTAGAAAGGCTTGGTATGCCACCAGAATAATAAAAGGATCAAATTGAAACACTTGCAGACAGAATAATATTTCTTCCAGAACTACCGCTTGTTAAACTAGCACCAGTGTGTAAGGAGTACAGCGCACAGGAAAACTCCCTTGTATAGTGTCTCAGACATATGGAGTGGATCAGGGCTATGATAGGATAGCTCAGTTAATTAGCATCCAGTCTCCATTGACAACTGGTATAGTGGCTTTACAAGGAAGAAATCTTAATAATACCACTGTACCATACCTATACTTACATTTCGCTGCAGGAGGACCAGGAACATATTGGGGTGCCTGGCACCTCTCATGAACGTACCCTTAGAGTCATACATTTCAGATGCTCAGCACCTATCAAGCTGAGGCCCCTAAAGCAAATTATGCAGAAACAGAAAGGTTCTTGCATGTCTTCATATGCTGAAGGATCATGGTGGAAGAATTCACAGAGCCTTTTCTGCTGAGTAAGCAACCTGAGAGTGGCAGCTTCATAAGGTCTGCAAGTCAGTACCCTATCCCCAAGTTACCCGTCTAACTATACATACCCAGATTTGAACCCTTGAACCATAATTTCTCTGTATTTCTGATTCTTTATATTCTTGATCTTTAATATATCCAGAGTGCTTTGTGTACCCTGTGACTCAAACCCAAGACAGAAATGCACAGTATGATGATTGTTCCCTAACAGAAAATGAGCTACAACATTTTTCTAGTTTTAGGCTAATCAGAATCTGTCCCACATTTTAGCCAGGTCTTGCCCTTCCTTTTTTACTTGCAGGTTGTACTTTCTTTCTCTGAGTCTGTCACCTTTTTTCTGTTCTATGCTTCAGGGACTTGTTTGAGTATCCTAAACCAAGACAGGCAGAGATTTTTTTTCCTTCTTCTGAGAGAGATGCTGTAGTTCAAATGAAAATTTAATATCGAGAATTCTGATGTTTTGTGTTGGACAGGAATTCAAGACTAGATGATCACAATGGTTCCCTTTGGCTTCAGAAGCTATGCATCTAATTTCTCAATAATTAAACTGTCTGTCATGGTTTACTGCTAAAGTACATCCTTTCATGATATGCTAATTACCAATGACAATGTTATTAAGTATGAGACCTGATGTTGAGTTGCAAGGAAATGTCTCAACTAATAACAAACCAGTCTGCAAAGAAGTCAGTTTGTGCCCTCCAGGATTCACTGGACCATGGAGCGGAATAAATTAATATAAGCAATTACATTAGAGAAAGTTGTATCTCTGTAGACTTTAAACACAGTTGAGGAGTGAGTAAAAACATTTTCTCCCCCACACAGACATGTGTGTAGGGGATGTGGGAGGGGGAGCAATTTAGGAGACACCCCCATCAGGCTTTCTTCCCCCTGCTGTTGCTAATAGTTGAGAGAATAATATGCTTGTTGGCACTTACACATGAGAATTACACAGGGAAGCTCCTGCCTGTACATCAGCCCTTTGCTGTTAGATTGCTTGCTGCCTGAGTACCAGGTGCACGGAATAGGAGCCAAATCACAAACGATCACAAACTGCTCCATGACCTTTTCAGGCTGGACATAAGGAAGAACTTCTTTACTGTCCGAGCCCCCAAGGTTTGGGATAGATTGCCGCCAGAAGTGGTTCAAGCGCCTACTCTGAACGCCTTCAAAAGACATCTGAACGTTTATCTTGCTGGAACGCTATGACCCCTGCTGACTTCCTGCCCCTGGGGCAGGGGGCTGGACTCGATGATCCTCCGGGGTCCCTCCCCGCCCAAATGTCTGTGACATCTATTAAGTGAAATACTTCTCCAGCATGTTGTGAACATCAAGGATCATCAGATCCAAACAGGTCTTTGCCCTTTCATAAGAGAAAAGGGGGTATCTCACTCTAGTGGGGAGTCAGTGACTTCAGCCTGACTATACCATCTGACCTGATTACGTTTTGCCTGTTCTCATATCTAGATGTTGAGGAGGGAGTGGTCACAGAGAACTTCTGTTGCTTAATACAGCTGCAGAAGGATGTTTCCAGGGGAAAGGGTGCTTTACATCAAGTCTCTCACAGGAGTGCTACAGTGAGCTGGCAAGACAAGGATTAGCCAGCTTTTTCGGCTTTCTGTCTAAATACACCCCTCCCACAGCAAGCACATCTCCCTGTCCCTTCTTGCACTGGGGAGAGGAAGAGAACTATATTTATACCTTGTCCAGGATTCTCAGCATGGCGAAAGGTTTAACAGCCTTTTGCAGCACAGGAGCTTCACTGTCTGACTTTCTACTGAGTAGGAGAGGAAGAACCAAGTTGGGAGCTAGCCATGTTACCAGTGACAGTGACTTCAGGCCTGTATGCACCTGATCTGATGTGCTCTGAGAAACTAAACAGGGCCCAGGCATGGACCTGGCTAATGTGTAGAAGTGAGACCCTGTGGAACTTTGCATAATAGAGACACAAGTTTTCATGACTCACCGGGGTGCCTGGGTGGTGAATATACGACTGCAGAAACAGCATGGTGAAAGGTTTCATGTGGTCTGCTTCCTGAGGATCTGACAGATGGGAATAAAAAAAGATAGTCTGTGTTCATGGAAAGTGAGTTCTGAATTTAAAAATCATGGCAAAAATCAAATGTTGCCATTTGAGATTCACCCACTTGGGAGTCTGAATACAAAGTGATGTAATTAGTTGTGTTAGTCTGAAGTCAAATAGAAGGCAAGGTAGATTTGCACCTAAAGACTAACCAAAGTATGCATATAGCACAAGCTTTTATGAGCGACAGCATTTGATCAAGTGATATCTATATATGCACTGAGTCAGACCAATTGCCGCATTTGGGGTCAGGGATTAATTTTACCCCATGGTCAAATTGTTATGGACTGTGGGGGTTTGGCCTCCATAGCGGAGGGGCATGGCCCTCTTTTGGGGATTCCATAGGTGTATGTTAACAACCTTTACAGCAGAAGGATGTTGGCCACCATGACCCCCCAGCATTACCTGTGACAGACTTGCCGCTGGGGGGCCCCAGTGGACAGCAGAACAGGACCGCGAGTGGCTCGTCCCGTGGAGGTAGAGGGCTAGGTTCCCGCTGCTGTGCACACTCCCAAGGGGCAGGGGGGACCTGCGCCCCCCAGATTTGTGCACAGGACATACACAGGCTGCACACTCAGGCTCCCCCTCTGCCTCTTTCCCCCAGGGCCTTCACAGCCCTGCACATATGACCCGGCATGGCAGGAAACAGCAGAGCCGTGCAGGGATCTCCTTGTCACTATGAGCTCCATGCTGCCCCAACAAGGCAACCCCTGCACGATCCGCTGCTTTGCGGGACACAGACCCACACTGCCACTCTCACTGCAGCCCTGAGCACAAGAATTACATCTCCAAGGCAGTGAAGATCTTGCAGCAGTGAGCAACTTCTCTGTGCAGCTCTGCTGTTCCCTGACATGCAGGGTCACACCTGCTGGGCTGCAGAGGCCCCAGGGAAGGAAAAGGGCAGGAGGCTGAGCTTGTAGCCTGCACATGCCCTACATACAGATATGGAGGTGCAAGTCCCCCCTGCTCCCCGGGATTGCACACAGTGGCAAGGAGCTGCCCTCACACCTGAGCTCACAGCAGGCAGCAGCGGGGAGTAGGGCAGGGAGCTGCGGACCCAGGTCCAAAGCCCTGGCAGCTGGGGGCCTCCCCTGGCAGAGCTGGGGGAGCAGGGGCTCCAGGTGGCAGGTCAGGGGCAAAGCTATGGGTGGGGAGTCAGGGCCACCAGCAGGGCCAGGGGGGCTGTGAAGGGCCATTAATTCGAATAACAGATTTGGGGGAGTTTATTAGAGAATTTGTCATTTTTTATTGGAGAATTTGCTATTTTTTAGCAGGGAAAACCAGGATCCCTGTTTATCATAGAATCATAAAATAGTGGGAGTGGAAGAGACGTGTGAAATCATCAAGTCCAGTCCCATGCTATGGGCAGGAGGTAGTTCGGCTCATACAAGCAAAATGAGGTGCTTGTCCAGCCTCCTCTTGGATACCTCCAGCTGTGGCCTCACTGGTGCTGAATGGAGGGGCAGGAGCACCGCTCTGGATCCATTAGCAATGCATGGGCTGATGCACACTGGAGTTCTACGTGCCCTGCTAGCGACTTCATCACACTCTTGACTCATATCCATCCTCCAGTCAATTGTCACTCCAAAGTCCCTTTCAGACGCAGTGTCAGCCAAGGGACCACCACTCATTGTATAGTTATGATGAGAGTTCTTCCTATCCAGATGCAGGACCCAGAACTTGTCCCTATTGAACCTCATCTGATTGCATTGAGCCCATAGGACCAGCCTGTCAAGGTCATTCTGAATCCTTACCCTGTCCACAGATGTGCCCACATTTCCTCACAGCTTGGAGTTATCTGCAAACTTAATCATTGTGCTTTCCACTCCCTCACCCAAGTCATTGATAAAGTTGTTAAAGAACATATATCATCATTCTTAATATCATGTCAATCTGCACAGCTTAGACTAACTTGCAAAGATTGAATCAATTCAGCCTTGGGCTTTTGACTTTCTGTACTTAGCCTTAATATACTAGAAATTCCTGAGTTTTAACTTCATCCTGCCATGGGGGTTCGTCGTGATTTGGGAAAGTTGCTTACCTTTCATTTTCTTTCTCCTCACTTGTAAAACAGGGATTATATTATTGACTCACTTCACTAGGGTATTCTAACTCTAATGGAGTTACTAGCTTATTATTGACAAGAAATAACAGAGAGATTTGTGGAAGAAAGCTGCAAAAGGTTGACTGCTGGCAGGCTAGAGTGGCATGAAGGGTTAGAGAAGAAATACAGAACTGTGAAGACTGTGAAGAACCTTGAAAGTTGAGGGCAAGAAGATTGAAATTATAATAGTGAAAATAGTAGCCAAAAGGGAAGTATTTGCTATGCGTGTATACACATGAGTGAATAGCGTTGAGGGACTTGTTCTGTGCACTTCTTTAAGGTCTACATTTTTCTAAGGATCTTCTTCAGTATAAACTGTGAGTTGGAAAGAGTCAGAAACCAGAATTTCAGTACCATCCAGAACTTAGAGATTTCTAAATGACTCGTCAGGGCAAAAACAATCTTTCGTGGAATAGAAATCCTGAAGATGTCAATACTGAAATACTGAAACAGCCTTCCTGAAATAGACTATAAGTCCAAGCAGAGTGAGAGAGTTGGAATGGGATGAAATAAGAAAATCACCATGAAATACACCATTTGATTTGGAATAGTTTAAAAATGTTTTCAAATAAACCTTTTGTTGAAATAGAAACATTCCCACCAAAATGTCAGGGTTGATGAAATGGCATTTTTCTGGCAGAAAACTGATCTAGCTGAACTTTTTTGACCAGCTCTACTGAGGCCAACCTCTATTCGGATGCGTGTTTTTTCCACAAACTCCGTGTCAGTTTCAACAGATGAAGTGTCCTTCAGTTCCTGATCTAAGCTGTTGTGTTGTTATATATAGTTATCCCACCAGGCAGCATAACTGTTTCCCTGACCGTGCTTTTATGATTGTCAGGCTGAGGCAGAAGAAATCACAGGTAGCTGAGAGAAGCAAGTGTGGGAGAGGGAGAATAGAGAAGAATAAGCATGAGAACAACCCTGTTTAGGTCTGGCTGCTAACTAGTAAGTTAGTATTCAAATAAAATCATAGGTTTTAGAGATTGTAATCAATTTTAGGTCCTAGTTCAGCAACAAAATAGATCCTGTAATAGGTAGCCAACATGTACTGCCATCATAAGCCAACCATATTCTGTTCCAAGCACCCAACTATTTAAATGTATAGGCCATCTGTTGCATGTGTTATATTAGTTCAGCATTCTCATCGGTATTGGGAAGAGCTCAGCTCAGTCAAGTTACTGTCTTTCTAGGTCTCTTGAACCAGCCAAACCTCAAACTGCCACTAGTGTAGAGGCAGGCAACGAATTCCTCCTTGCCCAAGGCCTGAGAGAGCAAGACACACTGGTGGGGTTATGATGTTGTATGACCAATCTGGAGTGTAAAAGCCAGCAGTGGAGTAATATAAAATAGCTTCCTGTTATCCTTAGATCTGGGTCATAGGGCTCTTTTCAAAGTTGTACTAGCAGATTTGTTTCTCTTTTAGCAAGCTGCAGTATTATTGCTAGTACTTCAAAGGCACTAGAGACTTTAGCAAGCAGTAGCAATGAGCAAATGCTTCATAACAATTGATCAGATGCCATTACCATACTCCATCAAACCTAAGGCATCATTAAGACTCACCTTCATTTTTAGACTTTACATTTAAGATGATAATAAAACATCAAATAAGTATAGTTGCTTTTTTTTTCTTTTATTTCTTTTCACATTGAAGATGGAGACAAAGGTGGTTTGAAGGCATTGAGCATGTGAACAGGAACACAGGAGTCTATTTTCTTTTTCTCCAATAGTAGTATGTAGCACAGACACGTACATACCCTGTGATGAGAATACAAGAGGGGACATTTAAGTATTTGTGGATTATTAGTAAGCGATATGTAAGAAGATAAAGTGCATGCTTGGCCTTCGTCCAAAGTAGAAAAATGAACTCTCTCAAATCATTCATTTGCAGACAGCTTCCTCTGAAATTATTTGGTATATCAAATTCATTCTTAAATGTCTAAAAATAACATGGAGCCACTCAGTGCCATACCATAGTGAAGACTAAGGCCTATTTTGCCCCCCTTAAAGCAGGAAGTCAGCCTATTGATTTTGCAAACCCAGGTACAGCATGTCCTCCTCAAACTTACAACACCATAAACAGAATAAATCCTACATCACTCTTAAGAGTATAAAAATCACCAAAAATCACTCTAAAGAGTATAAAAGCTAATCTCCAAATTAACTGAAATAGGCACCTGCCTATGAGCCCTAACAGAATAGTGTGACACATCAAACTTTATAAATACTTAACTGAAATCTCGTTCATAGGCTATATTTGAGGAAATTAGGTTGCAGTTAAGTTTTAGTTGTTCCCACTATGTAAGGAAACCGGCTGTTCTGTGACAGGCTTAAGTTTCAGACATCATATATAATTCATTGGAGCACTGCATTTTCGCAGGGCTACTTAGCTCTGTTCTAAAAATGAGCTAAAACACAGTGGGTGTGTCTACATGTGATGCTATGTCACTGTAGCAATGCACTAGAGCAACGTAGCATCCATGGGCAAAACCTGCAACACCACATCTATGATGCCATAGCGACGTGCTCCCCATTATATCATGTTGCAATGGTGTTATAGTACCAAAACCAGCACACATGGCTCAGTACCAGTTGTTACAGTGCCATCCTTTAGTACTTCCAAAAGGCAGTACTAAATGACAGCACAGTAACAACAATGCCATTGTAACAACAGTGTTAAAAACCGAAATAGTTAACTGCACAGTGAGAAGAAGGAAAGACTGCTGGGAGCGTTCATAGGAACTGAGCTTGGAGTCCCCAAAGAATCATGCCAAAATGCAGTGGGGACTTCGATGTTACTGCTCGCCTTGCAGTGCATTAGATGGAAGCCATCAGTTTTCCTCGTCTTAGTCCTGTATGAGTGTGCACCACCACATTTAGGGATGAGTTATACCCTACAGGCAAGTACTACAGTGATTTCTAGGAGAGGAAGATGGGTCTTATTTGCAATTCTCAATCCTAATATCTATTTTTTTCATATAATATCCTGTTTGGTAATATTAGTAGGCCTTTAGTCATTACCTCTCTTCCTTCCCAGTGGCTTGTTATAGTACTTCCTGTTTTTCCTGTTCCTTCTGCTTGGAGGAGCTCTTCTCTGGCTCCTGCTGCGGCCACAGCGATGGTAGCGCTGGCCTCTATGTCTTGCCATCTTCTTGTGAGTTTAGTTGCTCAAAGTTCCCAAAACAAGGACACCATCTCTTGGCTGAGCCAAGCCAACCTGTCTCTCTGATGGTATCTGTGAGCTTGTGAAGTGAACTGGAGTTGCAATGTCTATTTAAAGGGACTCATCATATGACCACATACAGAAGGTCCCTTTTGTTGCTAGGAAAAATGGCCATACGGGGCAATGCCCAAATAAGGTAATGAAAGAGAATTTTTTGAGGATGGGATGCCCTAATGACTCTTAATATTATTCCTGTGGTAGTTGCTGTTGGTAGCTAGACCCAGGTTGGGGTATTATCAGTGTTGCCTTCTCCCGTGTTTCTTTAAACTCTTTCTGCTCTCTCATCATCTCTCCTTTTTACCATTACAGGCCTATAATAAATGTAAAAAACCTCCTTTAGAAAAATGTTAATATGAAGGTCATAGACTACTGTTACATTGCAACCAAAATGGTGCCAACAGGCTTCTCAATACTTTGGGCATGGTGTTTGGAACTGCTCTGCAATTTGTTTTAAAAGATAATCTAAAACTCCATAGGCACGTTATGCAAAAGCGGATCATTTAAGTAATGAGGCAACATCTCCCTAGTTGACAGCTTGGGACTAGCTTGAGACACGCAAGACCTGGACGCTACCCTTGGCTCTGCTGGTGACTTGTAACCTCCTTGAGCAATATCCATTTTGGGTGTCATTTTTACTATCTGTAAAATGGGGATAATCCTGCAGACCTCCATTATATAATGCTTTTGAGATCTCTGCTTCCTCTAAAGACAAGGATGCTAGGGTTTTTTTATTGTTCACTGGTAGTGTTTCAAATCTGCTTTTCCTTTCCTCAGGACTGATGTCAAACTACAAGTAGGATATAATTTCCTAAATAATCCCATTTACTCTTGGGTTTAAATATTCATGCCTGGAATTTACCTTCTTCCCCCAAGACAACCACTTTCTCCTTCCTAGTTAGCCTTGCCTCTTACTGCTGCCTGATTCCCTTTACTGAATTCGTTAATTCAAAACAAAATGGAGTATGATAGTAAGCAGAGATCCTAGGCCCAAGAGGTCAGCATAAAATGCTACCCGAAGAGTAGATACCTATGGCATTGTATTTAGACATCCTACTGTGTCATAATTCCCCCTTTGCTCTGCCAGTAGTATTATGCAGTTGGCTTATGTCAGAATCAAGTTAGGATTTTCTTCATGTCAGCTCAGTCACTGTAAACAGTGAACAAGAGAGATCTGTAGGGCTCTGGATAGTCCCACTTTCCACCTACTATGAATCATTATGAAGTATACAATGCAGTTATGTACAATCAGACCCAAGCATTTGACTCTGGTGGACATGTGTAAGGTATTTGACTTATTAGTTCCTTAACATACAACTAATCAAATATCTTACAAAATAAATTATGTCAACACACTTTTATCAACAAAAGATTTTTTTCTATGAGACCATATTCACAGACATTGTGCAAGTAGTTTTTAGATTTACACTGAATATAGTCCATATTCATTTCTCAATAATTTTTCTCATGATTGATGGCAGTACAGTTATTCAGACATGCCATGCATTCCTTTTTTTTAGGCTTTTTTTTCTAAGGCCTCTGAAATGTCTCCTGTTTTCCAAGATTTGTCAAAAAGCAACATTAATGGTCCACAAAGCTCCTCAGGCATGTTTTTATATTCTTGGGCACTTATAAATGAGCAGCCATCAGAGTAGAATTACAGCCCATTGGAGCAGGCTCAATCAATCAGCGCCCCCATGCTTAAAAATGGTAGTGGGGGCGCTTTATCTAAAGCTTGTTTTGATGAGCTTTAGCTGAAGTGAGTGAAAATTCAGAAAACTTTAAAATGTTCAATAATTGATGTTTTATAAAGCCTGTAGTTACTGGGGGCCTAAAATGTGTTCCATAATCTCTGGAAGATGTGAAAACATGCTTCTGCAATTTTCTGATTTTATATATAAGAAATAGTTATTGAATATTTCTGCACTTTTTGGGAGACATAGATTTTAAGATCCAGAAGGGACTATCCTAGTTTTCTAGTTGATTTCATGGGCCACAGCGTCACACCCAGTAACTTCTAAAACAAGCTTAAGCCTGTGAACACAGCATATTTTTATAAAAGTATGTGTATTACCATTCTTCCAGGTCTTAGCCAAGGCAAAACAGGATCACCTAACCATGCATAATACATGAAATTAGGATCTGGCCCTGGGTTTTGGTTAAAATGATCAGTTCCTTTATACAACCCGGAGTTTCTGTTTCAGTTGTAGTATCTTTGGCGCTGTGTTACATATTAATGTTAGGCAGCTCAGATAGCTCTTAATACCTGGACTGTCCACACACTAAGATGTGTAAACTAGGTTTAAGCAGCCTTTAGGCATCTTAAAGTATACCAGTCTAGGGCAGCTTTATTGCTGACCCCTGATACCCAGCTCATATTCCACAAATGTGTACCCACTCCCCAGAGATAAGCCACCCAAGTTTAAATTCTCCAGCACCACAGGATGCAGTGTCCCCTCCCTATACCTTCCTGTTCTGTGCGGACAAACTTTTCGTCTCCTGAACTCTACTGCCCAGGGGGAGGTACTGATGCCAAGCCAACTCCCAGAATACAACCGGGCCATGCAACTCTTAGGAACACAGAGCAGTCCAGGGGGAAGAGCTAGGGGACCTGGAGGAAGGAGCAAGATAGGAGGCCAGACTGGGGTCCCAGTAAGATGGACCTTCCCTCTCAGGGCGTGTAGTGTCCCCATGATTTGAGGCAACTCAGGCCCAATCCCAATTTATTAAAACATGAGACTTTATTTAATTTAGTTACTCTTTATTTATTTATTTTACTTCTTTTTATTTTATTCTTTAATAGCTTCAGTGGCTGACTTCCTTCATTTTACCGCCCAGTCCCCAGCTGCCATTCCTTACCATTGTCTCTCCACCTCCCATTTCACTACATAGTCCCCACCATTAAACTCTCCCCCTTCTACCCTCAAGCTCCCACTCCCACCAACCCATCTCTCCAAGCCACACCAACCTAGAGCAGGGCTAAAAGCCTGTCCTGGCTCCCTAGCCCTCTAACAGCAACTCACAGCTGTAGCTCCTAGTCAGGCCCTTCTTGCCAGCTCTCTAATGGCAAGTCACAGCTGTGCAGGTAGGGGATAGTTAGAGAAGTTTTTAACCTAAATATGTGACTGCTCTAAACTTGAACTAACATTAACACTAATTAACATTTGAGAAACTCAAGGTGTAATGTGTAACAAAGCCCTCTGCCACAAAAGGATCTTGTCTTACTTTAAAGGCTGTGTCTGATAGAAATCTCATCATCTCCCTAGGTAAATTATTCCAATGGTCAATTAACCATGTCATAAAAAACATGCGTCTGACGGCTAGTCTGAATTGGTTTTGTTTCACATTCCACCTTTAGCTCCTCTTACTACTATTTTTCTGTTCAATTGGAGAGCAATCTGCTGTTTCAATTCCATTCCCCTTCAAGGTTTCAATGACTGTACTCAGTTACCTCTTTAGTTAACTAACTGGGTTTGGCTTTGTTTTGCAACTGGACCCACTGGGTAACTACATGGTGGGGTATATACATGGGATTATAGTAAGTGTTCAGAACATGTACTTCATACTCCTACCATTGAATTTCCAGGTTAAAAATGTAAAATTTAGGGAATCCATGCTGAATACTTTTTGAAAACCTGTGATAAAGGTAACGCATCCTTTCTCAAAGTATCACCAGGATACTTCTAAGGGTAAAACCTAACTCTTAGTCCTCTCTCTCGTGGCTGCCAACTAATGAACTGTCATTGGCAAACTGTGATTAATTACCAAATCTTGTCTTTCCCATATATGGTCATTGTCAAATGACACCAGAATACAGCACCTGTTGCATGTGTCCATAGGTGCCAACTCATTTAAATACTAGCTGGAGGAAACAACTCATGAACTCAAACATTGCTTTAGGAAAGCCAGTTTGCCTTGGCTTCATCTGAAAGTCATGCTGCTGTGTCTGGCATTGTAATACCATAACAGGGCATAGAAATGGCAAGTTGCCCCTGTAGCCCTCCTCCCACAAGGAGGAACAGGAGAAGAACGCACAGGCAAAGAAGAACAAGAACCAGGCAAGCAGTGCCGAGGAGGAGGAGGAGGAGAATGAGAGGTAAATAAGAAATGTAATCAAATGTACAGCATGGCGGGGAGGAGGTACTGTTTAATTTTTCAGCAAGGTGCTGTTTAGTGTAGATGCTGCCTTCCTAAACTACATGCAGATTGGGAAAGTTGTGAAGATTTTTTCAGGAATTACTTCCTGAACACAAGAAATTAGCTGGGCAAGGTCTTAATTAATAAACTAACCAGTTTCTAACTAGCCTAATTTCCCAAATAATCTCACTGATTTGATTTTTCTTTCATACTGACTGGCTAGAACTGTGAAGCTGGGAAATGTAGAGAGGTGAATGTCAGAATCATCTTTTACATTCTCGTTCTTTCTTCTCTCTTTATTGCAGTCTTAACTCGGACTGTGTTCTACTACAGGAGAAAAAGATAATCTCCAAGGACCTCTCATTCTCATGCCTAGTAACTTCTGACACATCAGTGAGTCAACAGTACCAGGCAATGGAGTGACTTTCCAAGATCCAGGCTCCCTCTTACCAGTGGAGCATTGCCAGCCCTGTCATTAAACCTGAAACTGCATTCCTTCTGTGGCCTTTTTTGCTTTGTTGCACTCTCTTGGGTGCACACAGATTGCATGGTCTATCAGTGTACAAATAACCTTAGAGAACAAGAAGTAGGGATGCTTGGAGGCAGCTTGCTCTCAGTCTTGGACCAGGTTCGGGGTTTGTGCCAAAGTTAGCTCAAATGATTTAATGTATTTTGTATTAATCTGAATTCATTGAACATTTGAGTTACATTGTGCGGGTTTGGAATGAACACGTGTTCATACAAAGTAAATCATGCTATCCTGAAGTTCCTACAGGCAGAAGCTCCCTCTTAGTGCTCATCATTGAATGGAGAGACCAACAGGTGTGGTTCCTGGGACTTAGCCTCCCCTGTTGTATGTCATCATAGGCATTTGGATTTGCTTCTACCACATGCAAAAGGACTATCACTGCAAATGAAAGAAACGGTAATAGTGGCCACCATCAACTGGCCTTTCCCAATCTAATTCAACCATAAACATGGGGCACCTAGACACAAGCAGTGCGGCTGCTCTGATGCCCTGTAATTACAGCACATCAGAGCAGACTCAATTAATCAAGTCTGCTGTAGCATGGTAATTACCGTGGTAATGTCTCTGTAAATCAGGTTTTAGGAGTCTTTATCTGGATACCTCAAAAATGAGGCACCTAGTGTTAGATGCCACATGTGTTAGCCTTCAGCTATAACCATGTTAATTACCCAATAAAAAAGAAAACTATGAAAGGAGTTATTCCACCAACAGAAGCAGCAGCCTATTTGAGTACCACTCTCCTAGACATGGAACAGATGTAACATCATCTATGATAAAATGCCAGGCTCTGTGGATGCGGGGACAACAGGGAATGTGATGTACCTTGATTTTTAACAAGGTTTTTGACACTGTCTCCCACAACATTCTCATTAACAAGCTAGGGAAATTCAGACTAGGCAAAAGTACTGTAATACACATACATTACTGGCTGGCTCATCATGTTCAATGGGTAGAAATCGGGCGCTCAGTGTCTAGTTGGGAGGAGGTATCAAATGGGTTTGCAAGGGGTCTGTACCACATTGTTTAACATCTTTGTGAATGATGGGCCTGAGTGCATGCTTAGCAAATCCGTGGTTGATACCAAGTTGGGTAGAACTGCAGAACCTCTGTAGAATAGAGCTGAGATCCGGAGTGACTTGGATAAACTGGATAAATGGTCCAAAATCAATCAAATCGGATTGAATAAGCACAAGTGCAAAGTCCTGCCCTTGAGACAGAATAATTGCATGCACAAATTCAGACTGGCTAGGCTGCTGTATTAATAGGGGTGTCACTTGCAAATCAAAAGTAATTCTTGCACTCTGTTCAACGTTGGTGAGGAATTACCTGCAGTACTGTGTCCAATTTTGAGCTCCACACTTCAAGAAAGCTGAGGACAGATTGGAAAGAGTCCAGCAGAGCAACAAAATTGATTAAAGGCTAGGGTAAGCAATGCATGTCTTATAGGGAAAGGATGAAAGAATGATGGTTCTTTAGTCTGGGGAACAGAAGATTCTCGGGTGGTCCAAAAGTGCTCTTTACACCTCTGGGATCCCAGGACTTTTGCACTAACCTGAGCCTCTTCTCTCTGCCTATTAGACATGCTTCTCCTCCTTGCCCAAGCTCTACTTGCTCCCCACACCCAGCCCCTGCACCGGGAGCCTCCAATCTCAGGATTTCAAAGTCAGAAACAGCCTTCCCTGTGTATAGTAAACTGACATATCCAATGAGGTATCCTAGAGTCTAATTGTTGCCATCCATTGTTCAGTATACATATAAAATCTTCCCTAAATATAAATCTAGGGAAGAAAGAGCTGTGCAGTTGAAGGGGAAGGAAGTGAATGACCAAGAAACTTCTAAGGAAACAACCACTGCAGAAGTGAGATGGCTCATACCTGCTAATTCCTGGCTGATGTCATGCTGATGTCATAATCCCATTCACATTCCCAGTAGTATAAACCACAGACACCAGAACAATACATAATGTTTGATAGTAGCAAGAGCCTAGGCAATTACAATTTGTAGCTAGCATCATTAGATTCCAGTCCTGTCATCTAATGGAAATTACTGTAAATTGATGGCAGTGGCACATGTTCTGATATGAAAATGTTATATTAGTCCATATACTTTAGTTTCCCATGCAAGTTATGAATAGGAATTTCCTTGGATCTAGACAAGTCAGACGTTATGAAATGTGTGCCCTCTTGAAAAAGTAGCAACAATGAAGTTTCCCACCTGTACATTACTGTTAAATGGTTGGCCAAATTTTGAAGTTGCTTGGATGATAGTATTTTTTTCTTATTTGTGGATTTAATTTACGTATGTAACTGTGACAGAACACTTTAATTCTTACAATTTTTTTACATTCAAAACCCGAGCAAGCAATATTTAGCATGTTTTTTAATATCTGATGATTTTTTAGTCATTGAGTATGCTTGGAAACTCAAAACAAAACTGGTGTCATCCAACAATAAAAGAGAGAGAAGGGCATCTTTGCTCTGTTACATTTTCTTCCAGCTGCATCTCCACCTCAAGACACGCGCCCCCCTTCGCCCCAGAGCATGTGCATAGATGTTCCAGGGGAACAATGTGTAGTACTGGAGATGTACGCATTTAACGGATACAGCAGAAAGCCAGAGATCGTATTTGTGGTTTTCAAATACAGTCTCAGCAACACAATCATGAGCACCACTACCTACGTGACAGGAAACTGTTCTTTTCTGTAATTTCTTCAGCTTGTACTGATTTCTCTGAAATTTATACAGAGCCTGATAACTATGACATGTCATTTTACTCTCCTGTAGTGAACTGTAATCAGTTTTCAGTGATGTCTATATGTCATCCAAATCTCCAGGTTTTGCTATGTGTGGCCACCAAATAACTTTATCCATTGAAATTTATATCAGTTTATTACATTTGTAAAATACTCTTGAACATTTGAATCTAAGTGGTGCTAAAATATTATGGTAATTTGCCAAGAATGTTTTTGAAATTGATAGGCAAAGAGATTTTAGCAGGGGAGATGCTGAGTTCTCACTTACTGGAACTTGAGAACAGGATGCATACATGCAAATATTAGGATCAAGTATTGGTAGAGAGAAAATACTTGAGCACTTGGACAATTCAAGTAACTACTTCCAATTGTAGGTGAGTTAAGTTCGATTAGAGTCTGTGAAATGCTGTATAGCCCATTACCTGTTATCCTCGAATCCATTCATTCTGTGAAAGAAGGACATTTTGACAACCCTGCGGCTGTTAAGACTCACTGGGTATGTTGACACTTGGATATTAATGAGACACAATAAACTCTGATGCATATTGTGCCAGAGTTTATTGATCCTGGACACCGCATTTACTTGTACACCCAGGACCACAGGGCAGCCAGGGGGATCAGGCTAGCAGGGGGCCCAGTGAGGTCCAACTTACCTCACATGCTGTGGAGGGGCTGACTGGGGCATGAGGGTACTCTAGTGCAGTGCTGGTTAGCAGGCAGCCCCTGCACTGAAGCACCCTCTTATCCCAGGTAGCTGGGACAGCCTCTACACATGTCCTGCCATGCACAAAAAAATTCTGCAGCAGGATAGTACTTGTATTTATTTTATAGGGCTGCACATGTAGATACCAAGACATTTACTGTGGAGCTAATTACACAACTCCAGAGTAAACAGCTGGTGTAGGTGCACCCACTCTTCACATAATCTTAGAGTAGCCAGAAAGGTGAAGACAAATATCTCCATCTAGTCTGAGATTTTTAGTCTAGAAATCAGCCATGTAAAAGAGAAACCATTCTATTGCTCTGTTTATTTTGTCTAGCTACCTTGCTGAAACCCACCACTGCTGTGTGTGAGCACCAGAGTGGTATGAGTACGGCCCATGGACAACACCAGCTGCCACCCTAAGAGCAGAATCTGGTGTCAGCCAGAGCCAGAATCTAATTCCAGGAAGGATGTGTTGGGACAACAGAGTTAACACAACTAACTTTTATATAATATAGTAGGATACTTAATGATCTGAAGAGTTCAGGATCTCTGGCTTTCTGCTGTATCCTCTAAATGAGTACATCTCCAGTACTACACATCGTTCCCTTGGAACATCTATACACATGCTGTGGGGTGGAGGGGGGCAGGGTGCATCAAAATGGTGGTGGGGGCTCTTTAACTAAAGCTCATTCAATGAGCTTTAATTAAAGCACCCCACCATCATTTTGAAATGCAGAGATGCCAAATACATGTGATGTGGAGGCTGCTGGAGCACACTAATTTGCACACTCCGTCAGACTCGATTCATCTGGCAGAGGTCCATCGTGTGTATAGGTGGCTCTTGGCTCATCATGACACCAACATGCTTCCAAAAGAATAATTTACTATTTGTTGCAAGAAAACAGTCCTCTACAATGGAATGCAAGAAAAGTCAGGGCTACTCAGACCTGTTCCCATATCCTCTCTTCAATAATGGCCAAAGGTGCTTCAGAAGAAAAACATTAACAATTCCAAAATGGACATCTGAGACCTGACTTTGCCTCCTTAATATCATCAGGAGCTTTCCTGACTTCAAGGTGAGGAAACTTAGTATAGGGTAAATTGTTTCTAGTCTACCCTACAATAAATTGGCTTTCCTTTACCTAGGGCATGATCTTATACATCCTTTCTACTTAGAGTGATTTGGGAAATTGTATAAGTGAATTTATTAATTACAATTCTTTATAAGTTGTATGCTTTTGCAGCAACCAGCTCTCTTGCACTGAGGAGAGAAGAAGTTGGCAGCTATGTTTCTTACCCTGCATAACAGCAGTTGGGACCTAAGAGAAAATCACATTGGCCCCAATATAGACAACAGCTCATCTGTAAAGATGGATGTAGAAGCAATAGCATTCACTGCCCCCACTCTACCAGATCTGTCCCTGGAAGTATTTTGATTGGGATACAATTGCTGCAAGCAGGTTAATGTACAATAAGGAGAACTGGACCAGTTCTTTTTCATCCGTCTTTAACAGAATCATAGAATAATAGAAAATAAGGTTCATAAGGGATCTCATGAGGTTCAACCCCCTGATCAAAGCAGGACCATCCCCAACTAGATCATCCCAGCTAAGGCTTTGTCTAATTGAATCTTGAAAACCTCCAAGAATGGAGATTCCACAAACCCTCTGGGTAACCTGCTCCAGGGTTTTATTACCCTCCTAGTGAGAAAGCTTTTTCCTAAAAAAGCTAACCCAAACTTCCCTTGCGGCAACCTGGACCTCTTCGTTCTGTCATCTGCCACCACTGTGAATAGTTTAGCTCCATCCTCTTTCGAACCCTGCTTCAGGTAGTTGAAGGCTGCTATTAGGTCCCCTCTCAGTCTCTTTTTCTCTGTACTAAATGACCCAATTCCATCAGTCTTTCCTCATAAGTCATGTGCCTCAGCCCCCTAACCATTTTTATTACCCCCTCCACTGGCCTCTCTCCAGTTTTTCCACAGCCTTTCTGTAGGGGGGCCCAAAACTAGGCACAGTACTCCAGCTGTGGCCTCACCAGTTGTGAATAAAAGAGAATAATCTGCTTGAGCTGCTGGCAATTCCAGAAATGACAGCTCCTTCTTGAAATCCTGGTAAGCCTCTGTAATATCTCATGGCAACAAGTTCCACAAGCTTAATTTGTGCAGAAAAAATATCAGCTGATTGGTTGTAAATTTATTCCCCTTCACTCTTGTTTCTGTATTATGAAAACAAAAGGGCAAAGGATATCTACTGTTCTAGAATCTATTATTGTTTCACATCCCTTTGTATTCATTTATGCTCAAGTCTTTTACACACAAAAGTCTGCCCAGGTTTCTTTTCATTTTTGTTCACCATCTCTGAGTCTCTCGTATTTCTAATAAATGCTTTTTGAGGTATGACAAGATAGCTGGAACTAAACACAGTATTCTAGGTGAGAAAATACTCTTGATCTCGGCAATGGCAATTTTTCAGCATTTTCCATCTTATTCACTGTGAATCCTTACATTCGGTTCCCTTGTTTTATGTCTGCCAGTGCATGTTTACATATTTAGTAGCCTTTTTTTTTTACTTGATCACAATGGCACCAACCTTTCTTATCTGAATTATTAGGTCAACCATTTTCCAGAACATTAATGCATACTGAAGAACACTGCAGACCTGAAGTATTTTGACTTTCAACTCACATGAATCCTTTTTTGCCCATGTATCAGTTACCAGCTTCATAAATTCAGTGTTATAATTTCAAAACTTATAGTTATAAGCAAACTATTTATTCTTCAACTCGTTACATGGTGCAGTACATACAAAATGTTCAAGAACAATAATTCAAAGTTTATGTGTGTATGCATGTGTATGTACATGCACCAAAAGAGTTGGTTCACCTTGTTGGAAGAGTAATTGTAGACCTTATGGCCAAGAACTTTAAAATCCAATATTGTATCATAACAGGAAGATATATGAATTTTAAATCTTGGAGATCAGCTTCTGCTGTTAATAAATAAAAGTACGACCCACCCTAAGTTTGAGTTCTGAAGTGGCAAACTCATCTGTGTGTCTAATTTGTGAAAAAAATTAGAGGGATTAATTAAAAGTCCCATTCTGTTCTATGTGTATTCTCACACTCCTTGGAGTAGCCAAGCACCAAATAGAGAACACCACAGAGTAAGAGTTAACTGAAATAACAGCAGAAAAAAAGAAAAGCACAGAGATAGTTGTCTTTTCCTTTCTCACATCCTCACGACAAGGTATTTAGCAGAATTCACAGATTTGTTGGAATCTGACAGACTACCTCATGAGCATTTCTGCTATGACCTCAAGCGTACAACCTCTAGACTGTCACCATAAACCTTAGTGCCCCCACTACCCCAGCCCTCAAGAGAGAGTTGTGGGAGATATGGGACAGGGGTAGGTGAATTGGATGAAGCTAGTGTCATTGTCAGATTGAAGGAAGGTCCAAGACTGTGTGATTCAAAGATGACAGGAGCCAAGGGAAGCTAGACAAAGAGGAAGCCGGCAGGACCCAGCACCAAAGCCGGCCCAGCCCTGCCCCTTCTCCCAGCCTCCTCCTATCCCATCCCCCTTCTCACCCCCACAATCGGAAGCCTCTGCCTGCCACTGCTTTCACTACTTCCCTGCCTGCTGACCAGCAGCACATGGCCAGATCGTGGGACTGCTGTGTCACCAAACTGCAGGAGCATGGGGCCTGCACCAATACCCCAGGGCAAGAAGCAGGAGGGTGGGGGTGGGGGTGTGGAATGAGGGAGGGGAAACAGTGTGTGTCTGTTTGTGCCTGTGAGTGTGTGTGTCTGTGCAATGAAGAAGGGGGAGAGAGAGTACAAATTTGCTGATGATACCAAGTTTTGGCATGAGGTAGGCATGCTAGCAGGGAAGGACAGATTACAGCAGGACCTGGGCAGGTTACAGGGGTGGGCAAATGAAAAGGATCGGTTTTAATACTGACAAGTGTAAGGTGCTGCACTCGGGCAATAGTAACCAGCAGCACACTTATAAGCTGGGAAACTCCCTTCTTGAGAGCACAGAGGCAGAAAGAGATCTTGGAGTCATTATTGATTCCAAGATGAACATGGGCTGACAATGCAAGGTCACGGTCGGCAGGGCTAACCAGACCTTGTCGTGCATCCACAGGTACATCTCAAGCAGGGCCGAGGAGATGATCCTCCCCCTCTATGCAGCACTGGTCAGGCTGCAGTTGGATTACTGTGTTCGGGTCTGGGCGCTGCACTTCAGGAGGGACATGATGTGGACAGCATTGAGAGGGTCCAGAGGAGGGCCACTCGCATGATCAGGGTGCAGCAGAGCAGACACTATGAAGAGAGGATACGGGACCTGAACCTGTTCAGCCTTCACAAAAGAAGGCTGAGGAGGGACCTGGTGACCATCTATAAACTCACCAGGGGGGACCAGCAGAGTTTGGGAGAGATCCTGTTTCCCCTAGCGCCCCCGGGGTAACAAGGGATAATGGCCACAAATTGTTAGAAAGTAGGTTTAGACTAGACATCTGAAGGCACTACTTCACAGTCAGGGTGGCTAGGATTTGGAACCAACTTCCAAGGGAAGTGGAAGTTTGATGCCTACGTGGCTGGTGTCATTTAAACCCGGTCCTCTCTCCTGCCCAGGGCAGGGGGTCAGACTTGATGATCTTCAAGGTCCCTTCCAACCCTACTTCTGTGAATCTATGAATCTAGTGAGGGGGGCACAAAGTGTGTGTGGTTGTGCAATGAGGGGTAGAGGAAGAGTATATGTGTGTATGCCTGTGTTTATAGGATGAGTCCCACAAGCACACCCCACCATACACATGCAGCCACACATCCCTTGCACTGCTGTACATCATAGTATCATAGTATCTAGGGTCAGAAGGGGCCTAAAGCAGGCCATCTAGTCTGACCCCCTGCCAGTGGCAGGAACGAGTGCTGGGGTCACAGGACCCCAGCCAAGTACCTATCTAATCTACTCTTAAAGATGCCCAAGGTAGGAGCAAGAACAACTTCC
>JAGPOW010002120.1:455941-474921 GCA_030014935.1 Caiman crocodilus | reverse complement strand
AAAAAAAAAATATGTAAATTGTCATCTAAAAATAAACATTCGCTGGGGTCTGAACTGAACCTTTTATTATTTCTCTATTTCCCTCCATTCCAGCACCTGTTTATATCCTCAAAGTTTTAATATTGATTTTTAAGAAAATAATGAATAGCTTTTCTACAGCAGCAATGAGCTCTCTTATACCAAACGGCAGCCATGACAAACCAGTGAAGCAGACTTGGAGAAATATCCTGCACTGTTAGGAAATAACCAAGTCCTACTAAATGCTTCATCTCCCAAGGTGCTCAGCATCATGGGCAACAGGTGCCACCTTAGTCAGGGGGTCTCCCAGGGACCAGTCAGTGACCCGGGAGGCAGGGTCACCCCACAGCCAATCTCACTGGCTGAGGGGGGTGCCCCATGGCCAATCTTGCCAACAGGGGAAGGGGTGGTCGCCTGCAGCAAGTGTCTCATGAAAGTGGCCATGACGCCACAACCAGTGCTCCCAATTCCTGGCCAGTGCTCACAGGGGGAACACTGGTGCTCTTGCCTGCCGTCCCCACCCATCACCTAAACAGGGACTGCAGCCTGTCGGGGGGTGCACTGCCACTCTCACGGGGTGCACGTGAACCCCCATGCACCCCTACATGTTGCTACTGCTCAGCATCTTCACCCTGGTCCCTGGACTCTTAAATATGACAAGAACATTTATTCTGAGAGTGCCTCCATTGAGTCTAATGGGACTGTATATATATTCAAAATTAAATATATGATTTGGACTTAGAACCAGAGTGCACACTGCAGAATGAGAGCCTAACTGGAATGCCTCTTTATTAACCTCTTAAGTGAAGAGTATCCTGGTATCATTGGGGAAATAATTTGCTGGGTTTTGATTGTGCAGTCTTTTATGAGGATTGGGAAAGTGCTAGGGGAAAAATAAGAATGCCTTTACCCCTTTTCCACCTCCCCACCCCATCCCCCCAATAAAGCAAAACCCAATAAGAAAATGTGAGCGAACTGCATAGTTTTAAAAAAACATAAGCAGCAGGTTTATATTTAGTCAAGATTTTCAAAATTTGGTGTCTAAGTAAAGTTCCTAGCAGTGGGTTTTTTCAAAGGTGAGCTGGATTTTCAAAATTCATGACCTCCCTCTGTTCTTCTATTGAACTTAATCAGTGTTTCACCATACAGTGGGATCAGAGTTAGGTCAATGTTGGGTGCTACTGCAGTTCCTAGCCTGGGAGCCTAGCATTAGGCTCCTAAACCCATATTCATGCATCTGCGTAAGTGAACAGTTTTTCACAGTTTTTCACAGTGGCTTCTTTATCTTGGTTGTGCAAAGAACAAATGTCTGTGCTTACAACAACATGTTGCATTACTAATAATTAGGGATCTACTCAATTTGCAATTTTGCAATTTTTGCAGAAATTGCAAAAAAGAAATGTGGTTTCTGCAATCATCACAAAAACGGACATTTCCTGTGATCATGCCTGCAATTGCCAGAAAAAAAAAAAAAACTTATTAAAAGCAAAATGTTGGCTCCCCAGTGGGAACCAGCAGCCTCTGTGGCCCAGCTTCACAATCCAACAGTGGAGGCGGGAGGTGGGTGGAACCACCGGCATGAAGGGGAGCAGCCAAGATGGTAGTGGCCCCTTCCTCCATCCACCACTGATTGGCCAAGAGGACTGCCTATTATGAAGCCCTGCCCCTCCCTACCCCCTGTACCAATAAGCAGAGAGGTGCAGGGCCACCAGGGCCCTTCAGCGAATCACAGGTTGTGGAGGAGGTGGCTCAGCACAAAAAGACCATGAAAGTAGCTCTGGGCACCCAGAAGCAGTCTGCAATTTTTACTTACCCTCCACATACTTCGAGTAGATCTCAGGCATGCAAAGTTCTTTGGGTAAATCTGATCTCTTTTATTAGACCAACTCAAATGGTTGGACAAATTCTTCTTAGCAAGCTTCCAGATATAAATACCCTTCATCAAGTAGATCTCTACAGATAACTAAGTGCTTTTGTCTTGTCTACCACCTCTTATAGGAGTGAAGAGAATTGTTCAGAGAAGTCATTCACTTCCCACAGAGAGGTCATCAATTTTCAAGGGAGAAGGGGCAGAGCAACTTGTACTAGAATTAATGGGTCATGTTTCCCCTTGACCTAATTTGAGTCCAGGTTGTTTTCTGACAAAACATTGAACCGAGAGCTGCAGTAGAAGGCTGTGTCTGAGTTCACAGCAACTGCTGTTTCCATCTCTTGCTTGTTTTCCGCTTTTCTATATTGAATGAAGTTCTAAGTATTTGTTAGGAAAACCAGTGCTGCTGCTTTAAATTTCTCCAGCGAGCTTTAGGGAGGGTACAAAGCACTATGACTGCCACTGAAAAAGTGAACATTGTCTAAGAGCATAAAGAACATCTTTTCACAATATTTCACGGTAGGAATGTCTTTATTCATTATTGTCAGTCCCTAGTACTGAAGGTAAACTCTTTAGTTTCAACTGCTCTAGTATGTGGTCACAAATTGCACTTCTAATCAGGTGACCATAAATAAAAATACTACATTATATCAATTTGCTAGTGAGTCACAGTGATTTAATTTATAAGCAGCTCAAAATGATGGTCATGACCCCGCACCTTTCTCAAAGAATGCAGCCTTCTTTCTTCATCTGCACACACATTTTGCTAAAACATAAACTTTAATCTTGCTGCTGCCAAATTGACCCAAAGCATTTAAACATTGATGAACTGTACTCACTTCACCACTAACATGTGAACTCCTTGCAATTCTGTACCAACATAGCTGTCTGCTGTGGGCAGAAAAGGATTTTAATTAATCCAGATTTTACTTCAATTCGAGTTTCATTGTAAACTTCTTGCAGAGTCCTAGTCCTTAATGAAGAGATAAGGAGATTTGCATTAGTTTCCAGGGCGACTGTGGTGAGATCTTGTTAAGCAATTTCAGTTTAGCCACGTTCTTTGTGGTTGTTAATGATAAGATGTGGCAAGTCACCAGCTCACCACATCCTTAAATTCTTCCCCTTCTTCCTGCCCTTTCTGCTTCTTTTTGTTTGTCTAGCTGGAAGTCCTTTGGAGCAAGTCCCTTGCCATTCTCTATATTTGTACAGGGCAGAGAAGTCTGGTTACTACTGGAAAAATAATACATTATAGTTCATCCCAAAACCTGCAGACAGCTCTACACAGGAGGGGATCTACTGACTTCAGGGAGGTTCTAGGCAAGTAGGTCATTTTAACTCTGTAGAGTCTCTTTGAAGTCAGTGAAGCTCAATGCACAGGGCAATATTCATACCCTCTGATTTAGAAGAGAGCTTAGGAGAGCAGAATGCTCTAAAAAACACCATAAAATGGTGCCTGCCTTGAGATTTTTTATTAAAGGCTTCCTACACTGGTTATAGATCTATATAAACATACATAGAGATGTTTAACACTATTATCCACCCCATTATTAACCAGATTTCATAGACATTAGGGCTGGAAGGGACCTCAGAAGATCATTGAGTCCAACCCTCTGCCCAAAGGGCAGAAAGTCAGCTGGGGTCATAGGATCCCAGCAAGATAAGCATCCAGTTTACTCTTGAAGGTGTTCAGTGAAGGTGCTTGAACCACCTCCGGTGGCAGGCTGTTCCAGACCCTGGGGGCTCGGACAGTAAAGAAATTCTTCCTTACGTCCAGCCTGAAACGGTCTTTCAGTAGTTTGTAACCGTTCAACTTCGTCATCCCTTGGGTTGCTCTCGTGAACAACCGTTCCCCCAGATACTGGTGGTCACCCCTGATAAACTTATAGGTGGCCATCAGATCACCCCTGAGTCTGCACTTAGCAAATCAAATAAAAGATTAGCAAATCAAATAAAGGATCAGGTTTTTGTTTTGTTTCAGTATTTCCTTTTCATAGCCTTTTACAAATGTTGTTCCCTTGAATGTTGTTATACATGTAACCCTTGGTATGTGGTGCTAACCCAATTGTTTGGGACCTGGGGTGCCCGGTAGCTCCACCCCTTGCTCAGCTTACCTAGGACCAACCAGAGGCTCACTGAGAGGAGAGGCTCCCTTTACAATGGAAAGACCTTACAGGCTCATAATTAACTATTTACAGAATTTAATTTTATACTGGAGTTACTTGCTTACATGCATATGTAACAGTAAATAATAGGACTGTGCAAAGCTTCGGTCACTGATTTGATTCGGCAGAGATTCAGCCCATTTTGGTGGCCAAATCTCTGAATCCGAATTGAATCAGGAGACCATTTAATCTCTTCAAATTAAGTTGGAAGCTTCCAAATCAATTCAGAGAGGATCAGAAAGATTCGGCCATTCTGACGTAGGCACAGCTTTAAATATTTTTTCTACATACCTCGAGGTACCAGGCAGTTTGTCAATGCTGTGACGCTGGGGCAGATGGAGCATCCCAGAGGAGCACGAGGTGGGGGGGCAGCATGCTTGGCAGCAGGTCCAAAAGTGGACCAGAAGCACTTCTGGTCCACTTTCAGGTCTGCCGGGGACTGTGCATGTGGGGTCCCCTGTGCCCCCTGGTGCCCCTCTGGCTCAGCAACTGATGCCTTCTGGGTCTAGGGGGCACACCTGGTGTCCCCCCGTGGGGGATCACTAAGCCAGGAGGACACAGGGGGACCTCAGCACGCTCCCTGGCAGACCTGGAAGTGAACCAGTCCATTTCTGGGTTTGCTGCCAAGCATGTGGCACGGGGGGGGGAGCTCTTGTGGGAAGCTCAGCCAGCATCACAGCATTCACGAGCTGCACTTAGTACCTCAAGGTATGTAGAAAAAACATTTAAAGCTGTGTCTACGGCCAAATCACTGATTCTCTGAAGCAGCATCAAATCTTCAGATTCGGATTCGGCCAAATCAAATCAGGGACAGTGATCCAGCACTGCACATGTCAGTGAGGAGCGCAGCCCCTGCTGGGTTGTCTGTATCACCAGCAGTCCCTGCACTCAGGCAGCATGGGAGAGATGCCCCAGCCGCTGAAGCCAGCTGCCATCCCTGCCCCGGCTAGATCCAGCACCTGGGGCTTCCCTGCCACACTGCGTGATTGCAGGGACAACTGGTGATACAGACAGCCTGACAGGAGCTGAGCTTCTCACTGCAATGTGCAGCGCTGGCTGGAGCTGGGCACCAGTGCTCTGAGCGCCCCTGCTTGCTGCTACTGCTGCCCCCATTGCCTGCCATGCTGCGCGCCATGCAGAGAGTGGGGAAGGGGTCCCCACACACCCCCGCCTCCACACTCCCTCACACCCACACACTACCCAGCCAAACTCCACACTGCTACTCCCCTCCCTCCCTGGGTGCAGGCTCCATGCTACCACCAGCCCCAATCCCACACTATGAGCTGATGCCCAGCTGCAGCCCTTCCCCAACTCCCTTCCTTACCTGCTGCCCAGTGGGAGCAGGATGCCAGAGAAGCCTGAAGCTGCAGCCCCACCTAGTGCTAGCACGGCTGGGCCCTTCCACCCACAAGGGTGGGAGCAAGGCATAAGAGAGTATGTTGGGGGTAGGTGTACATGCCTCACTCCCACCCTCATGGGCGGAAGGGCTGGGCAGAGTACAATTCAATAACGAGTGCTGTGGGCCAGATGAAAGTGCCTGGCAGCCCGGATCCAACCCATGAGCTGTATTGTGTCATGGTCTAGTTTGCAGCCAGTATCTAATGGAGTGCCCCAGGGGTCAGTCCAGGGGCCAGTTTTGTTCAATATCTTCATTAACGATCCAGGAGATGGGGTGGATTGCACCCTCAGCAAGTTCACCAATGACTGCACCAAGTTCAGGGGTGTAGTGGAGCCATCTGTGGGTAGGGCTAGAATTCAGAGTGACCTAGGCAAGTTGAAGGATTGGGCCAAAAAAATATCTCATGAGGTTTAACAAGAACAAGTACAACATCCTGCACTCAAGATGGAAGCAACCCATGCACTGCTATGGCCTGGGGACTGACTGGCTAAGCAGCAACTCTGCAGAAAAGGACCTGGGGGTTATAGTGGAGGATAAGATGGATACAAATCAGCCGTGTGTCCTTGTTGCAAAGAAGCCTAACACCATACTGGGCAGCATTAGTAGTATTGCCAGCAGATTGAGAGAAGTAATTAGTCCACTCTCTTCTGCACTGGTGAGGCACATCTGGAGTACTGTGTCTAGTTTTGGGGCTCCCGCTATAGAAAAGATGTAGGCAAGTTGGAAAGAATCCAGTGGAGGGCAGTGAAAATAGTTTGGGAGCTGGGGCACATGACTTGTAAGGCGAGGCTGAGAGAACTTGCTTTATTCAGTCTGCAGAAGAGAAGATTGAGAGGGGATTTGATAGCAGCCTTTAACCGCCTGAAGGGTGGTTCCAAATAGGATGAAGCTAGACTTTTCTCAGTGGTGGCAGATGGCAGAACAAAGGGAAATGGTCTCGAGTTGCAGCAAGGGAGATTGGATATTGAGAAAACTTTCTCACTAGGAGTGTGGTGAAGCACTGGAACATGTTACCTAGAAAGGTAGTGGACTCTGCACCTTTGGAGGTTTTTAAGGCCCAGCAAGATAAACCCCGGCTGGAATGATTGAGTTGGGGATGGTCCTGCTTTAAGAAGGCAGTTGGACTAGCTGACCTCCTGCGGTCCCTTCCAACCTGAATTTTCTATGATTCTATATAAACATACAAATGATAGAACTAAACACAGCTTAACATTAGCTAGAAATAGAAACCAAACACTGTGATAGTATATCTAAATCAGAAAAATCTCTATGCATTCACTTCAGAATTACTCATAGGCACAGGGAAGGAGCACCACCATGAACCCCCTGCCTGATTCTCACTCTGGAGTCCCTAGAGCGAGAGACAGGCAGGGGGCTTTGCACTACTGCTCCAGTACCCCTGGGAGCAGTAGGACTGGAGCAACCCAGGACCAGGAACAGGACCAGGAACACCCTGATCTCAGGAAGGCGCAAGGAGCGGGGTGCAATAGCAGGTTGAATACCTGTTGTGCTCCTTCTCCCAGAATCATATCTAGCAGTGGAAAGTCTCCACTATTAGACATGAAGTCTTGTATGCAGTCTAAGTGCTTGTATGTAGCCTCTTCAGACAATTCTATTCATACATCTGAGGAGTAATCACTGAGAATTCAGAGATAAAGGTCTTAGCCGTGCTGGTCTACAAGCAAAAACAGTCAGTGTGATAGAGGCAATATCTTTTATTAGACCAACTAGATCAGTCCAAAAAAAAGTGTTTAACTGCAAGCTTTCGGGCTCATGTACCCTTCCTCGGGCAAAGGAGAGTGCAAAGATTCTAAAATTTCCCCTAGGTGGAAATGAAACTTCATATTCTGCAGGAGAGCTGAAGGATGTATAAGTTCTTCGAGGAGAAAAAGTTCAGTTTATGCAAATTAGGCTCAGATAAATTTGGAGCAGACTGTTTACCTCAAAAGTGTCTGATGGCAAGCAGGGTGTTGAATTTTGCTTCCTTCTTGTTAAGATGTTCCATATTTCACAGAAGGACTGGTGATGGAAAGGGTCTCCTGAGAAAGGAAGTTTTGAGCCAAATTTGCGTACTTGCAGAGCAGCCTCACCACAACAGAACACCTTCTTAGCAAGCAGGGCACCCAGATCCTTCTGCTCAGTCATTTTAAGATGATCTGCTCCCATCTTATAGAAGACATTTTTTGTTATTATACCACAAGCTTGTCCCAGTACTTTGTGCTTGCTGGATTTCATCCTGTTTCTGCTGTTCCAGGCCTCAAGTCATTCCATTCTTTCCATAAAATACTATGATACTGTACCAACAGGCAAGCAACCAATGCAACTTTGTCTATTAGTCAGAGAGATTGAGGAAATGACATGGAGGGATAATAGTGCAAGGCCATATGACAACTTCTGGGTACTGGGAACTGAAGCATTTTACTGAAAAAAATGCATGGTTGTCTTAATCTTAAGTGACAAAGTCACCTGCAAGTCTTTCTGGTTTAATAACTGGAAAGAGAATGGCTAAGCATCTGAAACGGGGGGGTTTCAGCTTATGAATGGTTGGGGGCCACAAATCATGTGGGCCATACACCCCTGGATCACATGCTGTGCACTATGTTGCCCACAAGCACCCTTGCACTGCATGGCAGGCACCCCTCACCCCGCCTTCCCTGTACCATGCCTCTGGGTCCATGTCACAGGACACTAAGGCATGCCTGCTCCTTTAGGGGCAGAAGCAGCTTAACTAGAGAGCCGTGGGAGCTAGGCAGACCTCCACAGCTACAGGTTGCCTGGGCAGCGGGCTAATGAGGAAATTAGCTGGCACCTGCACCTAGTCAGCTAACCAGAAGGAGGCAGGGACCTGGGCACATATAAGCCCCAGGGCTGAGGCTAGCAGGAATTAGATCTCTGGCATCTGCCAGGGGAAGGAGCTCTTGCAGGAAAGAACTGCTTAGAGACATTTGATGGCCTGGTCTGCTGCCTGCAAGGTTACAGAGCTCATAAGGTACCTGGGGCTAGGAGGCACGTGAGAATAAGAAAGAAATTTACCTTCTTAAAGGGGCAGAGTCTGGCCTCCATTATTATTGTTATATTGTAGCCCAGGGGCTGATTTTCTGTTGTCTTTTATACCAGTGGACCAGGAAGAGGCTAATCGGGGAGGAGGAGAAGGCCTCATTGGGATACACAATTGTGCATCAGAGGGATGCAGTTGCAGGGGCCATAGAGCCCCAGCACCAGAGGGGTGCAGTCATAGGGGCTGCAGAGGGCCCAGCTCCAGAAAAGGTGCAGTGACAAGGGCCGCAGAGCCCAGTAACCATAAGAGGCCAAGTTAGGCCAAGATTTTATTACAAAGTTAATATTTAAATACCACCTGTGAGGCATGGGGCATGGTAAAAGGGAGGTTTTGGAGCCATGCATTTAGCCCATAAGGCTCAGGGTGGTCTGCGAAGCTCTAACTTAGAGCAGGACCCAGCAAGGGATCCAAGAACCTGTAGGGTTTAGGTGGGATCCAACAAGACCGTGATTGTGCAGAAACTCATGGGGACACTCTCTATTATTTATTTATAACAACATGTCATCGCAGGCTCGAAAAGAAGGCGCCCACCAGGCAGACTTATCATGGTCACGGAGCCCTAGGGGCATCATGGCCATCCCTGGGGACCCTGCACCGTGACAGTTTATGAACCCCACCACCACTATGGTCGCCTTCGCTTCCATGCAGCATGCCACCCTGCCTTGCACCCAGGGACAGAAGCAGAAAGTGGAAGCTGAATGAAGGAGGGGGAGCAAGGAGACCCTGATGGCAGCAGCAGAAGAATGATGAAGAAAGTGGCATCTGGAGTTCAGGGGTCACAGCTTAGCTGCCTAGGGAGCCACATGTAAGCCTCTGAAGTCTACCTTGGACTGTCAGTCTCTTTCTTAAATTACTTTCCTGAAAATGTAAAATATCACATCACCTAGCTTTGAATGTTACTATTTTTTCACAATTAGGACAGATGAATATGTCATGAGTGTCACTCTAGAGAAAGCAACAACGTGCTGTCACTGCAGGCCGAAGTCTAAGGTACTACATAAAATGAGAGGCTCAGGAAAAAGAAGAGCAAAGACATGTTAAAAGTCAGATATTCATATTCTAACCTAAGAAACATGAAAATATGCTGTGGCCTAATGGAGAGAGCACCACAATAAAAAACAGGAAAATGGGCTTCTCTTCCCATGTCTGTCTCTGATCTGTTGAGGGAGTAATAGCAAGTTACTTCACCACCTTGTGCCTTAGTTTCTCCATCTACAAAATATGGATAATCTAACTGTCCTCCTTTTTAAAGTGCTTTGAAACCTACTGATGAAACATTACTTGGAAGAACTAGATCAGTGGTTCTCAACCTTTTTCAACTCAAGGTACCCCTCTAAAACATTTCAGAATTTAACGGCACCCCATTAAAAAGTAATATAAGTATATTATGAATATTATAATAGAAACAATATAATCCAAGTATTAATTAATATTTTATTAATATTTATACCTTGGGCTGTAAAGGACAGAGTCGTGGATGCACATCAAGAAGGGACAAGGTGCTAGGCTTCAAATGCTGCAGGTGGGAACACTGAGGAGGTGGAAGACAAAGGGCATGGGCAAAAGGACATGAGGCCCAGGATTGGGGCTCATGCAATAATAAAGTAGCTCCATTTGGACTGCAAGAACCTGGATCTTTATCTGAAGTGCAATGGGCTCTGTGCTGCAGTGGGGACTGAGGGACGGGAATGTGGGGGCGAGGCCAGCAGAGCTAGCGTTAGCCCCCCTGTCCTGCTCCTTCGGGGAAGACAGGGACGAGAGCACTGCCATGATGAAGGGGACAGAGCAGGGACATCCTTTCTTGTGAGAAATGTGCCCCACAGGTAATTGAATTCTTGTATTTAATTGACTGTAGGTTTTCTGTCCAAATGAACCGTGAGTGTGTTCATATGTCCATAGTGGGGGCAGAGAGCAGGGAAAAGAGGCAAGCATGTGTCCACCAGCCCGATGGGGTCCACCCAGCCTTCCCTGCCAGCACTAGGAGGGGAAGGGTCCCCTCTCTCCCCCCAACTTGCAGCCCAGCTCCCATGGGGAGAAAGGGTCTCCAATGTTGTGTTTGCCCAGGCCCCAATACACCTCAATCCACCTCTGTGCATATGGCAGCAGCTGGAGTTAGAGAAGGGCACACTTTGAAGCTGGAAGTGGGGTCAGGGACTCGAGCTCTGGGAAAGGAGCAGCCTCTTGAGAAGTCTCCACCAGAAGCCAAGCCCTCCAGAGGAAGACTAACTATCTCAGCACCCAGCTAAGAACCAGAACCCGCCGGAGCGGGGAGGGTGAGGACTCCTGAGTTGGGGGCTACCTTGACAGGGCTGATTAACCCCAAACAGGGAGGATTTTGCATGGACAGGCAGCTTGACCAGGGGACTGGGTGGGTGGGGAAGGAGCAGCTCATTTACAGTTACGTTTTGGGGGTGGCACAGAGGCTGTGGAGTCCAGGGGAGGCTTCTCAGGGGTTGGGGGAGGCAGGGGGTAGCTGGTGAGTGGCCCCGTTTCTCAGCATGGCTCATCTTGGCACCCTGCTGATGGATGAAAAGGGCATGCATCTGCCACAGCCTCCAGAGGTCTGAATCCCAGTCCTCGGATGCAGGGGTGCCTGTGAGACACGATCCCTGTAGCTTGGCCTAGCCCCTCAGGGCCCATCAGCACTAAGCCCCATTTTGTCAGCTTCCCATCTGGCTGTGCTGGGCTCTATGTACATGTGTTCACGACCTGAGTGTGCATGGGCCCCGGTTGTGTGCGTCTGTCCTGGTGCATGTGTAGGGCAGGGGAGCATGCTGTGTGTACATCCGTGTGTGTGCACATCCATGGGCATGCACACGGGAGTCTCTTCCAGTGGAGAAATGCAGCAGGCCACAGAGCCAAGTGTGCAAGCAAAAGGTTTGCTTTTTGCAGATGTGCACACACACAAAGGGGCCCTGATACACAAGCTTATGCACTGCTGCACATACACGAGCACAACTGTGCAACCCCCCCCCCCCCCCCAGATGTGCACACACATAGAGGGGCCCTGATGCAGAGATGAACAGAGACAGAGCTGGGCATGTGCACGCATGTGCACTCAGATGCTAAGGTGTGGAGTCACTCAGTGTCAGGCTGCTTGTTCTTTGCCTGTGAGGGAATGTGCACGTGTTTGTGAAAATGAGGGAATGTGTGTGCGTGTGTGCATGCATGAGTGGATGTTGTAGGCATGTTGGGGGTGGTATTTAAATTCTACCTGTTGTCTTGTGCATATTAGTGTACATGGGGGAGCAGCAAGATTATGCATCCCAAATTCTCCCAGCCCTGCACAGAGCAGGGGACAACCCCCACCTCATGCACCAGGAGAGCAGCCATGGAGACCCCCCAGTGAAACCAGTATAGCTCAGTGCAATGGGGATGTAGGGCAAGAACCAGCACCCAAACTCTACCCCTGGGAAACCCAGACTCTGGTCTCTGCTCTTCCCCTAGGAAGGGCTTGCTCTTGAGGCAGCCATGGGGTTAAGGGCTGACCGAATCCATGCTGGACTTACATGAGACCAAGGGCTTTGGTTTTTAAGCTGGACAAAGCCTTGCTGTTCGTACAGGGCCGGGGACTGGAGCAGACCTAAGCCCCACTGTACTGGGCACTGCATAGACACAGAGGGCAAGCCATGCCATGACTAGACAAGATGAACATCTAACAAGGCCAGGTGGACACATGTCTCCTGAAAACAGAGGCACACAGGGCAGTTTCCCCCTGACAAATTCTTGCTTAAACCCCATTGCAAACCACTGATCCAGATATTATCTAGTGGAACAGGTACAATTGGCATCCCTTTTTACCCTGCTGCCACTAAGCATGATTCTACCCAAAAGATCATGGTGGTTGCACAAGGCTTTAACATTAGTCACCCTGTAACAGGCCTGGATCTTTTGTCCTATTGACTTGTCCGTTGCTCTTATCAGACAAGAAGTTTTACCCTCTTTAAGCCTTCTCCACCACGACTTGATGTTATGCAGTAGATTGCTCAAAAGGGGTCTGGCTACCTTGACTGGGTTGTCTCTTCCTAGATTCTTATTCACAATGTCTGCTGGGTCAAACTATACCTGTCTGAAGGCTCTCTTTCCAATCAAATGAGTCTGTCTTGATAGTCTATTAATCAAAATCTCCTTTGGTGGACCCGTCTTGATTATGAAAGTATTGTTTTATAGCACTAAACAATCATTGACCCCAATCTCCAAGTGAGCATGGTCTGCTGGGAGCTCCTCTGCCCCCACACTCCTGCCATTAACCTCTGGTCTGGGATTCTAACTCCATGTACATAACATAAAGAACTCTAGGACACTCCTCTCCAGGAGCCACGCTGGACACTGTTCACTTAAATCAACACCATACAACAGTATTCTTGGCTTGCCACTCAGCCCTTCTTAAGGCAACTAATGAAATGAAAGTAATAAAACAGTTCAGGGAAGAAAATCAGCACAGGGCTTCTGCCCACTCACCACTCCGTGGCATCAGCTTCTCTTCACCACGCTAGCCGCCACCTGCTGTCCTCTCATTTGCTTTTTCTTCTCTTCTCAACTTGGGACCTCAACTAATGGGTGTCAGCTCCAATGACTCACATGCTAGCTCTGCTCCACTCTGGTGAATCTTATTCCATTGTGGCACGTCAACTCCTGGTGTTCCTGAGAGTTTGGGGATCCCACGTATCTGGGAGGCAGACAGCAGCCTCCACAGCACTCACCAGGGGCTGTGACACAGTTACGGTAAAGAAAAAAAGTACATAAGTAGTATTACTCCTCTTCCTCCCTTTATCACTGTACTATACACCCCCAGTTACATCTCTTTCTGAGCCACTGCTACCTATTTTTGTATGAATATTCTATTTCTATTTCTCAGATGTCGGGAAAAAATCACTGTTGAGTATAACATGACAATGGAGCCATATTCAACATAACAAATGACATGGGGGCAGAGATATCTGTCTGGCAGACAGGCAGGAGATGAGTATTCATCGGTCAAGTAGTAGTCAATAGCACTACAGAGGCGAAAGCATCTACATGTTTTAGAGTAAGACAACATTCCTATATTGTTCTGGCCTTTTGGGGTACGTTTTTATTACTTCCACAGTACTCTTGAGAAACATGGCCTTGCCCATCTACTCCTATCCTACACCTGCCAAACCCAAACAGAAGGAAGTAAACATGTCCTGGGGGTGTCCTATACCACTGCTCTCAGGTACAAACCAGAGGCAGGGAGCTCGAAAGTATCACCATCAGGACCTCACAGCATGGCTTCACTGTCCACTTTCTAGGTTTGGTATGAGTGGAGCAGGAAAAAGTTAGTGGAGTCAGGCTTCTCAACGGTGCATTTTGTTTCTCAGTCTATCCCCTCTGCTGTAAGTAATTCACAATAATATAACAAAGAATATTCACTCTGCATGACAGCCACATGCTTGAAAATAAAATTATGTACCATCTGGAGATATTGATGCACTGAGAAATAATTCACTGCAAAAAAAGATATTTGGAAGAGTCTGTGTTGATCTTTGTTTGGCAGCTATTCACATGCATTGTTTGGAACACAGTGTACTATAAAATGCGTACTAATAACATAATAAAGGATGCTGTAGACCAGGGGTAGGTAACCCAAGGCACATGTGCCAGAGCATGGCACATGAAGGCATTTTGCTTGGCACTAACACTTCAGACCAGGACTGCACTCCCACAACAAGGATCAGGCCCCTTGTATGTCCCCTGCTGCCTGGTCCTGGCATGCCAAGATATTACAAGTCAAGGTTGTGCTTGTTTTTGGCACTCTGTCCAAAACCATTGCTGACCCCTGCTATAAACCTTAAGCCTTGCAATGCTGGCATAATACACAAACAGGAGCACAAAGCAGCTGATAAAGTAGGAGCTGCAGCTGATGAGGAATGAGCTTCCACTGGGTTGGAAAATTTGTATTAGAACAACATTTCAACACAAATACATCGCTGTTCAGTTCCAGAGTGTCAACTCTGTCCCATAATGGAAGTTATATTTTGAAGCTGCAATTGACTGGTACATTATATTTATATCACTGTTATTCTCACTGTAGAAATGTTATGCTTCAGTTCAGGATTTCCCTTAAGTGTACAATATTTACTCTATGGTTCCCTGCACATGTGAAAATGTTTTAATAAATTATGAGAAGCCCAAATGCTACAACATTATGCTAGGTTCCCCTTCCAGCCATCATTCAGCCACACTGAGTACAATAAATAATGTACACTCAACAGCACTCTAAGCCAGAAAACAAATGCAACTGAGTGAGAGCATATAAGAAATATTGTTTACTCATCATCCCAGGGCTGGAAACTGTAGAGGAGGGAACTGCAATAGAACCAGAGAACAAACCAGAAAGAAGAATAAGTGACCAACCTGCTGAACATCTGAGAAGACCACGCATAAATGCCAAGATCATGGGAAGAAACAGAAAGGACTTAGTGTCTTAGTATGCAGCCAAAACTCTTACTTTACTATCATCATTGAGACTGGGTGGGATGAGTCAAAAGGGTAAAAATATTGGTAGAGAAGGGTAAATATCAGTGTGGGCAATCATTCGGGCTGGAGGGCCACTAGAGGAGTTTTAGTGAGCTGTTACTGGGGGGAGGTGCTATCTGGCCCCAGGCCCATCTGCCCTGCACCCACTGCTGGGAGAGCAGGATGGAGCCGGCAAGATGGATCTCCATGGTCACTGGCCTGAGACTCCCCTGGACAGGGCATGCTCAGCGAGACAGAGAGCGTGGGGCTGCAGGTGGTGGGTGGGGAGCAGTATCCAGGAGCAGGATGGATGATGCTGGGATTGTAGAGCGGTGACAGCACAGAGCCAAGGCTTGCGGCAGAGCCGTGATTCACTCTCTGCCTGTAACTACGATGGACCTCGGTTTCAGAGGCAGGGATGTGTGGGGAGCTGATTGCCCTAGGCCCCAGCCCCATGCTGTCACTGCCCCATGATCCCAGCCCCAGCTCTGCCCCCAGCCCCAGCTGTGCCAGATGCCACTCCTTGCCCACCCATAGCCTCATCTCATCCGCCCGACTCAGTGCACCCTGTCCGCAGAGATCCCTGCCCTACCTACACACCCACCCACTTTGTTCAGTGCCCCGAGCAGCGAGCATGGGGTGGGCAGGCCTGGGGTTGCCTGGGCAGCAAGGCCAGGTCTGCTGGAGGTGGTGATGGCAGTGGCAGTGGCAGCCAGAAAGAGCCAGTGCTGTGGGGGGTGGCAGGAAATTCAGTCTGGCTGACCCAATGCCCTTGCCCCATTGCACACCCAGGGCAGAAGGACCATCCACGTGTGCTACAGCTGCCCCCCACAGGCCACATAGAATCCCTTGGTGGGCTGGATCTGGTCTGCAGGTTATATTTTGCCTACCCCTGGTATATACTCTATTGACAAAAAAAGGGAGTTCTTGCATTGCATCTTGGGACTGTATATACTTCCTCTGAAGTTCAGGAGATAAGAGGTAATTTTGCTGAATATCTCTGAGTAAAATTAAACCAAAAAGAAGAAAGTTCAATGTTTCATGGTATAGCTCTACCATAGACCACCTAATAAGGAGCAAGCTGAGGATAAGGCTCTTCAAAGCAACTTTCAGAACCATTTGAAGGACTCAACCTGAGGGTAACATGATTTGAATTACCCATCTACATGGAAGAAAATCAATCTAGAACGATGCAGACAGCCAATTGCATTCTTGGAACGTATTGGGGAAAACTTTTTGTTCCATATAGCGGAGACAGTTATGTGGGGAACATCTATTTTCAATTCGATTCTGAGAAGCAGGAAAAGGGGTTTGCAAATCCAAGTGGAAGGTAATTTGGTTGAAGGAGATCATTTAATGGCAGCATTGACTTTGCTATGAAAAAGATGGAGTGAAAGAAGCAGAATAAAATAATAGACCTCAAAAAAGTAGCCTCAAGAAGTTGGCAGGTAAAGACAATCAAGGGGATGGAAGATTGCAGAAGTGATGGCAGTTATTTAAAGAGGCTACTTTAAAGGCCCAACAGCAAACTCTCTTCAGGCAGGGAAAACATAGTTGAGTAAGAGACCATTACGGCTGCAGCAGGAAGTCTTTAAAGATCTGAGAATCAAAAAAGGAACCATACAAAAAGTGAAAACAGGACACATGACTAAGGATAAATGTAAAGGAATAACTTAAGTCTGTGAGGATAAAAGCAGAAAGGCTAAGTGTCAATTGAGTTGCAACTAGCAGGGGACATAAAAGATCATAAACGAAGGTTTATAAACTTATAGAAGTAAGATGTAGAGGAAGGTAAGTATAGATCCATTATTAATGGACAATGCAAAGAAACTGAAATATTCAATGCCTTCTTTGCTCTGATCTTCCAAAAAAAGAAGTTAATTGTGATCAGATGTCTGTGCAAGTAGTTCAACCCAGAGGGGAGGAATAAAACCTGAAAGAACTTCAGTTATTTACTCTGGAGAAGAGAAGACTGAGCAGAGATTTGAGATCAGTCTTCAAATACCTGGAAGGTGATTACAGAGAGGATGGAGATGGGCTTTTCCCCATGACCACTGGGAACAGGACTAGGACCAATGGCCTCAAGGTTCAGCAGGGGAAATTTGGGTTGGAGATCAGGAGGAAGTTAATGAGCATGAGGGTGATTAAACGTTGAAACAAGATACCTAGAGAAGTTCATCTGGGGTAGATGAGTGGCACAGCGTTGGTTCACAAGCCAGATCCTATGGGACAGGTCAGTTCGTGTGTTCGATCCAGTGGAGGATCAGCATGCAGGGTCAGCCACAGAGCAACCCTGCATGCTAGCGTGACTGTGCATGTCAGATCCAGCTGCAATGCAATCCCGTGCCCATGGCCATGTCATCTGACCCACAGAAATTCCCACGGGAAGCTGCCACCACTTGCCTGGTGCCAAATTTCTGAAACTGTGTAGAGTCCCATGGGCTGGATTCAGCCCGCAGACCAGTGGTTAAGCACCCCTGGGTTAGACAGACATTTGGATGAGATTGTACTTGACCCAGAAGAACAGCAGGATGTGCGGCATTCCTCTGTCCCTGTTCCATTTTGTCCTGTATAGGGTTCTCCTCACCACCTTCTCCCATCTACATCCCCAGAAGAAGACACACATGGCTCGTTGGATTCTGTAGGCAACTTGTTTTGTGGGGGGAAGCCCAATGCAGTGTAAAGGAGCACTAGTAGCAACACCACATCCATGCACATTACAAGCAATGCATGTGCCACACTTCTAGTCCCTGTTTCACTTTGGCCTGTCTTTTCCCATGCCCCCTGTGCCTTTAGTTGTGGGTCAAACTCTACCCTGAGGATCTTGACCCTCTCATGGGTGACTGAGACTCAAAGGGCCAACAGATCTCTGAGTCTACCCAGTATCGTGCAGGTGCCTTTGCTTACACTGAGTTTGGCTTCTGCCACTTCTTCATATATCTTTGTGTATTTCAGCACTCTTTCAACTGCCCACTTGTTCCTGCACAGGACATTGAGGTCATCCATGTAGTCCAGGACTCTTGTTTCTTCCCTGCTGCTACTAGGGATGGGCACTCCACTGATCCCAAGATCCCACCTGAGCCTCTGGGCCATCACACAGATGCAGAGGATCAGGAGAGTGGGCACCCCTGCCAGACGACCAACTCTACCAGAATCAGTGTGGTCAGGACCTCATTTACCAGCACCTTTGTGCTCACATCTGTGTGTCAGAGCTGAACGGTTAAGAGATGCCTCGGCACAGCTGCATTTAAGCACATTGCAAGTCCCTGGTGCAGGGTTTTCCCCTGTAAGGTGGGAAAAAGTCCTTGGTGCAAAATCAGAGCCCGTCAAAAGCTTACAGCTGCACCATCGAGTGCATGCTCACAATTGGCTCAGTGTAAATTATGCACACGTGGCGGTCAGCAATTGGCTCGCTGGCTATACAAAAGCCTTGGGTAGTACCCACCCAAATTGAAGGAAAGCCCAGGGGCACAGAAGAGAGCTTGGATGCGCATAGGGAGAGATCCCCACATGTACCTCGGAGCCACGGAGAGGCCTGATCAACCACCAACGACTCCCCGTTCCAGTTACCACGATGTATCCCATACCCCACGTGAGTGTGAACGTCAGCGTGCTTGCCTACAGTTTCGTTTGCTGTTTGTCTACGGATTGTGCCTACACTGCATACCTCGTGTATACAGATTGTAAGTAAAGTTTTTTTGTTACAACCGCTGCTGCCTCTCTGCAACTAATTCCACTCTATCAGCAGCCCCATTCCACCGGCGTTTCTTGGCCCCCACACTGTGTACTGTGTCTTTATTCAGGCAATGAAACTTGGGGGTACTTCGATCTTCTTCAGTGTCTTGAACAGGAAAAAGTGGGATACTTGATCGTAGGCCTACTCTAGGTCAAGGTTCAACATGGTGATGTTCTGCCCTCTCTCCTGTTGGAACTGTCGCTCATCCTGCAGCTACACCAGGGCTCTGGTGTCCTGGCATCACACACAACTAGTCC
>JAGPOW010002120.1:438306-449171 GCA_030014935.1 Caiman crocodilus | reverse complement strand
CATGGGTTGCCTGATGGGTTGCCCTGTAATGTAGCACCCACATGCCTCAGCCAGCCCCTCCACTGCCCAAAGCCACCACCCAGAACCTAGGACTGATTCCTCAACCCCCTTATCAGCCCAGGGCTGCTCCACCAAATGCAGCACCCAGGAGCAGCTGACTCTAGCACAAACTACACCAGAGTTTATTGTATTGAATTAATTGCTCATGTAGACGGACCCACTGTGTGGCACAAAGCATCCCCAAATTTGGCAGATCCATCTGTACTTCCTTTGTTCAGGGAAATCTTGGTAGCATATAGAATCATAGAGTAGGAATGAACCTGAGAGAGCCATAAGTCAATGCCTCTTCCCAGATGCAGGGGATACTGTTCTTAAACTATTGCAGGCAGAATCCTATTCAACTTCTTTAAAACTTGCAAAGAAGGAGATTCCATAACTTCCCTTAGCAATTTCCTGCACATCAAGTTAGTGGCTCCATCCCTATCCTCATTTTGACTCCCAGCATAGAAAGCATGCTCAGGGGAAATGATTAATGACTGATAAATCTCTATGTCCCTATGATCCTTGTTATGGCACACTAATACTCTTGGCAACAGGATATAAGAGCAACTAGCGTGCGACTAACAAAAGCCAGAAGCTTGACCAGTCCCTGAACAAATCTAGAATAAAAGGAACACAAAGGAAGTCCCTTGTGCCCTCCAGGAATCTAGAAAAGATGGAAGCTGAGGTATTTCGTGAGGCTGGTGACTTAACAGCACCTGGCTTAGCGCGTGAAATTGGTTGAGTCTGTCAGTATTAATTCTTTGGTCTTCAGTGTTCTGTAGATCGCTTTAAAAATGAATGTTTTACACATAAAAGACATCAGACAGGATGAGAATGAGCAAATAGCTGATAACTGAGTAGATAACTAAGGATAGCTACAAGTTGGAGAATAACTTGGTTATTTGGGACAGGAGACCTCCGTGGTGATGTTCAAACTAACTAATGTTCAACTATAATGATTTGCTTATTACCTGGTACTAGGATCCATGACTGTAAATATAATGAGAATCAGAGAAACAATGTCTTTGCATAACCCTTATAATACCTTGGAAGCTGCATTTGGGCATGTTCATCCAGTGCATGGTGGTTGTACCCCAACACAAGTCAAGAGTAGATACACTCCAACCTGATAGCTGGTATCTGCTGTCTGTGTTGTACTGATCAAGCTAATGCAAGACAGGGCCCAGCTATACTCAAATCCTGCCTTTTTGCAGAATCATTGGCTTATACTGTAGCCCTCTGAGGAAGAAACTGTCTCTTAAAAGCTGATATTTAGATCAACTTTGCACCTGCCTTCAACCAGACCAAGCCACGTACTGCTGTTCTTCCATATCTTGCCTTGCGCTCTGCACCAGACGCGTCCAAACTGTGGAGAGCCCATTAACGTGTGGACTACTTGTCTCTCCTTCCATGTTTGGCTTTATTTACAGGCAGAGGAAAAGAAAAGAAATAAGGTGTAGAAGGTCTAGAAGTTGGAAATATCAAATTGGGGAATTTCTGCTGTAGGACCGCTTGCACTAAAGTTTACAGTTCCCATGCAAGTTCCAAAAAGTATAGGAAGGTGCAGGCAAGGACACAAATAGAACAGGACTGACCCTCACACTGTGAAGTTCAACAGAGCTGCCAGGGTCAAGCTGGCAAGGGAATAGGCTCAAGGCTTCCATTGTAGATGGCTGGCAGATGTGAACTTGAGGGCAGTCTTAAGGCTGACCCGATCTAGGGGTGTTCACATAGCCTCACACTCTTGTTTGTATAGCACATACCACAATGGGATATCAACCTGCAGCCATTAAACATTGTTAAAATACTAAGCATGTATTGCTGGTTCTTGTGGTTGTATCATGAGTTTCTTGACGTGTAATGTCATGTAGTGTTTTCTTTAAAAAGTATCAGCTGCTGGAGGCATGTGATTTGCAGAGAAGCCCTGTTTTAATTTTAATAAAGAGGTACAATTTTACCCTTCCTAGCTGGGGGGGAGAAAGCTTCAAGAAGTTACCCAAGTAACCCGTAGAACTCAAAAACAAGAAAACATAAAAAGAACTTACAGCATGTTTTCTTTTTATATCTCATTATTTTAAAGCTGATTTCATCATTTTACGGTGCCTGAGTTGCTTCGAATCTTAAAAACAGAATTTTCTAAGCTAAAAAATGTATTTTTTCTGAAGTTGTAGCTGTTGATAACACTTGTGCCAAAGGAAAATAGAACCCCATTATTTACAGGGTAGAAAACCTAGTGTTAATACAATGATTTTTTGTAACTGTGAAGACGCAGGAAACATTTTGCAGTGAATACAATGCAAAAAAAGAAAAAAAAAGTAAATCTTCCTTAAACAAAAGATAGCATCTGCATTTTCCCTGCTTAATTCCATTAAATATAATATTTACAGCTTGATATTTGGCTTCCTCTCATATCTGGTGAGGGATTTTACAAAGATGTTCATCTTAAGAGCCTGGAGATAAGGCACAAATGACACAGATAATAAAGCTCACTGTACTTGGATTTTTCAAAATGTTTATTGTTTGACACCAGAATGATAAAACTAATTTATTCCATCACTTTTTCCTCTACTTTCTTTTAAAGATTTGTTTTTTTCCATTCAATGCCTAATAGCTTTAATTAACAGTTGAAACTGCTGATATACTAAATAGGATTCACCTTATTAAATATATACATATCCCCCCGCCCCACATGAATAGTAATTTGTTTTAGCAAACTGTCATTTGACCAATATCTCAGTAACAACCTTAGCAGGCCCCACTGGAGTCCTTGGGTGCCCCACTGGAGTGCTTGCATGTAACAAGACATGTTTTCCTTCTGTCTAATCCCAGGGCTCCAGGTTCATGATTTTTTGTTCCCCCTCACCCTTGCCAGTGTCTGTAGTAGGCCGCTGTGGAATAACCTGTCTGCAAGGAAATAAAAACTCTTCCTATAATGCTATAGACTTGTCTTCTGAAACTTGAGAGTTACATTATGTTCCCTTGCAGCCTCTCTCCCCCACACCGCCGTGCTTCTGGCGAGGGCTGCTCTGGAACACGCTCCAACCTAAGTGCTCACACTTGCATGTACCTGACTGAAATAAAGCCGCCTTTCTCCTTTTCCCAAAAGCCAAGTCAATTTAGTAACTTAAACACTGAGGCCTCAGCTTTGCAAAGACTCTATCCATATGTATTATTTTGCCCCCAGGCTCCTTATCCAGCAAAATCATTTAAATGTGCAAGTAGTTCCACTGAAGTGAATGCATTGTAAACACATTAATTCAAATTGAGGATGTGCAGCATTGCAGCCCGTGATTGTATGAGAGAGAGTTCACTGTCCAGAGAAGTCCTTAAAAGCTAGCTTTCTTAAAGCTCATTGAAATCAAAGGCTATGTTTTCTTATCAGGACCCTAATGTTCATAGCCTTTGAACAGCACCTGGCCCTTCCACAGTGTACTATCCACGTTGTTTGCTTTAAGGACTCACCAGCCTTCTGATCCCTTCTCACACCTTGCATATTAATGGCTTTCCAGACAATTTCATCCTATCTTTTAGATATATTCTAAAGATAGATCTTGCTTGTGTCATGACACAGGACTGAGACTTAAATATACAGATGATTAATGCTAAAGAGTTCCAACGAAGTTCAATTAGTGAAAACATCATAAAGGATATTTAAACCTTGAGATGAATTAATTATTACAAATGACAAATGGCAGGCAGACTGTATAAACAGTCCAAAAGGACAAGAGAGTAAATGATGGAAGCACATTGACCTATTCATTGTTTGCGGAGAGCTTAAGTTACCAAGTCAAACAAGACCTCTGGGAAGAGGCAGGATGTTCAGCCAGCTCAGCAAACCACAGATGAAAATAAATGGTGACTGATGAATGGGATTCCTCAAAGCTAAAAGCAAGCTGCCAAGGGAAGGAAAACAACTGGAGCTACCTTAATACTTTAGAGAAATGTGTCAGTATTTGGAGAATGGCAGGGCACTATCTTGATTTGGTTTTGAAAGGCAGACACTGCCAGGTGTCCTGGACACTGACCACCTATGAGAAATCTCAGGGGTGAGGCCTCCTTAGCCAGCCAGGGCCTTTCGTGTGTTATCTCTGTTATGGATGGATTTTGGGGTCAGGGATATACATGAAGCTACAGCCCGCTCTCATATACCCTATAAATACACAGAGGCTCCAATAAAGTTCAAAAGTATATTATAAACTTACGATCACAACAAAAATAAGAGTAACAGTAGGAAATGTACATAACATCAAGCGTTAACTATATACTAGGGGTGCATGCAACGGAATGTATTGGATTCAAATTTGGATTTGGACTGAATCAGGGACAGTGATTCGATTCGTTGATTTGGATCACTGTCCCAATTCAATTTGGCCAAATCTGAATCTAAAGATTCGATGCTAATTTGGAGAATCAGCAATTCAGCAATAGACACAGCTTGAAATGTTTTTTTCTGCGTACCTTGAGGTACCAGGCGTGGCTCATGAATGCTGCAATGCTGGGGCAGATGCAGCTTCCCACAGGAGTGTGGGGGGACTCCCATGTGCTCAGTGGCAAACCCAGAAGTGGACTGGAAGCACTTCTGATCTATGTCTGGGTCCACCACCACGTGCACAGGAGATCCTGCCCCCTCCCCCCACACCCACCCAGCTCAGCAATTGGCTGTAGGGTGCTCCCCCCCAGACCCAGGAGGCACTAGTTGCTGAGCCTAGGGACAGTGGCGGGTCCCCCGCACACTCCACAGCAGACCCCGAAGCAGACTGGAAGTGCTTCCAGGTCCACTGCCGAGCACACTTGGGACCCCCACCAGCCTCACACTCCCGTGGGATGCTCCATCTGCCCCAGCACCTCAACACTCATGAGCCACCTGGTATCTTGAGATATGCAGAAAAAATATTTAAAGCTGTGTCTATGTCCAACTCATCAAATCTCTCCAAATTGATTCAGAGGTTCTGGTTCGATTCAGAGAGATGAAAGGATCTCCTGATTTGATTTGGATTCAGAGATTCAGCCGCTGAATCAAATCAGCAACCGAAGCTTTGCACAGCCCTACTATATACGCTGGTTAACTGCAATACACCATAACCAGATCTGCCAGGGGCAGCGAAGAGCAGTGTCGGGGCCTTCACAAGCTCACTGATCTGGACTGACAGTCAGGCCCTCAGTCTTTCCTTCAAAGTATACTCAGACTGAGGGTGAGGGAAGGGCAATAATTACCAGTCCAATGGATGACTGAGGTCCTGATCCAATAATGCTTTTACAAGTAAGTATCCCATTATAATCCAATCCAACAGGTCACCCCTCTCTCACTGCTACAGTCACTGCTCAGACACACAAGTATGATCACCAACCAACTAAGCTCGCATACCGTTCAAACTCCGAGTACTCTCAAGCATCCATATTCCATTCGCCCTGAATCATGCCTCAGGATTCCCTAACCACACACCAACATCACACCACGTGTCAGTCATTCTTCTCACCAATCATACCCATGTGCACACAACACCCTACTGTCGTGCTCTTGGCACTCAGGTGTAGCACGCGGATCTCTACTGGACCACACTAGCTACTGCGCAGGCTCCCCAGATGTAAGAGGGTCACTGATATCATCAAGGTGGAAAGTTCATCTCTTCTATACCATGTGCATGCTCAGGAGGGATCTTACATTATGGACCACATCCAACAGTTTTAGCCAAACCCCTTCTGATATCTTACTCCACCAATTTGACACCCAAGTGAACTTCAGTGTGATTTCATTCCACTCTACCCAACTCTCTTGAGAACGGTTAAAACTCCCATAGCGTCTCATATAGTCAGCATCCTGCACTTCAAAATGGTGACAAGGGCACTTTAACTAAAGCCCATTCAAAGAGCTTTACTTAACGTGCCTGCACGGCCATTTTGAAACAGGGGGACGCTGAATACACAAGACTGCTGGAGCGTTCTAATTAGAACGCAGTCTGATTGCATTAATCAAGTCTGCTCTGCTGTGTTCCAATTAGAACATGTCGGAGCAGGCGTCCTGCATGTGTACAGGCACCTACGGGTGCCTTAAAGGTGGAATGAGATCTAGCCTTCAGTATCCAGCACTTAGTCAAACAACAAAATGAAAACTTAGAACAGGAAAAAGTCATCAACATTAAAAATGTCATGACTGATTGAAACAGTGCTAAAAATAAGATTATCTTTTGTAACGTTTTTGTCAAAATGTCAATGTTGCCCATCTAGCATTCATATGCACAAACCTCCTCTGTGGCCTGCAGACTGCAGTTAAATATTTGGACTGGCCCTGATCAAACAAGCATATCTCCCAGCCCACATTTGTTTGAGCATTCTTTACATAAGTCTCCAGGCAACGGTTTGGCCCTGGAGCAAACAGGCAGGAAGGGCCAAATAAGGCAGCACTCAAGAAGGTGGAAATAAACAAGAGAAGCAGCTCAGGGACCCAAGAAATGTACCTGGAAGCAAGGAAAAGAACAGACCCTTACTTATACCCAAAATATTCCCACTTTCTTGCTCTGCTGTTTACCAGCAGGTCATGACAGTACATGGGAGTCATCCCTTGGATGCTACAACACCTCGCTCTCTAAATATTTCTTCTGAGAGCAGTGGAAACTCCCTTGCTGAGTGGTCGCAGATTTTCTGGGAACTTATAGATCAACTTTTCCCGCATCCAGGTATAGCTGACCTGGATGTGGAGTCTAGATACATTTCAAGCATAACTCATTATATTTATAAGTGTAGATCCTTCCTAGAATCATACAGCAGTCAAATGGCCGGCAGAACATTTGTTTCGGGAGTTTGAGCTTAGCATCCTTACACAGCTCTCAAGGAACAGCTCCTTCTCGAGCTGCCTGCAGTCGGAACTGTGGACTCCTCCGAGTGGGAGTGGGTCTGAAGGCCTGTGGCAGCCCATGCTGGATGTAGACCCTCTGCACAACTAAGTGCGTAGAAATGTGGCTGTGGGCAGAGGCAGAAGGGTCTTTCATTTGAAGCCCCTTGAATATCCTACACATCCAGAGGGGTGGGGATTAGTGAATGTGATAAGCAGCATCAAGATGCCAAAATGTTTCGTAGCATTGCCTGACAGAGGAGGCTTAGGTTTTTCTCAGCACTTGCAGCCATCATTTTGAAAACAAAATCATAATCCATTCCACAGCCTAATGAACTGTTAAGCATTCCCCTAGGTTCACAATCATTTTGTGGATCTCTTTTTTTTCTAATTTCTTTTAACAGACACTTTCAATAGCAATTGTTTCCCCCTCTAAACACACCAAAGCAGGTGCTAGCTGCACAAACGTTAGTGCTGAATTAAAATTAAATTCATAAGGAATAGTTACAAAATACATAATACCCATGTTTATACTAAAATAACCTAGCACAGCACTTGAGTTTCAGAAATACAAGGAAATTAGTAGACACGCTAGCTCCCTGCAGCAACTGCTAGCTCCCCTAAGGATTAAATAGTCTGGGCATCTAGACATGCCCGGGGCAAAAAGCCCTATCTAGATGTTTAAGTTTTGGTGCCATTCTGTTGTTGTTGCTGTTGTTATGGGGCGGGGGGTTGTAAGCATCTAGGTTTGTGTGTCTAGGGGTCCAGACCCACCTATGTACCTCCACATCTACAAAGATGATAGGGAGATTGGGGGGGGCAATGTCCTCTTCCCAAGCACTCACAGGTTCAGTCTCTCTGGCTAGGGACAAAATTACACATAAACTAGTGTAAGTGACCAGAAACTGGTTCAAACCTGTAACACAAAAAGGTTCAGTGCACATAAACCACTTTCAAAGTGGCTTACCCCAGGTTTAAAATAAAGCTAGATGGATGTAGTATCGGACTTACCTGATTAAGTTAAATTGGTTTTTTGAACTTTTGTCCCACATCCCCTCCAGCATCAAGTTAATTCATAGCCCCCATTATCACAGGATACTTTGCAGCTTCCCCACGAACCACCGTCCCCCACCCCCACAGGGTGAGCCGGCTAGCTTTGGCCCAAGCAGTCTGCTCCAGTCCAGCAGAGAAGTGTGCCCCCCTCTCAGTTTCTGGCCTGAGCCACTGCAGGCATGTTGTTGCATTTGTGGAATCAGAAGTGAATGTCCATCTCCTTGCTTACCCATTCAATCTACTTGCTTACTTGCTTAGACAAACCTGCAAAGATTAATTCAATTCAGCCACAGGTCTTTTGACTGTCTGTACTTAGCCTCTAGGGGCCATAAGAAAAAGAGCTGTAGCGAGAGTGCTGCTAATATGAGCATGGCTCACACGCCCACACTCAGAGCAGGAACAGATCTGCAAAAAGGAGATGAAAAAGCAGACTTGGAAAATGTATTATGGGGCCAGAGTGAGAGTTGCAGCACCCTGCTTCCCTCAGGCACCGACGCCTCTGAGGGAGAGCAAAAGCTGCTCAGCAGCACAAGGCCAGTAGGTAGGTTGCAGAGCAGACCCATGGGCAGCGGCTACAGAAGGAAGAATTCCTGTCTCAGGAAAGCTCCAGGTACTCCTGGGCAGCATGGCTGGCTCTGAACAGTGGGGTCTCTCATGAGCAGTTCCCTCCTCTGGCCAGTAAGACACCCAAGGACATGGATATGCTATGCAGGACAGGGGCATCTAGGGCAGCTCCTCTGCTAATTCCAGGATCCGTAGCACTCACCACCAGGCACCAAGCCAGACAGATCCCTCTTTTAGCTCGTAGCACAAACAAGGCATGCTGCTCCAGAACTGCCCAGCAGGCCAGTGCTAAGGGAGGGTGTGCACAGTACTCACTGCTAGGAAACAGCCCCAGTCCGAAAGGCTAGCACCCTGGGTGAAAAGGGTGATGGGGGACCATCACACTTCCCAAAAGTACACCAGGGCAGGAGAATCAGGGGGACAACATGCCCGTATAGAGATGAGTCTCTGCTCAAGAAGTATGAGCTACACAGGCTACCAGCACACACAGCAAGCACACAAGAGTCTGTGCAAAACAAAGCATCCTGCACAAGTCCGTCACAGCCACTTTGACCACTGCAGGTATCTATCCACAGACAAAATGTGTTACATAGACAACTCAGCTGAAGTGGAATTTTCTGGCAGTTTGGGCATCCAGATTTTTAGACAACCAAGCTGCCCCCACTCTTGTCCTCTAAACTGGGCATCTATATTCTGGATGCCCAGTCTCTGAGTACAGCCAGAGGGCTCTCAGGGGCTTCACTGTAAGGTACCTGTTAAAGGGGTTTATCAGCGGGTTCCCATTTCTGCCCTGGTAATACCCAACATGGCTACACCAGTCTGGCTCTAGCATGCCAGAGGTCAAGGCAGGCAGTCCTAGGTCCTGCCCAGTATTCATTTTGCACAAGCTGATGGTGATCAATGACTTCATTGCTGCCCATGTTGAGCAGCTGACAGAGGAGGGAGTCTTTGAGGCCCTACCCAAAGAGTAGGACTGCCTGTGGGATGCAGTGCAGGAGGAGGTGAATGTTGTTAGGGGCCATAAACACAAGTGGAGTATATTTAAAAAAAAATAACAGGAGCAATGTCACCCCTCTTCACCCCCACCCCCACAGTAGCTCTCCTGATACATTTGTGGGTTTGGCATATATAAGCAGAAGTTGGTGAGTGTAGTGATAGAAGTCATGATTTAGATATTCTCCTTAACAGGAGCCTAAAGAAGCTGGGGATTGGGAAATGGTCCCTGACTTAGGGAGTAGCTAGTTAGTTAGTTAGTTATTTAGAGAGAGAGAGTGGGTCTGTAGAGGTTGCCTACTGCTCCACCATTAAATGTTTTGGTTTAGTCCTTCTCATTTGTGTGTGCCTGCGTTTATAAAACCTGATGATCACTACAGTGGGCATGGTATGTGTAGGCATATCCCTTTCAGGAAGCATGTGGGACTCAATGTAGATATACCCTTAGTATCCACCCTTCTATTTCACTCTGTTTCAGCCCAGTTGCTAGGTCAAAGAAACTTGGAGACTCCTGGATATATATGCAGGCATATGCCAAGTGAGCCTTCAAGGCTTTTGAGGTTTGCCCAGCACTGGAAACAATGTGTTATAATGGCAGTTCCCCAAAGAACCATTCAAAGCCACCTCTTACTTTACTGAGGAACAATGACTATTTGAGGTTTTGTTGTGGGGACATGCTGCTCCAGATTTCTTCAGAGTAGCAGAATTGACCTAGGTCAATACTATTGTCAGTGATCTCCAGAAAATAAAGTTTTGACTAGTTGTGGCCATAATGATCCTTTGGCATATCTTTCAAGATGGCAGAGTTGGCTGAAGTGTCCCAGGAAATTTCCATTTTGGGGAAAGGTTGTATCCTAAAGGCATTCTGGATCCTTAAGTGGGAGCAGTGTTTTCCCTCCGCTGAGCTGTTTAAGGACCAGCTATGAAATGTTTTAGTACAAACACTGTTGCTTTTGTGTGCAAGAAATCATAGGCTCAAATTGCAGGCTAATTTTAAGAAGAATGCAATGACTAGAGAACTTTCCTGAGTCTTGTGAGATGTGTGTCCAACTCCTCCACTATGTGGCTTTGAGTAAGTCAGTTTGGTCTAAAGCAGCAGGATATTCAGTCATACTGCCAGAGATTTAAGCCCCACCCACCCATTCCTGCTCCATGCATTTCAACCCCAGACACCGAGCAGTGAGAACACCGAGGAGTCACCACGGCACCGTGCTCAAACCTGCGTTTCAAGTATGCTTTAGAGCAGTAACTTTGGGTTTCACCCCCGACATCCTCACCTACTTCCTTTCCAGGGTGGGAGTAGGTTGTCAGGCTTATGTCTTCAGCCATGAAGCTGAGCACCCTGCTACCCTGGTATAGAAATACCCTAATTTCTCTGTGCCTC
>JAGPOW010002120.1:410106-430045 GCA_030014935.1 Caiman crocodilus | reverse complement strand
ACCTATGGGGCAGCTAGCAGCAAGCTAGCTAGTAGCTATCCTACTGGTGGATTGAAGTTGAGGGCTGGGACCTGCCCATCCCCTGCAGCTCTTTCCAAGTCCCCTGCCCCTGCCTCGGCAGCAGGGATCCCCCAGGGGCAGAGTGTAATGTAGCAGTCCAGGCCAGGAAACAGCTGTCTCCTGGCCTCGTGTTCCCTGCTAGCCTCTAGGCTAGCACTAAGGGAGATCCTAGGGCTCCCCCGGTGGTGGTGGCATGGGGCCATTTTAGGGCTTCAGGAGTGCTACCAGTAGCAGTAAATCTGCTCCCACATCCCTGCACTTGTAGACGCCCACCTGGGAGCATTTACTCTCAACTAAGTTTACTCACAAATAAACAGATCCCAGATCAAATGCATGTGTAAAGGCATCCAATGAGAGAGAGAACCACTAGTCTTTCACCATTCACAAAATGTTACACGGACTAGGGGTGGCCAAATAGCACAGGTAGAGTCCGTGTGTAGTACGTGGCAGACCAGGGAGGGGATAGGCAATACAGCAGCAGATAGAGCAGGGAACAAAAAACAGAGCACAGCAGAACAGGCATGGAAAACAGGTCAGGGAGCAGAAAGCTGGGCAACAGGAAGGGGGAAGGGGTATGAGTGGCATTTGAGGAGGTTGTGGGGCTAATTTGTGGCATGCCTGTCAAAAAGGTTGGCCCTCACTGATATAGAAAAAATAAGAAAGAAATAAACAAACTAATGCATGCTTCCTTTGCCAGCCATTGACTCATCTCCCATGTAAGATTCATACAGGGACAGCGTAAAATGTGTTGTTTTATAGAGCACATGTGAGTGATCACTCTCCCATGTCAGGACCATCTCTCTACATCACTTATATTTTCTCTACTCCTCAGGCCTCTAGAATAGCAATAAACCCTATATGCCTTCACCCCAGCATCCAGGCGTGGCATGGGCAAGCTCCCAGCAAACCAGATGCAGCACAAGTGTTGGAACCTCTACTGCTAGAATATTGCTGAGACCCCCAGCTCCACAGGCTGGATCTGGCCCATTGGCTATATGTTGCAAACCCCTGCTATACGTTATTTTTCCTAGGAATGAGACTATCGTAGGCTTGTAACTACTTGAGTGATTTGGATTAATTATTGCCACATGACTCCATTGTCCCATGAAACCCAGCCACTGAGCCTAGAACACAAACAGATGCTAACAGAACACTTTTAGCCTTGGCACGGTAGTCTTTGAATATGCCATGTGTCCTTAGTATTCATCACATCTCAGCATAATAGTCTTTAAATATTCTGTGTTCACAAAGCACATCATCTGCCCAGGCCACCATTCTATATTTATTTCAGGTGGCTCTATAGTGAAATGACACCTTTCCTTCCCAAAGATGTTTGTTTTCCTAACTATGTTCCTTTAGCTGCAAGTAGAATGGCCTCTAAAGGCAAGAGCTTCACATCTCTCTCTCTCATGCCATCCAAACCAAAGTAAATGTAAGACAATAACTCAGTTGAGAGGTGAAGGAGACCGCTGAATTTTTCCAGGCTTAATAGGACCAATCAGTCACAGGTAGGCAGCTCAGGCACTGGGCAAAATGAAATCTCATTAGAGAGATAAAATGTGCTTTTGCTTCTAAAAATGTAACCATTTTCCTTTTGCAGTTTTTCAAGCTTCATTAAGTTCTGGAAATTCCCAACAGGACCTCTTAAGTGCTAAATTGATTAAAGACAAGAATTAAGCATGCACCCTAAACTTAAGTGTTTACTAAGAGTGTGTCAAGAGACATTTGTGATTAATTTGGTTGTGCTACTGTAAGCCTTTCTCCATCATTTAGCCTCCTGGGAATCTTAAAGGAATAATCTATAGAGAAGCTGCTGGTTCATTATTTCCAGTATCCAGCGGGAGGATTTTCCACCGCCTAACTGTGTCTTTACACTGGCAGCAACAGTGAAAAGGAACAACAGTGGGTTCATGAGGCTCCACTCTCAAGCAATATTGTTACATCTGTGTTTGTAAATGCCAGATCAGATCAGGGAAGACCGCACTACAGACTCTGCCATGACAGGCATTAAAGACAAAAAACAGTAGCAGCAGCAATATGACTTGGAATCCAGACATTTTTAAAGCATTTGCAGTGGTTCGTTATGGATCTTTCTTATTTATTTTATCATAATACAGCTCTGCACTGAGTCACCTTCCCCTGGGTTTCGCCCTTTAGAGCAGTAGAGCCAAAGGGCTTTGCTTAGTGCACTCGCTTCACCTTTCAGAGTTCTGCTCTCTCAGGAAGCAGACCCCACTGAGGAGTACATCTCTGTCTGGCTTTTCATCCCTCGGAAAGTACGTTCTGTTCATAGATATCTACTTCTACTGCCCAAATAGTCTGGATTCTTTTTATAGAGGCTGGAGAAGGAAAATCTGCTTATTAAAAAGCATACCAACCAATACATTTGTGGGTCAAAGTCACAGGATTTTGTTTATGCCAAGAGATGGAAAGGGACCTAGCTGATTTCTGTATTAAATAAGTTTATCTGAAATTGGTAATATATACTTGTAAAAGACAACAGGAAGTTGCAAGGTTTTTCTTGTGGTTTTTGGGGGGGGTTGTTTTGAAGGAGATAAAAATCAGTTTCTCATTAACATTTTATTTTACTAAATTTATTTTTCATGTAATGAGGCAATATAAGGATATTTAGAATGGCCCTGGGTTTTTTTAAATTAAGATTGCACTGCCATAGTTGTATGGCTATATATTTATTTGCTTATAATATAGGTAAAACGTTTTTCCAAAAGAAACAGCAGGAATTTGGATATGGAAATGTCAACAAGTTTTTGTTTAAAAATTAAGCAACTGCAAGTTTTTCTCTCCGTATCAATCTCATTTTGGGGAAAAAACGTCCTAATATTAAGCCTATTGAAGTAAATAGACTGGCTGATTGCAATACCTTTTCAACCAAACCCATAGAGAATATGGATTTCACATAAGCCAAGCTTCTGGACAGCATGAAATAGAATATTGTACCTTTTCGTCTCAAGTAAATCTTCCCACCTCTTATTTTATAGGTCATGATTACATGCGAGACAAAATCTGTCAAGACTTCAACATCCTGGGAAAAAATGACTTCCGAACTCTGTACGTACCTCACAAGACAATGGATACTGACTTAGGTCACAACTAGTGGACAAAGAATATAAGCTAGCTTTTAGTATTGGAAAAACTAAAAGAAATTTAAGAAGGTTTATCTGTAACTAACTATCCAAAAACTACTGGTCCTCATAAAGTGGGACCATTAACATGGCATGTTTGCCAGATGAGAGTCTCAGATTGTAAAAACTGTCAGACAGAAATTTTCAAAAAAATAATCAAGATGCCTATATCCTATTGCATTTTAATGGATTTTGGGTGCCTATTTCTCTGTGGCTCCTTTGGCTATCCACACCTTCCACTTCAACGCTAGGTTTTCTCTGCATAAATGAATACAAAGGGTGCATCCAGACAAGCATGTACGTGCATCTTGCAGCTGCAAGATGCATGTACGGGAAACAAAAAAAACGTTTTGCAGCACAAGGCCAAAATTAGGCCCCTGAATACCCAGGGGTAAAAAAAGATGCACCACAGAATAGTGGGGCAAGGCACAGTCCCAGACCATGTCTGGAGGCAACCTGGGAGTCAGTCCTCCAGGAGAGATGCTCTGGTTTCTAGCCAGAGCGTCTCTGTAGTGCTCCTGCTGCCCCACCCCCCACCCCCACCCCCAGTGCTGTCAAGGGTAAGTTAGGCATGTGGGGTGGGTTTGGATGGGCATGGGTGGGTTGAGGAGTAGCCAGAGGATGTCAAGAGGTGTTGGGAGTGGATGGGTGTGTCGGGGCCTATGGGGAATGGTGGGGGAGGTTGGGAGTAGAGGGGTTGTTGGGGGCTATAGGGGGCGGTGAGGGGGTGTCAAGGAGTGCATGGAGTGGAGGGGGATGTCAGGACTATGCAGAGTGGCAGGAGATGTCGGGGGTGTCAGGAGTAGAGGGGGTTGTAGGGGGCTATAGGGAGTGGAGAGGGATGTTGGGGGGTGTGGGGAGTGGCGGGGAGGGGTGTCTCATATGTGGGTCAGTTTGTAGAGGGGCTTGAGCTGGGGATGCCACATTTCTGCCCCTGCACCTGGCCCCTGCAGCACTGGTGGCCCCAGGCAGCATGGCTGTAGCTCTGCTGCAGGCACAGCCAGCAGTGATGTGTGACCCAGGCTCCATACATGCTGAACAGACCCAGCCCAGCCTGCTAGTTCAAGGCCTTGGATGGGCCAGGCCAAGCCAGGCCAGGCCAGGCCTATTCGGCATGTACAGAGTCGGCGTTGCCACCCACTCTAGCTCTCCCTGGCTGCAGATCTGGAAGGAGCCAGGCAGAGTTATTATGCCGCAAGTGGCACAATTTGCCCCATGCCAAAGTGTATGTCCAGGCACGTGTGCTGAGGCAAAAAGCCCTGGCTCAGATTTATACTGCTTCTGTTTGAGCTGCTGGAAGCGCACATGCCTGCATGTGTGGACATGCCCAAAGGGGCAGTTTTTTGAAAGTTTGGTTTGAGTTGTTGCACTTGCAGCCACAAATAATTGACTTCACAAATTTGCACCCACAACTATTTTCAGAAACAATTGATGACACTTAAACTTCTGTCTGATTTGCAACTACTGCAGCATACTTAAATGTTGGTGTAGCATCAGATATACCCATAAATAACTGAAGAGTACAAACAAGGCCTATAATGGCTTCAGTTTGCAAACCTATATAGGAAAAAAATGGAGGCCTGGATAAAACTAGACAGAAAATAAGGCTCTGGTACAATAGAACAGATTGCTATGACATTCAAATAAGCATGTTATTTTAAAAGGAAAATGTCTGTTGTTTTTTTTTTTTTTAGGTCTAGTGCTATTATTCTTCACATAAAAGTGTTAACTATATTTAGGACTTTGCTCCTGGAGTATTTAACCCCTAGACTGGCCACACATTAACACCTGAAACTAGTTTTAAGCACACATTAGGCAACTTCAAGTTACACCACTCCAGGGCAGGTTTATTTCTGATCTGTGTTACTCAGCTCACGTTCCATTAATGTTGGCTACTCCCCATAGGTGAGCTGCACAAGCTGCATTCCTCCAGCATCCCAGGATGCACTGTTCCCTTCTCTAGCCTCCTATTCTGTGTGGACAAACTTTCTACCCCCTGAACTCTACTGCCCAAGGGTGGTTCTGGCATCAAGACAACTGCCTCTCCTGTCCCCAGAGGTGTGACCTTCACCCTCTCCCCCCAAGGGGTGCAACCCCATGTAAACAGCCTCCAGAGCATATGCCACCTAGTCAGGTCACAGGTCATGGACAAGTCTAGGAGTGGGAGGGAGGAAGAAGGTAGGGGCCAGATTGGGCCCCCCATGAGCTATGGTTTCCTGTCTTGGGCAGGAGCAGTAACTCCCCCAAAAGTGCCTTCCCTTACTAGTCCTACTTCCCAGCCACCCTGAAAAGCACAACCAACACCCCCTGCACCCCAAACCTAAATCCCAATTTATTAAAAACGAGATTATCTTTAATTTACTTCCTTTTTATTTTTAAACTATTTTTTTTAATACTTCTTACTTTATCCTTTAGTGGCTGACTTGCTTCATTTCACCACCTTCCTCCACCCCCATTTCCTTTCCATTTCCCATTTCATTACCTACCACCATCCCATTAATCCTCTACCTCCCAGATTCATGTTCCCACCCCACTCCCATCTCTCCCCGCACCCCCACCTGGAGCAGCAGTAGAAGCCTGGCCTGGCTTACCAGCCCCGTAGCGGGAACTGACAACTGTAGCTTGTAGTCAGGCCCCTATTTGCCAGCCCTCTAGTGGCAAGTTGCAAGGGGGACCGTCAGGGAAGGCTTGTAACCTTAAGATAGGACTGCTCCAAACTCAAGCTAGCACTAACACCGATCAACTTTTGAGCAGCTTGAAATGCAATGTGTAATAAGGCTCTTAGGCAGATTTATTTCCACACCATTTCAGAGAAAAATAAATACTCCTCAAACTTTTTCTTAAATCTTTACCTTTTGCTTGCTCACAGAACAATCATCATGACTAGCAAGAAATACTCCAATGCTACATTTGAAGAGATCAGTCACATTGTGAAAGAGATGGTCTCCCTTGTAGAAACATGTTGTGCTGAAGGGGCTGATCCCAACTGCTATGATGAGGGGGTAGGTTTATATAAATATTGTCATGATCTGTAGAGACAAAAGCATTTTGAACAGGGACTATTTATTACAGAAAATGGCTTCTGAGTGTAGGCAGACAGTCTTTCATACAATCTGCGTATCAGCTTTTTGCCCATTGTTTACCAGGCACCATCCTATCTGCAATTTTGTATGACATACAGAGACATCTAGTGCATAAACCATATTCCTTAAATAAGTAGATCATTACATGCATAACAAGGAGAAAGTCTATGATCCTTCCAATGTATGCATTGCTTTTGATATGGGAGGCTGTTTAAATTCCAATAAAAGTTTAATAGAAAAATGGGGGCAGAAACATTGGATGGGTAAATATACATGGAGGCAGGAAAAGAATGATATTTATGTCTGAAAGAAAGCAGGGCTCACTGTCTATTCAGTGAATATTAATATATAATAGCAAATATTACATATTAGCAAATATTTGATAGAGATGGGCTCTGCAATTCAGATCCAGATTTCAAGCAGCCTCTCACATGCCAATCATTAAAATTCATAGGAAGCAAAAAATTTAAATGAAATAGGGAGAAAAGGGATTAGCCCTAATATACATTTGACCCCCCTCCCCCCCATACCCTCCCTCTGTCCTTCACTCCCGAGCTCTCCTTAGAACCTTCCCTGATTTCCTGCTACAGACTTAAAGGAACAATACGCATACCCTAACATTGCCAAATATTCGGGGTATCTTCACTTACAGTTTCGATTTGGGCACTTTTCCTCTATTCATGTAATAAAAGTGTTTAAAAGAATTCTGATCCACAATAGTATTCAGAGTATGATTGGAAGGTCCCAATGAGGTTTGGACCACTTTTCCTGAAATCACTGTTATAGGTCAGTGAAATCCAGAGAAATACAAAATATAGTTGGAAACCATGTGAGTATGACCAATATCTAAATAGATTGATTCATCATTGGAACAAAGTGCCCAAATTCTAGTAACTATAGTGCCCATTGCTGGAGCCTCTTTCCTCTTGAGAACATTGTAGTGCCCAATCAGTAGCTAAACAGAGCATAAGCAGATGCACACATATGCCCAGTGACAGAGGAGCTGCCAAACCACCATGTGGAAGATATTTGTACTGTGTCGCTAAATAGTTCTCCATGCCAAGTGAGACAGAGTACTGGAGGAAATAAATGCCAGGTTCCCTGGTTCTTCCTTCACACTGCCATGCCAGCAGTCTCTGCAACACATATCCTGCAAAGCCCCACAAATGCTGTCTGTATCATCCACAGCAGAAATGCACCAGATTGTCTAACGGGAGAGCCTATGCAGCCAAACACACAGCAGCCAAATTTAACTCTGAGCAACAAAAGCACGTCTGCTTTGGGCTAGATTTTGCTTTTCATACCACCAAAGAGTCACTGCAGGTTTTGTTTTCATTAGGAGTTCACACCCCAGCCTTTCCTACTGACCATGCACCAGTGTCTGAAATGCTGCAGTTATCCTCCCATCAGAGTGTGTCCGTCAGATGCCAGCATTGTGTCCTCACTCAAGCTACCCACTCCTTCAAAGAATTGTCTTGTCCCATTTCAAGAATGAAGCATAGAGGGAGTCCTCCTGTTACTAGGACTGCATTACGTTTGGAAACAATTCTGTGGCATATACTCTGGTCTGCTGTGAACTACTAAATAACGTGGTCCAACAAACCACAGGGAAGAGTTGTAGGAATTGGTACAGCTCAAAGGAGTGAAGTCGAGGCTATATGAGACTGCATTATGGACTTACACGGATAGCCCTACCTTAGGGGCAAAGGTTTGCCTTCTGTAATCCACATGCACTTTCCTAGGCCCAGACCATCAAAAGTACTGTGCTGCTTCACTTCCAGGGGAATGCTTTTAAGGACCAGGACCACAATTGATTGAGCTTTAGATAGGAGGAATGGATTTCACTCGTAGACTGTGGTAATGTTTTACATATGGAAAAATGTAAGAACTGGACTTATCTACTAGATTAGAAACTTGGGTACTAGCAGTCTTTTGTTCCTTTCCCTCCATCTCACACTAGTCTTCAGCACTGTCTGACAAATCCTGTGATGAAAATTCTCCTTTCCCTATGCATGCCGGAACTGCAGACTGCTGTACTCACCAAGGTCTAGAGAAAAAGCTCTGCTTGGCTGCCCTCCATCATCCACCCAAAGAGTTTCCTACTTATGTGGAGCCGTCGAATGAAGAACTCTGTGATGCCTTCAAGAAAGATCCCAAGGACTTTGCAGACAAGTAAGTGCTAAAAGGCTGAGTTTAATTTTGGATTCAGGTGTCTTTAATATATCCCCCTTCCCCCAAATTAAATGATTTTAATTGCTTTTTAAGCCAAATTCACTAAACACATGCAAATGTTGGCTGCGCTTTACTAAATGGAAGTTAAATTGTTGATAGAGGTTTATCGAGGACACACTTCAAGAAGGACATGAACAGTTTGGAAAGAATCCAGAGCAGGGTGACAAAAATGGTCAGGGTCCTGGGAGAAAAGACTTATGAAGAAAGACTGGAAGAACTAGAGTTATTTAGCCTAGAGAAGAGAAGACAGGGAATTTAATAACAGACCTCAAATACCAGACGAGTGCTTATCAAGAGGATGGAGATGAACGTTTCTTTATGGCTGTAGGGAACAGGACTAGGAGCAATGGCCTCAAATTGGAGCAGGGGCAATATAGGTTGGAGATTAGGAGGAATATAAGGGTGTTCTGGCTATGGCAGGTGTTCAGGCTATCTTGATAAGATGTAGAATTTCCATCCTTGGAAATTTCAGAAACAGGTTAGACAGGCACTTGTCAAGGATGATCCCGCTTTGAACAGGGGACTGAACTAAATGATGTTATAAGGTTCCTTCCAGTCCTACTTTCCTATGATTCCTATGATTATCCTTTGTGCTGGATGGTCCCTGGCCCATCCAAAGATTATATTGATAGGAACCAATGGATACTTAATCTAAATTGCAAAAATATTTCAATGAAATCATGGAGAACCAGGAAGTCGTTTTTCTGCCTTCACTGTACCACTCACACACCACTGAAAATGCAAAGCTGTCACGTAACCTCATTCATGTCTAAGCCCCCTGACTGCCTAACTTTCTGCTGGTTTGCATGGATAAAGACATGGAAGTGCTGATGCCACCTCACAAGGAACACGCTGCCCAGAGCCCTGCCCAAGCCATAGCATAAGGAGCCCCAGGGGTTCATGTTCATGTTGGGGAACATTTGAACTCGCCAGGGGAAATGAACTGTTCAGAGCATGCCTAACACCCATTATCTGACAGACCCTGCATGAAGAAGGTAAGGCGCAGCAGGGGGAGGGAGAGAATTTTCCAAGACACAACAGCAATGTGAGCACTCAAACTCCCCCTGTACGTCAGTAGAAGCTGAGCATCTAATGGTCTTGCATGCCTTTGAAAATCTGCTTCATTAAGTACCTATGATTGCAAAAAGTTGGGCCTGGACCTATCTTTTTTGTAACGTGTAGTATTTAAATTCACTTCTACAGTGTCAGAGTGTGTGGGTAGGTATGAGGCAGGAAGAAGAGGTTGGTGGGGGACATTTCGCTCCCTTTTCTCCATGCAAACAGGAACAGGAATTCAGCAGAAAATAGTGTGTAGAGAACATGAAGGATGCATGGTTAAAATAGCACTGGCCCATGGGAACAGTGGAGAGGGTAGCATGTTGACAGAATCCTCTAAGGGACATTATACCTCATATAAGTATAATGTCTCCATTCACAAAACTTATGCAAGTTCCTTGTCAGGGTTGGCATTTGAATCAGTCAATACCATTCGTGCCAAGAAACATAGTTTATTAACACTAATTATTCATTCATCCGACTAGAATAAAGACATTGCTAAACTGGAGAGCATAACAACTTTTAAAGCATCCAGATTGCTAGGCCCCCATAAGGTCAGGCTGACCTTAACTCTGATTCCTACTGCCAAGTTCCTACCAGTAGGCAACTTCTTACAGTATTTGTGTCCTGACTTCAATTTGTGGAGCAGTGATACATTCACATGGATGTAGACCTGGATATTTTGTTTGGCTAAGTGAGTTGTATGGTCTGAATGTTATGTTTATGGCTGCCATCATTTACTTCTCCATTTTTACTCAAGGAGCAATGTATATAGCATCTGCAAAAAACACTGAGATTTCCTAATGGGCCTGAGGGATTCGAGACCTAAGCTCCCACTGACAGTCACTGTATATGGATTCCTGATTAGAAATTATTGCAAGTGCTCACTGACAGTGTTCCCTCTAAGGTGCACACATGCATGGTCATGCACAATTAAACATCTTGCCATGCACAAACTTTTTCCTGCCACGCATCCGCCCAAAGCACAAAGTGCAGAGCGCACGGAGCGCAGCCCGGAGCGCAGCAGAGGCACTGGGGCTTGCGTGGGCCACTTAGGAAAGCTCCTCAATGCAGGGCAGGCAGCAGCTCCTCGCCGAGATGGGGACGGGGGCAGGGCTGGGGGCTGGCGTGGGCTGCGCCAGCTCCGGGGAAGTGCTCTGCACCCCTGCATCGCTTCAGGGATTGAGGAGGCAGGTGGTGTCAAGGCTGGAGAGCAAACCAGTTCCCCGGCGCCGGCGGAGCCCACAGAGCACTACTCACTAGCTAGTAATGGAAAAATATTGAGCTCTGCAGCAAGCTGTTAGGGAAAAAGAAGCCCTAACAGACCACTAAATAGTATAGATAAAAGTTTGGCTGTTGGTTATATTTTTAGTCTTGATAAAAAATACCTCTCTTCAAAATCGTTGTCTGTTCCTCACATCATAGATTCCCTTTGGCACTCTGCCCCATCATAGGGGGAGGAGGGAAGAGGGAAGACACTGTGCCATAGCAAGGTGGGGGCAAGCAGGACGACTGCCATGGGTGCTGAAGCGAAGGGGTGCTACCAGGTGCTGCCCAGCCAGTGTGGGGCATGGGATGGAGCTGTGAGCAACTCATTTTCAGGTCACGGGGATGCAGGGAGGGCAGCCCCTGGCACTGCACGCACAGGCAAGCATGGGAGGAACTGCTCCGCAGGCTTCACCAGCTCTAAAGGGGTACGCTCACAGACCACTACTCCTTAGAGAAAACATTGCTCACTGACCAATAAAAGTGTTCCTGAATATGCTGGAAGATGGCCATGATCCCACTGACAGCATTACGCCTTACATGAATACAACATCTCGTTCAGCAAAGCGGGTCTTTGGAATTGGGCATCCCACTCCATTACTTGCTTGTAAAAGTCCTGCTCCTTGAGTTAACAAACTTTCCAGCCACGTGCTGTCTCTTTTCTAGGTTTCTGTATGAGTATTCCAGTAACTTTGGACAAGCCCCTTTGCCACTGTTAGTAGCTTCTACAGGAAGTTACTTGTCTATGGTTTCAACTTGCTGCATTTCACCAAGCCCAGGTATCTGCTTCTTGAAAGAGGTAAGCATATCCATCCCTGCAAGTTTTTACTACAGTAAAAAAGCTGTTATTTTTACTCCTAACAAGTCATCTCTTGTACTGTTTTTAACTTTAACACAATTCTGATCAAAGAGGGGTGAGTAAGGAAAAAAGCCAAGAGAAAGAAATATAAATAAAATGTCCTGTGGGCACACCTACACATGTGCCACACTGTGCAGTTGTTACTGCACACTCATTTGGCACTTGCTTAAGAAAGTACTAAATGACTGAGCAGCAACTGAGGTCATGGCACAGTCCCAGCGCCACATGGGTTGTTTCCGACTCTACTGTGCACTAGCTCATTGCTAGTGCACAGTAGTGTCAGGATCACAGTTTGTGCCTGCTGGTGGTATGTTGTGATAGCAATGAGCTACGGCAAGGTAGCTTGTCGCTACGGCAACATAGCATCTCATGTAGATGTGCCGTGTATAATCTGGGACTCTCAAAACGTTCAGGATGACTTCAGAAAAGCAACCAAAGGATATGAATTTAGTCTGATATCCACTGGCTTTTAGCCAGGATTATGCAGGTATGGATCTCTTTGGTTTTGTTTCACCACAGATTGTAGGAGTATTTTTTCTGCTTGTGATCCCCACAGAATCTCAACTTTTTCAATATAGCTTCAATGTTTTAAACCAAGGAAAACCCATAATTCAAAGTGACACTCAGCTAAAGCCATCACTTTTTTACATCATAGCTTTGTAATTCAACCCAAAATCTAATATTGCTTTGGAACGGTGACAGGATAGTTCACTGTGAGCATTTCATGCAGCTGTAATCATCAAACCTGGTACCTCAGAGGGAACTCCGCATCCTGCTGGCACAGACAATAACAATAGGATCTAGAACAGGTTTTACTGTGACAACTGAATAGTTAATATCACTCTTAGCAAAGCCTTGATCTTGTTGCAGTCTCAAAAATGGGAAGAAATGGTCATGACAAGTCACAGTATCATAGAAAATTAGGGTTGGTAGGGACCTCAGGACATCATTTAGTCCAACCCCTGCCCAAAGCAAGACCATTCCCAACTAGATCATCCGAGTCAAGGCTTTGTCTAGCCAGATTTAAAAAACCTCCAAGGATGAAGAGTTCACGATCTCTCTGGGTTACCAGTTCCAGCGTCTACTACCCTCCTAGTGAGAGAGTTTTTCCTAATTTCGAACCTAAACTTCCCTTGCAGCAACTTGAGACTATTGTTCCTTATTCTGTCGTTTTCCCCACTAAGAAGAGTCTAGCTCCATCCTCTTTGTACCAACCAGTGGATAATGTCTGCTTAATACAATTCTCTTCCTTTCTGTCCCAGAGATTGGAAAGAAAAACTGTCTCAATAACCACTAAAATGGCAAACAGAGTTTGTTCTCAACTTGCAGTATATGGAAAGGAAAAAACCAAGTTCAGGTAAAGGAAATACCATCTATCCAATAACAATTCAGATCAGAATTTAAAATATTTTGTTTTAGAGTGCTTCCTGTTTCAGTGGTTTTTATATTTGAATAGGGTTAGAAAAATAAATGAGTGCAAAGCAGGGTTAGCAGCGTATTTTGTAGAAGTGCAAAGCAAATCGTTTAACCTACTACCATTCTCCTGTCAGAGCTATGATGTTCTTGTTTAGGTGGGCCCTACAATTATTTTAAACAATGCAATACTAGTACATATGTGTTGGCATCTTGTGTTCTTATTAAAGGTTAAATGAGAAGTTTATGTCAGATTTTCTTGCATACCAGATGTCTCTGAATAAAACAGGCACATTGTTTTGGGTAAGACAGAATGAAGAAAAAATATTTTTCCAGCATTGTGCCTGAATAGAATAGGGACAAAGCCTGATCTTCAACTTACTCACTATCCCTTCCCTGCCCAGGCAAAAACTTGAGTTTTAACCCTTTTATGACTGAATTGTCAGTAGCTCTTGGCTGGCCAGCCAAAAGCTAAAACTCTAGTATTGCTGGACTCCATGGGTGAATCCAGTACTTTGAAGAGAGGTAAAAGCAGTCTGCAAGCCTGTGAAATAAAAGAGAAACCAAGAGTAGCTACTAGACAGTAAAATTTTTGAAGAAAGGAAAGCTTGATTAGTGGAACATGAAGACCAAATAAAAGAAAAGAGGGTTGTTAACACCTGTGGAGTGAAGAGCAATTATCAGGGATTAGGTAGATCATAATGAGCCATTAAGTCAATTGTCTGAATCAGTGCTGCCAGAATAGAAATGGCACTGTTCATGCTGAATAGTTGGTTTAAACTTTGGTTAAACAGAAATCAAATCAGGCTACTCCCACATCACTGCACCCTCCCCACACCCTCACATTTGACCCTGTTGGAGCCTGCCCCTACTGCTATGCAACTGGTGAAGCAAGGAAAAGGGAAAGAAACAGTAATCATGTTACAGTATCTCCATGCTTCTGTTCTGGCCAGAAAAATTAGTTGTCCTGATTAAGACCCGCACCCCAATTTTGGTTCACTTTTGGGAAAAAGGCGAGTGTGGTATGCAAGTATGTATGGTACTAGTGTATATAGATGAAAGCAGAGTAAACAGGACTTTATGGATTATGGAAGAATTGTGAATAAAGAAAGTATGTCTTGTAGACTGGACACAAAGGATGAGGTATTAATGGTACAGGTTTTCAACTAATCTGGGAAGACGGGATAGGTTTTTAAATGGAGAACAGGAAAAGCAGTGTTAGTGTCACTAGCTTACTAGAGCTAATGACTAAAGAGTGAATGATCTGGAGCATGGCCCATAGGTAGTGAGGTAAGTGGTGTAAACAGGAAGTAGGGCATGAAATAATGTTACAGTCATCAAAGTGGCAAAGAATCATGGCTACTGTTGGCGCCGGAGTTAAATCTGGATATGGACCCACATCTCTGGAGTTCCATAACTCCATATAAATGGGCTAATTCTTACAAATTCACATGTCTGGGTTTAGAGGGTCCTTAATCTACACTTTGGCAGCCTAATACAGCGTCAGTGCTTGGATACAAGTGGCTGGGCTTGGAGATGAATCAGGGATCAAGGTTACTGGATGGCAGTACAAACTAATCAGAGAGAGTAGGCAGATCTAGACCCAAGCCTGGTCAGGAAACCAGGAGATGGAGAACTGAGAGATGTCTGTGAGCAAGCTGAGTCAGGAAACCAGAGTGTCAGGAAGTAAACAGTTATCAGAAGTGCAGTGTGAAATCAGAAAAAGCTCTCTTGCCTACATACTTCTTCTCCCTGGGTTTATATAAGGGAAGTGTAGGGTAAGATGACAAGAGCCAGCCATTCACATGTCAAGGAGTGTGTGGAGACTTGGGAACTGGTGGAGGCTGTAGGCGAGCCTCATCTAGCCTTTGAGATTAGCGGCAGGGTGGTGGGCTGGATTAAATAGCTGTACTGATTAGACTAGGGCCCTAATTCAAGGGTATGGGCCTGATGTAAAAATGTAATTTATCACAGCACAAGAGTCCCCCATGTGAAATTACTAGTCTTCAGCAAATCAAAGCCATTCCTTTAAGTGCTTATATAGGGAGGAAGGTAATCAAATGTACACACTCATGTGGAAGAGTACCAGTCTTTGTCCTCCCCAGCTGAAACACTTAAATTAGGTTTTTAACTTCAGGAATGGGTGTTTTCCAACTTACTTTTGTCTCTACAACAAGCTAAAGGTAGCCTCTACTTACAGCTAACCAATAGTATAACAATGGGTTAGTGAGTGGGGCACAAGTCCCAGCCTCTGCCTAAGGAGGATGGAGCGATGCCAAAATGGAGCTAGGGGTCCCCCCAGCACCTTCTTCCTGAACCTCCTTTTTTGCTGCCAAGAACTCGTAGGTTTTTTAACCACTTGACACACATGGTAGCAAAAAACGAATATGACATCTCCTCCAGAAGCAGCAAACCACCAGCTGCTGCTTCTGCATTGCTTCTGCTCTGCTCACTGCTGGAGCTGGAGCCACTGCAGGTAGGCACCAGTGGTACAGGGAGATGAAGGAAAGGGATGCAGCAGTGCCCAGAGCATAGTACGGGCCAGTTACGCCTCTGTGCAGAATACAGTAGCTGCTCAGACAGCCTTCTGACTGACTGTACTCACAGTTTGTTCTGCACAGGTGGAACAGGATACAAAAAAAAAAAAAAAAAAAAAAATCAGGAATTGCCCCAAAGTTTACTGTTTATTCATATTAAGTGTTTCAGCTTCCTTGCCCTTTCATTTTTAGCCTGTACTTAAAAACTAAGGAGTGGGTGAGTAGGCTTAGTCGATTTAATGATAAAGTGTTGGCATTAAAAGCCTTTGTTGCACTTTTTCTTGCTTAAATATGCAGAAGAGAATAGATAGGATTTGACTGGGGGTTTTCTCAGATCATCTGCAGCCTTTCATGGGTAGCTGGCTGGGAATTTTGATTCTTTTTGGTCAGGAGGCAAGATTGTGGGATCAATTTTCAAAACTGATGCTTTTAATGCAAACCTAATGCTTTGACCAAACATTCATCAGAAATGTTTCTCAGGTCCTGACTGGGATTTGTAGTCCAAATGGCAGAACTAAAGACCACGGCCCTCTCCACACATGCAGCCAAAGGTGCAATGGGATCTAATGCACAATCCACACAGTCATACCTCTTTGTCATGCCACACATGCTTGGCAGGAGGCATGATTGTGGGATCCTGCATTAGATCCCATTGCTCCTTATTGCTGCTGCAGTGACAGCCCAATCCTGGGCTCTCCCTGCACCAACAAAAAGCAAGCTCCCACAGCCCCCTCATCTTAGGGGCTTCCAGCCTTGGGGCCATCCCCCTTCCTTCCCCCTTCCTTCCCCTGGGCTGGAAGATTGCAGCTGCCATGATCTCCAAGCCCCAAGGGTGTATAAAGTCCCTGAAGCTGGGAGATCATTGCAGCTGAGCCCTGACATGGGGAGGCATAGTACTGGAATCCAGTATGCACAGCTACTGGGGCCGAGTCCCCTTAGCGGAGGGACTCCCAGCCCCAGTTGCACATGGTGCGTCCCTGTCAGGACTCCCAGCCACAAGGAGACCCTGCTACATGTGCAAATGAAAGCTCAGTGGCAACCAGCTATAAAGTTAGTACAGATTTTTTAGGTCTAACTTCATAGCTGGTTAAAGCATGATAAGTATTTTTATATGGAGCTGTCTCAAGGTAATTGTTCAATTAACCAGTTAATTGTGTGATACATGTAATGTATAGAGGGGGCCCAATACACCCACCCTAAAATAGCCAGTGACCCAGAAGTGAGGCATTCACTGAGGGTAACATAGGTTCTTTCCAAGTCCCCTCACTGCCTATGTTAGAGCAGGGGCTTGGAAATGGGCCTGGCCATATATCTGTGCCCTAACTTCTAGATTCTCCTGGGGTGAGTCAAGATCTCTCTCTCAGATGCTTTTTCATGAAATATGTTAAAGGGTCTCAGTTTCCTTCCACATGAGAACAAAAACACAATGTGAAACCTTGACGTTTATAGTGAAACAGTAGGCTTTCTTTTTGTAGCCAGTCCTCCAAGCATAGTATACATCATGCAAATCTCCAGAAGTAAATCATACTGAAGACCAATATTCAGTATGATTTACTTAGACCAATTCAGTATGATTTATACTGAAGACCAATACAGTATTACCAATATCAGCGGACAGTATATAAGAATGTTAGACAGACCTTAAAATAAATACTTCATCCCTTTCTTTATTTTTTGACTGTCCAGCTCTTTAGTCATGTTTTCTCAGAAGATACCACAGGCGTCATTTGAGGAAATTTTACCTCTGGCTGAAGATGCTGCCGAAGTGTTTTCCAAGTTCTGTAACTCAAAAACTGAAGACTCGGTGCAGAAGGAGGTAGGAAGCCTAGAATCCTATACATAACTAATGGGACAAAATGCCGGTACCAGGCTTTTTTTTGAATCCACAACCGAAAGAAGGGAGCTGCTTTTTCTTTTTGCTGCCTTGGCTTTCAGAGGGAGGTCATACTAAGAGCACAATTTGGCTTGTATTCCCCCAGACCCAGGAGTGTAATCAACTGAGGGACACACACTGTCAACTGGAAGAGACTGACTAAGCCTATCCCCCTGCCACTGCAGGGCCATGCCATATTTGTCATGCTGTTGGTACAGCTGCATTTGAAATCTCACATATTTGGGACATTGCCACCTGAGACTGGGGACACTTCCCACTAAAGTTGATTGGAAATGCATACGCTTCATAACAATTTTCTTTAAAGCACCATTTTTGTTTCTGCTTCTTAATTCCCTTTGGGTTCCTTTACCCTTCGTTTCAGTTGCTTATTGTGATTGCAAAGACATCATGGAAGTGGCATCTCTGCTGAGTGACAAGAGTAACTGTATTTGATTTCTCATGCTCTACCTTCTGCTTTTATATTTGCTGTTTGGCTTTCACATCTCTAAGGTGGTGTTATGTCCAGGCCAACAATTATCCCTATCAAAGCACCCCATCTAAGTATTTGTCTAACCTATTTCTAAAACTATAGCTACAACCTTATCACACTACTACAAAACATATTGCCTCAAAACATCTATTTCTCTGTTTATGTATTGTGATGGTTTGTGACCCCCTAGGAAATGGTTAAGCTAATTTTCAAATACAGATAAATCTGTGGTCAGGCCTTTTGGGCATTTATGCACATGGTTTGGGAGGTATCAGTGGGGGGGGGGCACTTTAATTAGCACAACTCTGAGCGCCACACTAATTAAAAGCGCCAGGAGCATTACGTGCATCAGCAACCCCACGCTGAAAAATGGTGGCAGGGCACTTTGAACTAAAACTTGTTGAATGAGCTTTAGTTTAAAGCACCCTGATGATACTTTTCAGCATGAAGATGCTGATGCACATGACGCCGAAGGCTGCTGGAGCACGTTAATTTCCACACTCCAGCAGACTCGACTAATCAAGTCTGCTCCGACACGCTGCGACTCCCTTGCATGCTGGCTCTGGTATTTGCTCCAGCCATTCTGGGACCTGTGCTGCACGTGGCATCCACCCTAGACTAGCTGGAGTGGGCACCGTGTGAGTCTCACATCTCAATTGGGCCAGAGCAGGAGCCACGTGGTGCAGTTCCAGACTGGCCAGAGTGAGCACTCTGGGCACTAAGTCTAGTCTGCGGGATAGAGGGAGCACCAGATGTATTTAACACCCCTGATCTAAACCACTATAAAATGCCAAGTGTTACCATAGTTGGAGACACAAACTCACTACTACTTTTCCTTATAGTTATCAGAACACACCACAAAAATCTGCACCACATTATCATCCAAGGATGAAAGATTTGCTGACTGCTGCCAGGGAAAAAATCTTATGCAAGACTATTTGTGCATATATTCACTGCAACATGCTAAATTTCTGTCATTGCCTGACATTGATACACCAACCAACGAGCAGCTCTGTAGTGAAGACAGGGACCAGAACTCATATCGGTAAGAGATCTCAATATCCTCCTTCTGGACGAGACAGAACAGTGGTTTCTGTAGACCATTATGGACCTTAAGTTGCTAGGCTGGGGGTCAACAGTTCGTGCTGTTGTGGAAGAATTACTGAAGGTTCATCTGCTTATCCTCACTTTGATTCTGTCTTTGCTCATGAAAACAAGATTCGTTACCTTGGTTTTATGAAAATTATTTGTATTATATACAGTATAAGAGACCGCAAGTGAAATAGGGCCACCATTGTGTTAAGAGTTCTTCCTAGTCAGAGAGTCCCTACTTCAAAGAGTTCACAAACTATACAGACAAAAAAGGTAAAAGTTTGGGGAACAGGAACTATTGTGATCTCAGTGTTTGAAATAGGGTACAGAGGAATTTAAATAATTTACACAAGATCATACAGTCAGCAGCACCAGGGGTAAAGCCCAGATCTCTTAGGACCCAAACCTGTATGTTAGCCAGACTGTCCTTTCTTTCTCAGGAGAACCACCTGAAGTCTTCTAACCCAAAAAGATCAAAACTCTATTGAACTGTTCAGAAACATACATACGAAGATGTAGTTCCTGCCCTTTACAACAGCAACAGTGCTACTACTATTACTAAAGGAAAGCGTCAGGCAGTTTTAACATTAGGCACCCATGCCTTCACTACACTAAGAATCCTTGTTATTTATATAGCTGTCAGGTAGCCTTAGCTAACTTTTGTTTGCACCACTAATCCAAGGGACTCCGTTTTAATTTGACCCTATGAAAACACACAAATGGTTTTCTGGTCCTGATACAGATACTTGTTTGAGATATCACGGAGGTACACCAGCGTCCCAGAGGTTTTCCTAAGCAAGCTGTATGATGCTACAAAAAAAGTTATGGCTGAATG
>JAGPOW010002120.1:384682-403526 GCA_030014935.1 Caiman crocodilus | reverse complement strand
CGCAGAAACGTTCCAAGGGACCTGAAGTGCTCAGGCTTCAGGCCTGCGTCAAGTGCCCGTGATTTCCTTTGACAGAGGACAAGGCAGTGTTGTCTGCCCTGGGGCACCTGCTTTAGTTCACCTGCAGAACCTCAGCAGTGGAGACTGCTAGGCAGGGGGACAGTGTTCCCACCCACTGGAGTCCACTCCTGGTCTCCAACTCAATGAGCGCTTTACTACTGATAGGTTTGCATGTGGATTAGTCAAATCAGTGTAATTGTCCGTGTTTGTTCTGCCAGTAAAATCTAACCTGTGTAACCACAATGCAGACTAAAAGACAACTTCCAGAAGACTATGACTGATGCCACCCCAGAGTATATTACAGAGCTGGTAGAGAACACAGCTAACTTCGCCTCCACGTGCTGCACTATGAACTCACCTCCATTGTACTGTGACTTGAAGGTAAAGAGAGGGTTGTTGCTCCACACTCTTCAGTGAGTCCCACTGGGTAGAATTTTTGTTGTTGCCTTGCAAAGGGACAGATAGTCCAACAAAGCTATCTGTCAGTTCTGCAGCTGATCCAGCTCTGCACTTAGGGCTGAATCCTACAATCCAAGACACCCATGTTATGCTTACAAATAGGGATCCCTAAAACCTGCAGTAGATTCTGTACAGGATCCATAACGGCTCCAGGTCAAGGCAGGGGATATAGATTGAAGGAGATGTTCCACTACCCTTTAAAAGGATGGGCCATGTGCTCTCACTATGCTGCCCTTGATCCACCTCACTCAACCACTGGAGAGAAGTAACTCAGCCTTACCATGGCTCAGTGGGGCACGATAGGGCTATGCCTTAGTCTCCTGATAGAGGCCTGGTGAAGAAAATATTGCTTCTGCCCTCTCCTCACATTATGCACCTTCTCAGGCCCTAGGCACAATTGATCTAACTCCCTTTTCAGGTTATCCATAGTATGTCTCAGTGGGCGCATCTATGCGAGACACTTAATGCATAGCAGCCTAGTACTACTGCACAGTAGCGTGCCAGGCAAAAACTGCGCTTATATGCTACTGCACGGTAGTATTAGGCTACTACAGAGTAAGCATCACAAAAACACTGTGTGCTGGTGCTACTGCGCAGTAACTGTAGTTACTGCTCATTTAGTTAGTACTTCATTAAACAAATACTAAACTAAATGTGCAGTAACTACTGCACATTAATTAACGTGTAGACATGCCCAATCAGTACTAAAACTGGTTTCAGGTGAGCCTGGGAAGAAGAATCACCCCAGGAGTGTTTAAGAAGAGCTAGTAGTAATGATAGCCTCCAAATGATATCCTGCCCAGACTGTCCTACCAGATGGCATCCAGTAGTAGTCATTTGTGCTGATAAAGACCTCCTGGCTCAAGCACTGTAATTAGTGTTTGTTATTTCCCTGGAAGATAGCCAGGAGCTCTACAGAGAAGGCAATGTTACCAGCACGACAGCTTTATTTTTTTCATGGTCCAGGAAGGTATTGTGTCTGCCAGTCCTCAGCTTCAAGTTAGAGTGGCCAACAGTTCTCATCTCACAAATACAGACACAAACCCTTAACTCCAGCTCCAGTTTGCTGTTGCCTGTCCGGGAGAGCTTGCACATGTAGAAACATCTGCCTGGATGTTAATGAGTATCCAGTCCTGTGTGACAGTCCACAGTCTCTCCACTCAGGATCTATAATCTATTGGATTGGATCCTTTTTCCGAGGCACCTGATTCATGTCTTTAAATGACCTGCAGTTCACAGATTTTTATTTTTAAGATACCTTCAGGTTTGTCTGAATACTTTTTAAAAGCCAGTGAGACTCAAAGGCTCTGGCTAGATAAGAGGTGTTTTAATGAGCTGTAAATGATCCGTTCTGAGAAAGAGAGCATGCTTTAGTTTAGGTTTTACAGATGTTTCTTAATCTTTCTATATTCTTATGGAGTGCCCAACTCTTCTTTACTTTTCAGCCATTCTTTCCAGCATTACTTTCTTGACCAAATGATGGGCAAGAAAATGACTACAAATCTATCCTAAGTCTGGGGCATTGCAGGGTTGGGTGATGTTTTTATCACAGCAGAAAGCAAATTGTAACTGATAATCACAAGTCATTTCTTGACCCTCCTTTCCTTTTCCCTGGCATTGGGAACCTTTTATACAGCATATGAATCAGTCCTGGAAAGTGAGGTGACACATACCCTATGGACCATCCTGCCTACTGTCTCAAAACAGAGCCAAAATAGGACTTAAACAGTGTCCAGGTCTTGCTCTGGTCCTCTAAGGAGGAATTCATTTTACTCACAAATTCTAACACAAAATCCCTTCCAGACCACTTTTTCACCACTTTTCAGCCTTTCCATATGATTTTCTATGGGTTACAAAAAAAATAAGTTCTTTGCCTCCTTTCCAGATTAAGGCTGAAGCTGGGCACACATGTAACTATGAGTCCTGCAGGTTGATCTAGATGTGAAACCAGAAAACAGCTCATTGGTAGGTACAAAATCCTATGTGGAACTTAAGTCCTGGCAGACTGTCGCATGTGGTATCTGGTAAATGTGCCTTTAGTGAAGAACAGGCTTGAGAGTATTAGAGAGCTCAGAAAATGAACTGCCTCCCTTAGAAAAGCTTTTAGTGTGACTTGTTTAGCCTTTAGGATTGGTCCCAGATCCCCCAAAGTTTCCTAAATCTCACTGATTTCATGACAAGTTAGTCATGAATTTCCAGCCTTGGGCCTTGGTAGTTACAGGTTAAAGAATACATGGAGGCTGGGCACATATTTTCTGTTATATGTTGTATTACATAATAGAGCAAATTCTTCCTATACACATACCAGCAAAATGGTGAATACACTGAACTACATAATGCAAAGCCAATCCCAGTTTTTTCTCTGCTCCTTACCTTGTAATAAACATTGGTTACCTGCACATAGGCTAAGCGCACAAATTAGGAAATGTCACATCTTTCATCCATGCTGTCCACTTCATACTATACTTGTCCTCCATTTAACCACACACTAATGGCACCTGAAACAGTGAAAAGGAAACTGGTGTCAAAGGGCTGCAAAAAAATATCATGACACAGAAACTAGTCAGGGTCAGGGCTGCTCTCTCTCCCCATTTTCTAAGCGTCTAGTAGCAGCTGTGAAACGGATATGCTCCAGTCATTTTCCAAGCTTCCAACAATAGCCCTGAAACTGATTACTAGTCATGTTGAAAATGATGGGAGTGAGTCAATTTGGGGGCTACTAATACTGTGGCACTGAAAGCCCTGTGTTCTCAGTATTACTTGTATTCACTCTGAGTGAGTGTACACTCTGGATAAAGCCATAGCTTTTTTCAGTCCTGAGGCTGTGCATTCAGAGTGCACCATACTAAGAATGGGCCCTGCCTTACACTCCACCAGTATGGAAGGGCCCCAGGAGGTAAACAGGTTGAGCGAAAGGGGTGGAAAGTAAAAACCATTGTCCTGCCCCGCCTTCCCTCCTGGTGGACATGTTGCTCTGCTTCAGAGGTATAGCAATGGCACATTGCCCTTCGGTGTCTGGATGTTCAGGGAAGCATTGTGTCCAGGTATTAAGCCTTCCATATCGGTTTGTCTTCACTGCACAGTTTCCTTGAGTTATAGCTAAAATGTTGCCCAACTCTCAAGCCCTGTTCCTACACAGGAGCCCTTAACTTCAGCACATTGATGGTTTTAACTCAAGTTTGCTGACCTGAGAGGGGGAACACAATAAAATTTGAGTTAACCCAACTTACCTACTGCTTGAATGACAAGTCTGCAGAATGGCCACAAGCTATTAGCAGAAATTAGAGAGGCACTAGTCCTCCAGTGACTTCCCACAATTCCCTCTGTGTGCCAAGAAAGAACAATTGAGCCCTTTCACAATTCACTGGGAAAGAATTCATAAATACATAAGCTGACTACATCACTAAGACCCCGAGGGGACTTAGCACTTCAGAGGTGCATATCTTACCAGTGTGAAAACAGCAACTTTTCTGTTCTGTCTCAGTGGAGCCACTCTTCATTCATGCTACATCAACTTGAGAGGAATATCTTGCACACTGTGTATAGATCAATCTAGTTAATTCAGCCATGAAGACATACCAAAAGCAATGCTGAAGGGGAAACTGATGAGCCATATCTTTCATGGGCGCAAACCACTGAGGCTCTATCAGTTCCATGCATTAATATAGATTTATACCAACTATGAATCGGTCTCATTGTTACATTATCCACAGTGTTAGTTGAAGCAAGATTTGTGCTAGTCTTCCAAAATATGTTTCTTCACAGAACTATATTTTGTTAGAGATAGCATTTATAACAGGAATGGGAGGAACCCGAACAATGACCTGTGGGCCTGTTGTTCCTTTTACAGTTAGTAAGAAAAAAAATGAATGCAGGGTTTGCCAGGAAGTATTTGAGACAGAAGTCAAGTGATCAATCAAACTGTTGAGTCACATTGTTAGAACATAGTAGTTTTCTCTGACTTGTAGTCACATAGGGTATAAGGAAATTAAATTAAGCAACTGTTTTCTCTTCCTTCTGGTGTCTCTTTTACCAGAGGTGGTCTCCAACTGAACCCTTTGGTCCTAACACACCCAAACTTTGGGGAATTTTGGCTCCATATCCAAGCACCATGGCTTTGCCTGACATAGGTCTCTTAATCCTTTTGTGGTTTATTTTAATTTTTAGGATGCACCAGAAAGCTCAACAGTGTAGAGACTTTCCAACCTGTTTTGACTTTGGTCTAGAAGCGAGACGGAGAAAGCCATAATGCTCTTTTTACTACAGGTTGCCTAATCTTTGATTCCCAGAGCTGGGATCGATAATCAGCTGAATTTTGGTCCCAGCTTTGTACTGCACTGGAGTCCTGAACCAGCCCTGGCACAGGGATTGAGGCTGACAAGCTGCTGATTTTCAGTCCTAGCCCCAGCACCACACCCAAGCTGGTTCAAGACTCCAGTGCCAAATAGCTGGGACTGATCATTTGAATGCTTGCTTAAAACCACTGAGTGGGGCAGGGGCAGATATGGGTTGCCAGCTGCAGGCTCAGGGCTCCCCTCCCTGGCTGGGTTGTTGCCTGCCTGCGGAGGGGCACCTCGAACCTTGCACAATGCTGCAGATCTGAGACAATGCAGCCCGAGACCAGGACTTGTTGTTCTCATTCTGTGACTGTCCCGCCCAATTAGGGATGGGTGGTCACCCTATTTGGGTGGGAGGCGGAGAGGTAATTAGAGCAGTCCCCAGAGAGTCCCTCTAATTAAAAACCTGCATCATTATGTATATTAAGCACCCTGCGTGTTTAAAAATGGGACCCTGGCCTTTTGGTGTCTCCCTTCTGCTGGTTCTCTGTGGCCCTGACCCTAGGAGCTAGCATCCAGTGCCACTCCTAAGAGAGGTACTGCATTTCTTGCTGGGGAGACCGAGAACAACCTAAAGCTCCAAGCAGCAAATATAGACAGCTCTTCTGCAAAAAAGTCATTTACTGGGGCAAAGACCACCCAGTTAAAAGCCCATCTCATCTTTTCCTGTAGATAGCCAGCCCCAGCCCCTGGCTTTCATTCTTTACTTGACTTTCATTCTTTGTTTACTGAAGTAAACTTAGTCGTACATCATTATAACAACATGAACTCATTTACAACAGAAATGTTAGAATAAAACCCATAGTCTGTCACAAGGGGAAAGTATGTCACACTCTCCTTAGCGAATCAAGTAAATCAGGCTGGGGTTTTCAAAAATTCATCAGTATTCATTCAGTCAGTATTTTGTGGGTCTTTTACTGAAATAAGCAGGGTATGTTTCATGCACAGAAACAGTCTTTACATTTTATTCTATAAAACACTGGTTCTCAACCTTTTTAGACTCAAGGTATCCCTCAGAAAATGCTAGATCTTAACTCAGGGGTGGGCAATTATTTCAAGAGGAGGGCCACTTACTGAGTTTGGCAGGCCATCTAGGGCAGCATGACAGGCAGCCAGGGGCAGATAAGTATTAATTTTCTAAATTTTTTAGGGGCCCCGCGAGCCAGATAGAATGGCATGGCGAGCCGCATCTGGCCCGGGGGCCTCATTTTGCCCACCCCTGTCTGGGCTTGTGTTTTGACTACAGAAAAACAACAAAGCAATATTTCTGTTGCACAGAACTAGAAACACCCCGACAGGTCAGAATGGTTTTTACAGCATGGGTTCTTATTCGAAATCTCTGGGTTTATCTTGTGAATTGTGTTTGCACACCTAATAGTGCTAACGTGGGGTAGCTTCCTGAGGCACCCTTAAAAGGATCTCAAGGCAGCTCACAGTGCTGCACTACCCTGGTTGAGAATCACTGCCATGAAAGCTATCAGAAAGTTACTTTCTCCCATGCAGCCCCTTAGGCAAGAGGGATAAGCAGCCCCTTAACTGAGTTTGTTTGGATTCATCACCCATTTCTACAAACTGCAACTTTTTGGCAGAAACCAACACTTTGCCATCTCCTTTACAGGCACAAAAGACCAATTAAAAAGAAGACTGATCCCCCCAGTTCTTGTGATTCATGAGGACTACTGATCTCCCAGAGTCGACAAAACCAAGAGCTTGAAACCCTGCTCACAGCATCCTGTCCATTACTATAGTAATGTGACTGGTTCATACTGTAACTACAATAAAGGTTTTAACAGCACTTCCATGCCAATTACAATTCTAACGCTCTAGTTCGGAAGAAATGAGCTACAAAACTAAGATTTTAGTTAAGGTGGTAGAAAATACAATAAACCTCAGCTGAAAGAAATGAGTTTTTGATGATGTTGCTATACCAGTTGATACCATCTGGAGAGCTGAGCCTGTGAATTATTGTGTAGTTACACTGGGTTAACCGAGGAGAAATTGCTGTTTCGTTTCCATCAGATTTCTCACATGGAAAACTGACCATATGGGTGCCTCCACACATGCAGGTATGTGTACTTGCCGCAGCTCAAATAGAAATGGCACTAATTTGAGCCAGGGGGTTTTGCCTCAGTGCATGTGCCCGGACATGCACTTGGGTGTGGAGCAAATTGTGCCACTTGGGGCAAAATGAACCTACCCATCTCCTCCCAGAATTTACAGCCAGGGGAAGCTAGAGCCTGGAGCAGCACCTGTGCTGTCCCCAGCACTATAAAAAGCTGCCCTGGCAAGTAGCTCAAGGCTACTTGCTGTCAGGAGCTTCTTGGAGGAAGCTGGCCATGCCTCTTCCTGTCCCTGCTACTGCTGCTACTACTAGCTTGCTCTCAGGAGCTTCTGGGGGAGAGGCTTCTGGAGGGAAGTTGACCATGCCCCTTCCTGTCCCAGGCTGTTGCTGCTCATACTAGCCTACTCTTTGGACCTTCTGGGGAAAGTTGGCCATGCCCCTTCTGGTTTCAGGCTGCTTCTGCTACTGCTGTAGCTAGCTTGCTCTCAGAAGCTTCTGGAAGAAAGTTGTCCATGCCTCTTCCTGCCTCAGGCCATTGCTGTTGCTACCCTGCCAAGGGAGTGTCCTCTGCCACACACCACTGCCCCCCTGCTTGGGGGTGCACCATACTCCAGCTTCTGAATCTCTGTTCTGGTTTGCAGCCCAGTCCAACACCAAGTCGCAGTCAGAAGATTGCCAGGGAAGGAGGCCTGTGCCCCTCCCCATCTACTATCACTGCCGGCACCGAAGCCACCCCACGCTCCCCCCCTTCACCTGAAGTAGACCTGGACAGCTTCTACCACCACTGCTGCTACTGCCCTCTCTGGGAGGCATGGGGGGTATTCCCTGCCACACCACCTTGCACCACAGCTGCACTGGATTAGTTCCCTAATTGACTGTGTGCGCCTGCACTCCCTCACAGCTGTCTCACCACCTCTGATTCTGTGCTTTGTTTCCTGCCTGCTGCCGCTGCCTGGCTGGAGGCCTGAGGGGCTCCTGGACTGAGTTTCGACAAACAAAGCCCCTCCACCACTCCAGCCATCTTTTTACACCTGCCTCAGCAGCTCCCCTGTGTGTTTTGCCCCTGTGTGGTAAGTCCTGTGGTCTACTTCCCCTGCCCTGGTGTTTATTGTGTGGCTACATAAGTCAGCTTGAGTCTCCCCAGCCCTTGTGTGCGTCCCCCTCCCCATAACTTCTCCAGGCATAGCCCATCCAGTTCCCTGTGGGGTTGTAGCTTAGTGAGATTCAGCCCCTATCCTCTCCCCACTTATCCCTTCCCCAACAGCCCCAGCCTGCCCCTATTGGATCCACTAGGCCTGCTGTATTTTTGGTTTTTCTTTACTGGCTCCCCGCTCCCTCATGTGAAGTGATGATTGTTAAGTAACTTAACAAAGAAGTTAACCCACTGGGGGACACGGGTTATAAAAGCTATTCCAGGCAACAGGACAAGAATTCAGAGCCTCTGTGGAGACCGTACTTAACACAATCAAGTCTGTGAGTGATTCCTTGTTCTGCAATTTCATATTCAAGTTAGTTTTTAAAGTGTTGTTTAAATAGCTATTCTGAGGTCGGTAGTGGAATGCCCAGGAAGGTTGAAGTGTTGTGCCTGCGTGTCTTTCTGGAACTGATGTCAAATTGGTGTCCATTTGTTCTTTAATAGAGGGATGCCCCCTCTATCCAAAGAAGATAGCAGAGGAGCATTCTAAGCAGATGGTGACATTGGCTCATCATTACAGTCAGTCACAAAGCATCATATCTGACCATGCCAGGCCCATGCCAGAATAGGGATTACTGAACATTTCATTATGCAAACTATATATTTGTCATATGACATTTTTTTTTAAATCATTCAACTCTTTCTGGGCACAGGGCTGAGGTCCATGACTTGCTCTGCAGCAAATCATTCTACCTACTGTTTCCACAGAACAGGCCTACCTTTTGGTTTAGGACTGTTGAATTTCATGAACCCTAGGAGAGTTTCAGTAGAAACCTTTTAAGTCTCCATGTCTGTAAAAATGTTTGTATAATAATATGCATTCACATGATCACATCACCATGTCCTCATTCCTTAAAGCAAGCTTGAGGCCAAACACTCAAAAGCACAATTTACGTGTGTTTGCAAACTCTTGGGGGGAAAAAATGGACAAATGAAATGTAAAATGATCTGTAACAATTCAGGAGTTCTCCAAGAGGTGGCACTTCATACTTAAGAAAGAGATGAACCTCACTGGAAATATGAAGCAGCTACTAAAGCAGAATGCTAAAGCCGCCCTGATGTTTCATGCACTTCACAGTATGTCAGTTATTAAATACCATTGAATCAGAGCACATGAATAACATGGCTATCCTATTAGTACTCTCAGATGCTCAACCCCCAGCCTGGGGACCAGATCTGACCTGTGGAACCATCCTATCTGGCCTGCAGGGCTCCCCAGGGTACCAAAAATTTGACAGCAGGGGTGTGGCAGCAAAGCGGGGCCAAGCAGGGGCACCACAGGCCCAATCCAGACAGCACAGTGCCAAGAGGATGTGGCACGGGGCCATTATAGGCAGTGCAGACCCAATCTGAGTGGCATGAGGCCAATCTGGGTGGTGCAGAGCTGAGTAAAGGTGCCACAGCCCAATCTAGGCAGTGCAGGCTGGCCCATCTGGCCTGCAGACTAGTCCCAAATCTCTCATCTGGTCTGCAAGGCCAAATGACCAGGCACCACTGATTTACAGTCCTCACTCAACAGTGTCATGGACTCAAGGACAGAGCTGATCAGAAAGCTTCTAATTAAACAAGTTCATTAGAAAATGCTGAATCATTTTAAAAAGTGTTTGGCAGAAATACATTAGGTTTGATAAATTCTTTTTGACCTATGTGCACAGTTCTGATGGAAACCTGCACGGGTTTGGGCCACATACCTTCCTGAGCTGCTTAGGAAACTCACTTTCCTAACAGAGCCAGATTGAGGAACACCAGGGTTTGTGGATATAGAGCAGCTATGCTATGCTATGCTATGCCATGCCATGCCATGCCATGCCATGCCATCAGCCTCAAAGCTATAGACACAAGGGCTTTCTGGCTACCTGCCATACAGCTATGGGCCTGGGAGCACCAGGATCTGTGATTCAGATTGAGGCTTAGCTCACAGTTCAAGAGCATGGAAACTTTAGCTGGGTATCTCAGGGCCAAGACTCTCAGTTCTACAGCAGGGAATCTAAAAGCCCCAAGAGCTCCAGCTTAAATCAGTATTTTCAAGGCTTCAGGATCCTTTCCACTGTCTCAGTAGCCTAGAAACCCTGATAGGTCTCAGATGCTATGCTACACTGCTAGAAGTGTGGCATTCCTGGAGATTCAATTCAAGCAGTGGTTCTTGGGACTTCAGGCTCCTTTCTATCCAGCCGGAGCCAAAGTTTTGAAGGCTTCTAGACTACCATCCTATCCCCCAAATCCAGGAGCCTGCCTCGGGACATCCCAGGCATTAGGAGCGTCTGGCTCTATTGTCTTTTAGGAGAAAAAGCTGGAACTGCTCTGTGACAGAGGGCCTCCTTAGGGCCGATCTCCATGGCCCGCCCACCTGTTCTTGGGCCAATCGCCTGCACTCTCGCTTGCCATGCCTTAATGAAAATTGATTCATTAATAGAAGTCACTCAAGCAGGAGGCTGCCCATTTTGGTGCCCTGATGCCAGGGGGCGCTCTCTGCGGCTCCTATCCTCCCCAGTACTGCAGCCCAAGCCTCGCAAATGACATCTTGGTGTTCATCTCCTCACCAGCCCCCATGCTGGGCCCCAGAATTATCCAAACAGGACCCCTCTATGAACCCTCCAATCTGGCAGCCTCTCCGCCTTCATCCAGGCTACCTAACCCCACAAAGCCATTTTCTCTTCTTGGGTGTGGTTCCCCCCCAGGACCTTTGGCTACCAGCCTTGGCCCATCTCCAGGCCAGTCGGTACCCCAGGCCCCCGGTTCTTGGGCATCCCTCTCAGTGGGCCCCTGGCCCTTTTGACCCTCCTCATCCTGGCCCCAGCATAGGCCAGTTGAGGGTACTCTCTTGTTTGGGCTGAGTCTCTAGTCCCTCACTCTCTCCCAGGGTCTGCCCTCTGGGCCCTTCACAACAAATGGGGTTACCCCACCTGGTGGTGGGGGCTAGGGGTTAAGACGCCCCAACCCGCCTTTCACTGGGGTGGCAACTGGCCTGGCATTTCCTGGGGGCTCCTGCACCACTGAGAGCCCCACCAAGCTGCTCACTCCCAGCAGGGTGCAGTTTTAGGTCATGCCCAGGACCAAGGAGCCTCCTTACCAAACCCTACACCTCCTCCCTTACCTCCAGCTTGTTCTCAGCAGCCCTCCGGCCAGGTGATGTTACTGCCTGGCCTCCAGCAGACAAACTGCCCTGTTTATATAGGCAGCCCTTGCCTCCAAAATGGCTGCCCTCCTCAGGCACCTGGTGGCTGTCAGCTCCAGGCCCTTAAAGTGGCAGGCACACAGAGTGCCCTGCCACATGCTCCAAAATAAAGGGAAAAAATATCAGATTTTTCCCTCCATTTCAAAAATTCTGAATTTCATGTTGAATCAGAACATCTTTGGTAAATGGCAGTATCTCCCTCAGAATGGAAGCTCCAATTTGGACGAGATCTTCTCAAGAAGACAACGTCAGTCTCCAAGCCCAGAAATCTGGGACACAAAGTCCCAGAAGATGATGAAGGGAAGATATGACGAGAGTAATTAGAAACATACAAAGCACTATCAACAATGTATAGTTTAAAATGGAGCCCAGAACTTCTTCCCATCTCTGCCAAAAGACTCATTATGAAGCATCTTTAAATTCCAAGCTCAGAACGTGCCATTATCAAATGGCTTCAGATCTTCAGCTAGCTGTTCTGGGAACGGTGGAAGCTTGGCAGTCTTCAAAACCAAGTCACAAATTTAAGGATCTAGTGGTAGATTTAGGTGCACACCAAAGTCTAAAAATGTTGGCCTTACAGTGCTGAACAGGAATGTATCACAGAACTCCTGAAGCAGTATGCATGTCTCTTTCCAAGGAAAGAGCATCATTTAATGTATATACCTGCAGAGAGAAGGAGGGAGAGAACAGGTATTGTTTAAGACTGACAAGCTAAAACACATGAAGGATGTCCCCACCTTCACATTCAACATTGACTTCAATAAGGTAACTCATATTCCCAGCCTTATATATGCTGGTTAATTTTTTGCTGGTCCTAAACATTAGCCTGAACAGTTTTTGGCTACTGATGTGCACTATCTTTCTCATTAGGAAAATCATAAAATATATTTTTAAAATGTCAGAAAAATAAAGGAAAGTCCCCTGTCCTGTGGATATTTAAAATTAAGGGAGTAGTTTTAAGTATTAGAGGGCTGATGGGTTTCTGCTCAACTGCTCCCTACTCCAAGATTTCCACAAAGGTTTTTTTAAAACGAGGGGTTCCTTTCCAGCACTACCATTTAATTTAAAAAGCTCCATCATCACTAATCATTGTCTGGTCTCTGGGCTTATTTCCACTTGGAAGGTGAGTTAACAGACACTTTGCTCTCAGTGATGGATTCCCTGTCTATAACTGGCCTTCAGACAAATGACAAGCAAGTTGCTGGAGATTAATGGAGAGATCTGGTTCTAGCTGTCCAAAAATTATTTCCTTTACTGAAAGGGAATGCAAATGCCTTTTACAGCAGCTGAAAGAGTTCAGTATATCCTTTGACTTGCTCTTCTCTTCTTCAGTAACCAAATAAAGAAACTCTGAGTTAACTTCTAAAACCATCCTGGCTAAGGACAGCTACCTTTGCCTGTACCCCTGGGCATCCTGTAAATTCAGTAATGCCTTAATGCGCCCACTAGATGGGAGTAAAATCCCTGCTTTTGAGCTGTTCAGTGGCTGCTAATTCAGGAACTAGACAATTTCTCTTAGTTCTGGTTAAGCACTTTACTTTCAGAAGGACTAAATAGTAATCTGGTGCCATTCACTTGCTCATCAAACTTTGGGCAAAGGAATACCCTGAGGGGAAATTTTCTATTGCAGGGCCTAACATAAAATTCAGATCAGACAGATTTGGGGATAATGTGAAGCCCAGACCCATGTTTGTGCCATAAATCTATCTCTAACATTTTCTTAAAGAAAAGTCATTGCATGTAAAACCAACACAGACTCAAAAGCACCTTTTCAATGCACCGAGTGAGATGAAATGTATTGCAAGAAATATGCTGAGGTCTGGAGAATTTACCAAACAGTGAACCGTTTAGACACAATTCATAGTATTTGACTCTACTGAAAGCCTGAAAGACAATATGTCTGTGACTTACTTTTGTAAGAGGCAATAGAGAGAGGTCATGCTGTAGTCCCTGGCCTCAGACACACCCCTAATAATTACTGCAAGGTAATATAATAGTCAACGGTAATTGCCCAAACACAGTAAAAACATTACTCCTGAAGCCTATGCTGTATTGCATGTTGTAGGAGAGGGTCTGGCTCCTTCCCTCTAGTGACAGAGAAGGACCAAGTGGGACCATGATGCTTGTGGTGGTCTGCCACTCTGGCTGGCCAGGGGGTGTATCTGCTAGCTAAGGGTAAAACTCAGAGAAGCTTGGTTTCAGATATGCTAAAAATGAAGGTCAAGCAATTCAGTCCTAAAACCTTTCTCCTCTTCATGCTCTGGCAGCAAGGCCCCAGCAAGCAGGCTGGCAGCAGAATGTGACAGCGTGTGCATTGTAGTCTGGCGCCTGGGGAATTGCCAGTGGTCCCCTCCCTGGAGCCTGTACAGTGCACATCAAAAGACTGGTGTTCTATCACACTGCCTTACCCCATCCATCACCAGTGCAAATGCTGGGAGCTGTTAACTGTGACTGTGCTGTCCACCAGCCAACAGCTGTGGGGTGTCAGCACATAAGACCAATGAAAGGTTCCTCACCCTACAGCATTCAGATAGCAGAAATCAAATCTATCCCTTCTTGCCTTCCCAAACGAATCACTCAGCTCACAGGAGAACACCAGCATGCTGGTATCACCTAAGAGAAGAAGCATGAGGCAGTGTTCAGACTCCAAACCAGCAGGAGCCAGTACCATACTGTTCCAGTAAGCAGGAACAGACAGACACACAAGCCTACAGTTCCCAACACCACCTCCTGCCCCTGGGGCAAAAGGAGCAGGAAATGAAGGGAAGCACCTGGCTCTAACTGCAGGAATATGCCAAGCCCTCTCATTTCTTGGTTAAGTTTGCTGGTAAGTCCAATTCTCCTCCACATTGCTCCACATGCAGTCACTGCACCAGAGTAAAGTGAATGTAAAGCAGTATTCAAATGCCAGTAGCTCACAGCCACTCTGCCCAGGTGTAAATGACTCCACAAGGGACACAGTCAAAAGTCTACCCAGTAGCATAACTAATGGAAGACAAGAAAGAGGGCAGCCCCCAGGTGCCCACTTGGTGCCCAAGAAGGTGAAGAAATAGCAGCTGTTGGCAAGCTGCTCAGCTACCCCTCTGCATCCACCTGAGCCTAGCAGTCCCCTGGGCCAGTGCAGTTAAGTCACATAAATTCCTGTAGGCAAGGGCACACAAGAAAGTGATGTGGCCACCATCATGTCTGGCTGCCTTAACCCCCTAGCCCAGGAGGTCGCAAGCAATTTAAAAGGGGGCCGCAAACTTCCCAGGACGTATGCATGGCAGCACGGGGAAGCAGTGCACAGTGGCAGTGCGGAGTGGTGGATGGTGGGGGCTGCCACATGCAAGCTCCCTGTCCCCCGCCACTGCCATCCATCACTTGGAGTCATGGTATCACAAAGGTTGAGAACCCCTGCCCTAGCCCCAATGACCAGGTACCCAATTTGCTATGCTGACTGAGGGAGATGGCCAAGGCAGGGCTTGCAATCACACCTCCATAGTCATACCAAGATGCCTTAACAGGCATAACCTCTCTCCCACAGCAAGAAAGTATAGTATTTTGTGTATACACACACACATTTATGTATATGGTATCGAGTAGAAATATGATAGCAATTTCAGTGTTTTTGGTATGCCTTACTTGCAAAACATTAAATGGCACCTAAAAATCACAAGTGACCCCCAGCAGTTTGGATCATTACTGCACAAGTCTACATTGTGAGAGTCTTAGTTTTTCTATTCCCTTCAAGAGAGAAGGAGGCAATGGAGCTAGTAGACTCATGCAGAAGCCTGTATTCGTGACTTTTGCAGTTTCCCTTCTAATCTTCTACTCCAGTTCTTCCTAATCCACGTGTTTTCCAGTGACTGAGCAACAGAACCACATAGAGGAGATTTGCAGATGACACAAATAGGTGTGGCCTTCAGCAACTACTACTATTCAGTCCGCTTTCATGGTGACCAGGAGGATCATTCCTGGGTCAATAGCTGGACTTACTGCTTTTAAATGTAATGACTTTTTCCCTGGGCTGATGTGGTGTGTCAGGGAGAGATTAAAACACCAGTTTAAATGAGGACACAGGAGCAGCTATAAATTTTGACAGTTTTGTACAGTGTCAGATCCCAGCATTCTGCAGATGAGATTTCGCATGAAAATAAATAGTTTCCTTGTCAAGATGAAATGCCTACAGATCACCAGATGGTTGGGAGACTAGAACGAAGCATTTTCCTAAACTAATTATGATTTCTAGATCTTATATAGCAGCTTTATCAATGCATCTCAAAGCCCTTCACAGTGGAAAAGTTCTCCCCTTTTCCTGACTTCAGAGATGAAGATAATAATGAGGTACTAAGACTTACTCAAGATCACATAGTAGGTTGGTATATGAGTCAAGAATAGGATGAAGGTCATCCAAGTCCTGAAATAGCACCCTCACCATGAGGCAATGCTGTCTCCTGCAGTGAAAGTGTGGAAATAAAGTATTGTGGGAAAGACACCTCTGTTGAGCCAGATCCTCAGCTGACGTGAATCAGAGTTCTTCCGCTGAAGTCAGATAAGGCAAGCTGATCCTCCCCCACTGCAGAGCGGCACCAGTGTCCCTCACCTCATTGTCAGCTGGAGGAGACTTCTGAGATGGCAACAAGGTTCGAGCAGGTCGATCCCACTGTTGCAGCAAGTTATGTTGCAACTACAATATAGTTTAAGGAGCCCTAGATAAGATTATGAATGGCAGATCTTTTTTAAAATACAAACTGGAGGGATCAGCTATAGATCAGAGTGACAGGAGAACGTGGTATCAGCTAAGGAAAAGACCGCGTGTGTGTGGTGAATGCTCAGAGGCTTACGAATTCTCATATACTGGCTTAAATTTTCCAAAGGGTCTGTGGTGCATTTCAAAGCTTCAGCTCTTGGTGCCATGTCCTGAGATACTTTTGGAAGATCCTGATGTCCTGATGGCAGATGTTCCAGGCATTCAGAAATTCAGCTGGGTATTCTGAAATTCAAACAACGTCTCAGGTCTCAGCCCGCAAACCACCAGCCGCTTTCCAAAACAGAGGTGCTTTCTCTCTGTCATTTGATTCCCATTAAAACTGGACCACTTTGAAAAAGTAGGGAGGGATCCATGCAGTGAGAGTGGAACGTCCGAAGGGCTGGAGAGCGTCCCTGGGTTCCAGCTGTTTCATAAAACATATGAAAACTCAGACCTTTTTTAAGCGATTTCTTCTTCCCTTCATCCCAGACAAATTCATCCTATTCCAGATACTCTATTCCCTAAATTTTCTCTTTCTTTCTTCCTTCTGCTTACTGATTCATCAGGACACTGAGCTGCATTTCACCTCTTACAGTAAACGTAATAACTTCACCCACTTCACCCACTTACTGCTGCCAGCAGCAACAGTGCTCCTCTGCCCCCCGCTGCCACCACATCTACCCCCACTGGGCTTCACATCAGTGGGTGATATTCAAAACCAGTCCATCACATGATCTCAGCAGGTCTGACTTGCTCCTGCCAAGTGAATTGCAGCCTTCAAGCCTGACATACATTATTGTTTCCCCAGCCTCAGAAGTATCCCAGAATGCACTGCTAGCTTCTAACCCTGGGAGAGCTGGATTGGAGCACGTGACGTGAGATACGAAGACACCAGCTGGCCCGTTAGAGGCTGCTATATTAAGGCTCAAAGCCTGTCCCCATTACAAGTAAAAGTTATTTTTATTGCAGTGGGACAAGGATTTGGTCTTAATTGAGACTCAACAGTTGATTTGATGGGATATCAGAAAGATGCTTGGGAAAAGCATTTACCCAGGCAGGTCTTGTTCTGATTCAGCTTTAATTAAGAGTTCAGTACAGGTTGCCGTTGATTTCCTAACTGTGATTTTTACAGCCAGGACCTGTTTAATTCCAGTCGATAGTTACACAGACATAATGATAGATATTTGCTCTAGTGGTCAAATGTGGGTGACTTGGAATGACAGGCTGGTAAAATAAAACCAAATTTGGATCCTGTTTGGGATTCCTAAACTCCATGGACTTCCGAGAGGCAATAGGCACTGACTCATCATAAAGGGGAACAAAGACGACAGAATTCAGTCTGAAAAGGAAAACCCCAGAAGGAGAAGAAAAGCTAGAATTAGAAAAAATACCCATTTTAAACTAATTTAAACGCCTGTGCCATCACTGTAAAGGGAGCAGGAGCAATCAAGAAGTGGAATCTTCATTAGATGTGAACTTGAGTGCCTCGCAAACAGTTCAAGGAAGCACTACAACAAGCAGGCCACAAGCCAAGCAAATAACATAGGTAGCTCCAGGGGAGCTATCACCAGTGATTAATGGTGGATGCAGGAGGAAGTGACATGAGGAATTTGTCCAGAAAGGCACAAGCAGTTTATTAGCTTGGATCATTTTTCAGAGCATTTGAATCCCAAGCTGAACTTTTGTGCTAGATGCTATGAATCCTGTTGTACTCGTATGTGATGTGAGTCCCTCACACAGAGCCAGACCTCATCAATGCTAGGAGGGATAATCAGCACAGCTGTGCTAGCAAATTGTGGAGGACTCTATGTAGCAAGATGGGAGCCAGCAACCTTTCCAAGCTGTGGGGCCAGAACAAACTGGGCTCCAGTCCAGTGCAGGCCAGGTGGCGTCAGCAGTACATCAGCAATGAGGAGGGTTTGCCTGCGTCTGTGCCATGACCAGGCAGCTGAAAGCTGTGCCAGTGTCACCACCACTTTTCCCAGCTCCCTGCTCCCCAGCTGAGACACTAGTGCAGTTTCCAGCCAAGGGGGAACTGCGCTGGGGCCAGGCAGCTGGAAGCTTTGTCTGCACTACTGCTGCTTCTCCCCACTTCCTGCAAAGTGTCGTCCCTTACAGGAGGGAGCTGCACTTCTGTCTGCGCACCTAGGGCTTTTGTTGGAACTTCTGAACCTGTTAAGAGCATGACTTTTTCACACACTTCACTGACTATGTTGTGCTAGTAAAACAGATACTGGATGGCTGTGCATAACTCTACAGCAGAGTGAAAAGAGTTCAGGGAGCTGTAGTCTCTGCCCCCTCCACAGTGACCTGGTCCCATTGTCTCTGGGCCAGTTTCTTGTTCCTTTCAGTTCAATTTCACTCAGACTCATCTGAGTTCTGGTGAAGGGGCATGAGCTCTGCCTGCATGACAGGCTTCAAACTCATTGGAAACAAGGGGTGCCAACAGAAGTGAAAATTTTCATCTGATCTGGCCCCAGAAAGTACTCTATGGCCATGACCAAATAGAAATGCATGGCTGCAGACCACTTTAAAAGGGCCCGATCCCATGAAATCAGATGAACAAGCTCCAAGACGGAGCACGTTCTTGAACGTTGTGTCTGAGGAGCTCCCAGACGGTCACTTTCTTCAGAATGGGAGGGGGAAAGGGATTGGAGGGAGCTCATTCTTGAGGTGCCCTAACTGGCACTGGAGGCTGGGGCAGGTGGGTTTGATTCCCTCCAAGGTGGGGGGGCTCTAATCAACCCACCCGGCCCTCCAGCACTGGCTGGGGAACCCCAAGAATGAGCTCCCTCTGCCCCCTTTTTGACAACAGCGGCCAGTC
>JAGPOW010002120.1:343760-370734 GCA_030014935.1 Caiman crocodilus | reverse complement strand
ACACAATTAGCAGGCTTTGCTAATAAATTTCACCTGGTCTGACCAGTGTCTTAACCTGAGTTGTACTTGGAAAAGAAAGTTAGCTTGGGCCTACAAAAAGTTAGCCTTTACAACTAGAATATGGCAAAATGGCCATTTATTTTGATGGATTTCATTCCCCTTTCTTGTCTAAGCCTCCAAGTTGCCCAGAGCCAGACAAACAGAATTTTCTTGAAATTCCTCATTATTCAGGATTATTTAATTAATAATTTCAGTGGCTAATTATGGGTCTGTTCGTATACTGCAGCTCATTGAGACTATACGGTATTTGAACTTCAAGTTGTATAGGTTATACAGTGTTTTTGTTTCCACTGAACGAAAGAGGTAGCTAGTTGTGTTAGTCTGAAGTTAGACAGAAGGCAAAGTAGAGTGGCAGATTAGAAATTAACAGCTTCAGAGGCATACCCTTTTTTTAGGCTAGATGCTATGAATGGGCTTGCAAAATATAGGGATTGTAATATAGGAATTTAAATACAAAGCATGGGAAAAGGGTGTGGAAAAGAGAGAGAAAGGGGACACAGTTGAGAGAGACAAAGGTGGGTTGTATAGATCGATGTGGATAAACAACTCAGTTAAACTGAGAGACGTAGGGGTTATAAAAGCTACTCCAGGTAATGGGAAAAGAATCCAGAATCTCTCCTCTGAGACCATACTTAACAGAGTCCAGTCCGTGGATGATTTCTTGTTCTGAGGTCAGTGATGGTCCGTGAGGTCTGCTGCCTCCTCAAGGCCCGCATCTGAGATGTTGCAGAGAGGATCCCCAGGCTTGTTTGTCCCTCCAACTACTACCCCATGCTCCTCATCCGTGTGGGAACAAATGACACGGCCAGGAGTAATCTGGACCAGGTCATGAGGGACTACAGGGCTCTGGGGGGCTGGGCTCAAGGGCTCAGGTAGTCTTTTCCTCTGTGCCCCCTGTTGCAGGCCATGGTCCTAGGAGGAAAGAATACATTGAAGAAGTGAACTGACGTCTCCGACAATGGTGCCACCAGGAGGGCTTTGGTTTCCTAGACCACAGTACATACTTCAGGGAGAGATGACTCCTAGGAAAAGAAAGCATCCTTCTCACACAGAGAGGTAAGTCCCTTTTCTAAGTCAGGATGGCCAATCTTTTTGATAGAGCTTTAAACTATGATTGCTTGGGGACAGGGAAACACTGACTGTATGGGGACGGCCTGGGGACCGACATACAAGGAAGCTCCATAGATAGGGACACCAGGAGGGCCAGTCTCATGGGAGCTGAGGGAATAGATCTCCTTCAGTGTGACAGGAAGCCAAGGGCCTCAGTAAAGGGACTCACATGCCTACACTAATGCCAGGAGCATGAGGAACAAGCAGGAGGAATTAGCCCTCCTGCACTCCAGTGGCCATTATGATCTGGTAGGGTATTGGAGACCTGGTAGGACTTCTCACACGATCCGAGCATAACCATAAAAGCCTGCACACTGCACAGAAGGGACCAAGTAGGGAAAAAAGGTGGAGGTGTAGCTTTCTGTGTGGGGGAACAGTACACCTCCTTGGAGGCCGACATTGGCTTCATAGATGAATGGCTTGAAACCCTCTGGATCAAGCTGTGTGGGGGGTGGCAAGAGAGATCTAACTGTAGGTGTATACTACAGACCTCTAAACCAGGAGGAAAAACTTGATCTAGAGTTTGCCTGAGAAATAACAGAGGCTGCACGGGCACGGAAGGTGGTTGTCATGGACGACTTCAATTATCCAGACATCTCTTGGGAGGAACACTCGGCCAAGTCGGACCAGTCACCTTCCTTCTTCCTGACCTGCATCAAAGAGCTTTTTCTGATTCAGGAAGTGCACGGGCCAACCAGAGCTAACACTCTTCTGGACTTGGTCCTGGCCAAAGGAAATAACCTGGTGACCGACTTAAACAGAGGGAGCCTGGGTGATAGCAACCATGAAACCATTATGTTCATGGTCTGTTGCAAGGCAGACAAATCGGTCAAAGCTCGGGTCACTAGTAGGGAATGTGCTGAGGGACCAGGATCCTAAGGTGAAAGGAGTGCATGAAGAGTGGTCGTTCCTCAGGGGCACAATCCTTGAAGCACAAAGGAAATCTATTCCCGTGCAGAGGAAATGTAGCAAAAGGGCTGGGAAGCCCTCTTGGCTAAACAGGGAAATCATGGTCCTCTTAAGAAAGAAGTAAGAGGCATACAGTCAATGGAAGCTAGGGACAGCCCCCAAGGAGGACTATATAGCTATGACCCGCACTTGTAGGCAGCGTTCCCTCTAAGCTGTGTGGCATGTGTGGCCGCACAGGCACAGTCATGCTGTGTTGCCAAGTGCGCCTGCATGGTTGTGCATGCTGCACACCTTAGAGGGAACGCTGCTTGTAGGGATCAGATCAGAAAAGCTAAGGTGGCGACTGAACTAAAATTAGCAATGGGAATCAAAGACAACAAGAAGTCCTTCTTTACGTGTGTAGGGAATGGGAGGAAAATGAATGGGAGTGTGGGGCCATTGCTCAGCAATTCAGGACTGCTAATCAGCAACACGTAGGAGAAAATTGAACTCCTAAATGACTACTTTGCTTCAGGCTTTCATCAGGCCAGAAGCCACCAGCAGCATCAGTAGCAGAGATGGGGCTGGTAAGCACCTGCAGAAGCCGCCAGTGGTGTCAGTGGTTGGGGCAGGGCTGGCAACAACCTACAGAAGCCACCGGCAGCTTCAACAGCAGGTCACGGTCCTATCAGGGGCACGTGACCCCCCCCCCCCACCAGTCGCCTATGATCTCAGTAGATTTTCTTCTATGCATACTGGACCAGTCCCATTCTCATTAGGAAACACTCCTGTCCACCCAGGGGTGTACAGCAGGTGCTGCAGCTTTACCTTCATAAAACCCCATGTTCTTTAAGCTATCCAGTGGTATTTCTAGCAAACAGGAGTAATGCCAGTGTGAGCCCATGACAATACCAAAATATTAACATTGGCTCTGTGGAGGTACAGAGCACTGTTACAGTGTGCCTCCAGATCTGCACGATGTGTGGCAGGTGGACCTGCAGGGTAGAGCCAGAGCCAGCGCCAGCGCTGCATGGGGCTCTTCTCACCGGGGCTGGGCTCAGAGTGGACTCTGGCCGCGCTAGGAGGAGGCTGCAGCCTCCCCAGATTTGGCTGCAGCTCTGCTCCCAGCCCCATATTGCCACCTGGCACAGCCCTGGCCAAATTCCCCGTCTCCACCCAAGCGTCAGGAAAAGCTGGGGCTATGCCAGGAGGCAGTGCAGAGCTGGGAGCAGAGCTGCAGTGAAATTTGGGTTGGCTGCAGCTTTCTCCCAGTGCCACCGAAGCCCAGTCCAACCCCAGCCCCCAGCAAGAACTGCCCCATGCAGCGCCGACTCCACCCCACTGCTGCTGCCCGCCCCATGCCATGCAGATCCGAAGCCACACGCTCCCCCTGCCCCCACCCTCCTGAGGTGCAAGCAGCAGCAGGAGCTGCCCCCACCCTATGAGCCATGGCTCCAGACCCCCCCACCCCACCTGGGCAGCACCTGCCCCTACCCCACACCAGGGGGGCATTGATCTGCCCCCCTCCCCTTCAGACTTACCAGGTGGAGGAAGCTCTCCATGCTGCCAGCTCTGCTTAGTGCTGTGCTGTGGCAGCACACAGCACTAGCGTTTATTTGCAAAATTATTGGCCCCATAGGGTTGATTTCCAATATAGACAATTTTCTTTAGATCAGTACCGATCCGATATCAGACTGATGAATTGGTGCACCTCTACTGCTTTCTCCAAGTCTGCTCATAACATCTGATGAAGTAAACTGAAGTAGACCTATGAAATAGCCTTCTGTCTTGCCAGCTACTGGCAAAGCCCTGTAATAGTGCCTACTGTGAACAGCTACCCCAGATTAACTGCTTATCTGTCCCTACTGCCTCCCTGTGTGATTTACACTGATGTACAAGTGAATGCAAGTTATACCTGTATAACCAGACCATCTGTCCAGGCCCCAAGCCAGTGTTGAGGCCACCAGGACCTTGATTGTTTACAATGGTTCTGTGAGTATCAGTATACTCTAAAAAATGAATATTGCTCACATTCGTATTATACCCCTATCTCCTTAGTCTAGCCATGGCTGTTCAATCTTTGTTTGAGTCTGATTTTATATAATCTTAAAATAAATTAAATTTAATTACTTTTAAAAAGTTGCTTATGTCACAAAAAAAATGGATCAGCTCCATGAGGCCTTAGATGTGGATGCATTATTATCTCAGTAACAGTTTCATCAGTTCTCCTAAGCACTATCCCAAGCCCAAAACTGTGAGGCAGTAAGCATCTGAGTCCCAGCAAGCATATTGCTTTCTTCTCATGTATATATTCATTTGACTGAAGGCAGTCTCATCATAATCCCGTAACTCATAACAGACATACCTAACATTTTATTCCAGCCTCCATTTGAAGAAGCAATAAAATGTTAAAGGTAGCTGATTACTAGCCTGATCAAATGTTTTGATTCATGCCCTGTGTTTGGCAAAAGCATTTAAATTATTTGGAAAATTCATCTCTTTCCAAGACTGGAACTATTTCCCAGGAAGTTGCTTGAAATACAGCTGTGGACGTGTTAAACCTTTGGCAGGAATGTGTTCTAGTTGCTTTCAAAGGTAGAAGCAGCCTGTGATGTTCTGATCTGAGGGAGCACAGAACCACAACGTTGCCCTGATAAATCTTGAATTCAGAGGCGTCTCTCAGTAAGAACACCTAGGCAGCTCTCTGGGCCCACACGCCTCAGGAGTTTTGTTTGCTTCCTCCATTCCTCAGTTCTTCGCTGCTGGCATAATGCTGACATTTAGCCAAAACAGACAGAACTAGAAGCAGCCAGACCTATTTGGGGTTTTACAAAGGATTGGAACAGGGCGTAATGAACTGTAAGTGCAACCACTCATGGATCCCTTTAGCAGCGACTGGGCTTCAGGTAGAGTCTGCTACAGTCCTTGCTAACAGAGTGTCACCCTTCAACTCGAGCAGTAGGGGTGCGGACAGAAGTGCAGCTCCCAGCCATAACTCAGAACAATTTCTGCAAAGCATGCTGAGTTACAACCTTCCTCCAGACCAAACAGAAGTTCACTGTTGGGTCCAGCTGGGACGGGAACCTAGCCGACGGCTGGGAGCCTGCAGCCAGGTTCCCATAACAGTGGCCAGGGCTCTGGCTCTCTGCCAGTGCTCGCTGTTTTCAGAATGGGAGGGGGGCGGGAAAGTAGCAGAGGGAGGTCATTTGGGGGGCTCCCCAGCTGGTGCTGAAGAGTGGGGTGCCCTTCCCACTTCAAGCAGCTCCAATACATCCATCCCACCCTCTGGGGGGGTTTCAACCCCCCCAGATTAAACTCTTCCCCCTTTTCCCCCTCCCATTTGAGAACAGACAGGCTGGGAACTCTGCAGACACAACTTACAAAAGATGCTACATTCTGAAGGGTCTTCATCTGATACCTCAAGCAATGAGGGGCCAGATTTTCACCCGATGGGCCATTTTTTAAACTGTCTGCAGCTGTGCATTTGTGTTTGGTTGCAGCTAAATGCTGCTTTTTGTGGCCAGACAGGGAGAAAATTGTCCCTTCTGTCTGCACCCTCGAGGATCAGACCCTCGGGGTTCAGTTCCTGTTGCCCTCAGCGTGACATAAATACTGAACCTAACTCACTGAATTTAGTGGATTCTGCATATCTCTAACATCCCTTCTCTTGTAAATCAAAGGAAATGAGTCTATTGCTCTATTTGGCACTGGTGAGGTTTCACTTGGAGTCCAGTTTTGTGTCCAGTTTTGGACCTCACACCTCATGAAAGATGTGCACAAACTAGAAAGTGCAGAAGAGAATTACAGAAATGATTAGCAGCCGGGAAACACTATGCAGGAGGATAGCCTAAAAGAACTAGGATTATTTAGCCTGGAGAAGAGAAGACTGAGGGGGATCTGATACCCATCTTTTAGGATTTAAGGCAACATCTTTTAGGATTTATGGGAAAATCACAACCAGTTGGGCAAAGAAGTGATCTTTGGGGTTAGTAGGTGTTTCCATGACTGACTGTTCTTTCGATTAAGGGTTTACATCTTGTTCTGAAGCATCTGACTGGTTGCTGTCAGACTTTGGCAATATCTATGTTCCTGGAGCAAGGACCCCATAGCAACAATAACTGTAGCAGCAACAAGTTAAATGGCCTGGATGTGTGAGTGAATTTCCACATGAAGTATCAACAGTAGAAGCAGCTTGGCTACAGTAACCTACCAATATGCATCATCCTTGACCCCGAAGACTTGATGAAGCATAGTCATTCTTCACAACTTAATGTTGAAGTAGCCGCTGCTTGCCTGCTAGGAACTGAAGTAAGAGCACTGGCATATTAGTGCTATGCACTAAACAGTAGGGCTGTGTGAAATTTCACTGGCCGTTTTGTTGCTTTGACTCATTTCAAGCTCAAAACAGCAAAATTGAAATGAAACAAAGGGCTTCGAAACAGCCTTGAAACAAAACGAAATGAAACGAGGGCCGTTGAAATGTTTTGAAAGTCAGTGGGTGTTGTGTGCAAGACAGGGCTTCAGGATTTCTTCTCTAGCATTCTGTAAATGACTACAACTTGGACTTTATCTTATTAGGATGACTTCTGTATAATTATAATGGAAACTGGTGTGGAAGCAATGACACTGCAGTGTTGAAGGAGGCCTGAAAAGCCAAGTTTCAAGGACATAGATGCAGGGGTTTCTGGGAAAACGTCAACTCAACGTTGTGAAAGCAAAACTTGTGTCACGCGTGTGTTTTAAGGCACAGCAAGGTGAAAACTTCAGGGATGGTAGCCCCTGTTGAGGCCACAAAGCCTGCCAAGTTTCAGGGATATAAGTGCAAGGTTTCTGAGAAACTGCACCTCAGGCTGCTGATGTCAGTCACCATGCCTTGGCTTTCTGTGGCACTTGCTTGTGAATTTCTTGGCTTCTCTTTGTTCATCAAATCTTCAAAATAGTTCTTCCACCTGTCCAAATCTTTTCTTCATGCATCAACAGTCATCCAGATTTATCTTTGATCATTTTCACATGCGTCACATCCCTTGTCAATCTCTCTCTTCTTTTTGCAATCCTGTATTCTTCCTTCTGTTCCTCTTTGTTTCTAGTCTTTGGTACAAATCATCCATTGGAGCATTTTTGGCCTTAGCAACAATCCTTGTTGCCCTCTTCCTTTCTACTCTGTATGCTTCGAAGTCCAGAGGGTCCCCTGTATCTTTCCATTTCTTACAATTCTCCTCCTTCTCCCTTGCTGCTTCCTGAACCTCCTCATGCCACCACCACATTTCCTTCCCAACAAGCATCTTTCCAGATGACACTCCAGACTTTTTTTCCCTCTCTCCTGATCTTATCTGTTGCCTCTTGCCACCAACTTTTAGGGTCTTCTATTTCGTCAATCTATATTTCTTCCAACACTTTTTCTCTGAAGGCCTCTCTTGTTTCACTGTCTGGCCTCAGCCTCCACCGCTTAATTTTTTGAACTCCTTGATATTTAATATGCTTCACTCCTTCCACTCTCATGTCCATGACTACCATTCTATGTGGCATGGTAACTCCCTGTCCTGGGATCACCTTGCAGTATTTCACCTCTTCCAATCCTGTTTCCTCACTAGCAAATAATTCATTTGAGTTTCTCTACCATTGAGGTCTCCCCCCACAATGACTACTTCACCATCTGGGACCCAGTGCGTCACCTCATCTACCTTTTCCCAGAAGTTCTTCTCCTCCTCTACTGGACTCCCTACTTGTGGGGCATACACACTCATCACACTCATCAATTGGTCTCCATTGTCCAGTTTCAATTGTATGACCCTGTCATTCTTCCTTTCTCTACTTCTGAAACTTTGTCTTTCAGTTCTTTACGCAGGATGATCCCAACTCCTTTTCTTCTTCTGTCTCCACCACTATAGAAGAGTTTAAGTCCTCCTCCAAAATCTCTCACTTTGTTTCCTTTTCACTTTGTTTCCTACATCCCCACAATATGTATTTTCCTCCTTTCCAACAAGTCTGTCACTTTTCCCTGTCATACTCCCCACATTGAGTGTCACAACTCTCAAATCCTCTGCTTGAACTAGCTTCTTTGGCCATACCCATCCTTGATGCTGTAGCCCTTGCCCATTTCCCGCAGAATCTAGGCATTGACCCTGCATGTCACCTATGGGCTATGCCCTAGCTGGGTTTGTTCTTTGGTCTGCATCATGATGATTTGGCAGAGGGTTTTCCAGCTGGGTGCGCTTCCTGATGCTAACCTTCCTCCTTTATCTGGGCTTGGGACTAGCATTGGATAGGTAAAACTCCTCACCCTCATCCTTCAACACGGGTAGAAATTAAAAGTGTAATGAAGAACCTCATTTTGTCTGTTAGTTTTTGAGCATTCCTTGTGCTGATAGCCTTGAAAATAGAAGCAAGTCTCTAGGACTGAAAAGAATGGTCGTCAGGAACCTTGGGACGACCTAAACCACAGCAACTTAGCTCTGAATGGGAACGCACGTTACAGAAGAGAGGCTAACATGAGGTGATGCTCTGTCCCTGCTTTACCCCTTTAATAATTAGCTTGTCCATATTCAAAGTGTGTGGTGTGTGTGACCTGCCACTGAGGGGTCTCCTTCTCCAGCACAGAAGGGCTGGGAATTGCATTGTGCTCCAAGGAACTGAAGCTGATTCGCCATACTTTTCACCCCATAGCAGTATATGCACCTTTCATATATGCTGGGCCCGGGCCTTCAAGCATCTTGAAGACCAGGAACAAAATAATTATCTCAAGTAGATATTCTGATTCTCAAAGGAAAACCTTTTAAGGGAACTGAAACCAAGCTGGCATCCTCAAGATAGCCTTAGCCACCCAGATGTCCTGTAGTGTTCTGTACCCAAAGAGTTTTCCAAGTGCTGAAAGCTTTATGCTCAGAGAAACGTTGGAATACTATTCTCCGGCTGATTGTTAGGTGGCAGTCTGCCCTCTCAGCAACTCTGGCAGCACAAACCGTAAGGATGGGGGACGTAAGCAGTCTTGTGCAGTTAGCTTGCAGAGATTCCAGAACAGAGGTCAAGGCAGTATCAAAGTGGCCAAAAACCTGGTAATGAGAGCCAAGTTCCTAATAATATCCACGTTCCATAGTCCAGGTCGGGCACCAGGGAATCCAGACACACAACAGGATAACCAGGGCCAAGGTGCCGGGGTTCAGGGCTGGAGGAGAGCTAGAGCAAGGCAGGAGCAGGGCAAGAGTAAGGCTGAGGTGCTACAGGGTGTGAGGCACCAAGCAGCCAGGACTTAAATGAAGGGCCTCGGCTTACATACACAGCCCGACTAGCTCTGCAGACAATCAGCTCAGTGTTTGGAGCTGGTGCCGCTCTGGGACTAGCTGGCTCTGCCGAGAGGAGCAGATTGCTTTCTAACACTGATAAGTGCGTAAGTGGGACTAGGTCATTGTCTAAGCAAGTAGGACTGAGTCTTCCAGTCAACAAAACTGACAGCATCAATGAGTAGTTTTCTACTAGCACTTACTATTAGCTTACTAAGAGCAGTGTTCCTGAACTATGGAACAAAAAGGACTAGTTGCAGATGTAAATCCACCAAGGGAGAGTCCACTCTAACTGCAAATTTCAAAGTACTGACCTCTGCCCAGCAACAGCTCTGCTGTTTTGCTTGGATTCAGCTTCAGGCAGGTTTTCTTCATCTGTGAGCTGATCTCAGGCACGGCCTGAACCACCTTAGTAGTGAACGTGGGGCTTTATGTGGAGAAGGACCAACAGAATTGCACATTGAGGATGCTTGAATCAGTATCATGTTATCACTTCATCTACAGTTTCCATATGCTGTGGTGGCAGCATGTCCCAGCAAGAACACCTTACCCACCTACTCCCAGATGCATGCTCGAAACCTGGATATGCAAATGTGAAGCTGCTCTAGATTGGCTCCCCGGTGGCTGTTCTCAAATGCACTAGAGACTGAAGTCTCCAATAAGCCCTTGAGCAACTTGGTCATCTCATTTTCAGGGTGGCCATACAAATAGAAGCTGGTAGGGAGGGTATGCTTGAGAATATCCCTCCTAGGCACGCCGGGGACATGATATAGACATACTTCTAAGCCAGGTCCAGATGTTCAGCCACATGTGGTTTGTGGTGCCGCAAATGTCTTTGCAGCACCACGAACTGCAGCTATTGCATGTTAAATCATGCACAGTGCTGCTGGGACAAGAGTACCCCACAAGAGTCTGGAGCCAAGCAACACCAGGACTGGAGAAGTTTTTGCTTCCTTGCACTGCCAGAGGCTGGCCCAGAACTGTCCCACTTCTGAAGTAGCTCCCAGCCAGCTCCAGGCTATGCAGTGATTTCTTCAAGGAGCCCAGGGCAGGCCAGGAACTGTGCCCCTTCTGGACAAGCTCCCATTCAGTTCCAGGCTGGTGCAAATTTCCCCAAGCGGCCTGGAGCCAGCTGGGAACTACCCCAGAAGGGTGACAGTTCCCGGCCGGCCCGGGCTGTACAGGGAAGCCCCACTGAACACAGGGCTTGTCCCCTTGTGCATGGGGCCAGAAGAGCTTTGCAGCAGCAGCTGTGTCCTGGCCCTGTGCACATCAGGACCCTTCCCAACTGGCAGAGGGACAACTAGCAAAGCAGAGGTCTCCTGGCCCTGTGTGCATAGGGACCACTCCGTGCTCCCTGCCAGGCCCTGGAGCTCCCCCGGGCTGCTGCAGGGGACCAGAGCTGTGTAGGAGCAGCCCCGTACTGGGCTGCTCCATCTGGGAGGAGATTTGCTCCAGACAGGGAACACATGTAGACATGCTCCCAGGAAAGGCTTACTGCACAACATTGTACTGTGCAGTAAGCCTTTATAGCATTAATGGCACATGTAGACGGTAATATGTAAAGGTAATTATTCTTGTTCCAAAAATAGTGTAAAAATCTAGTTACTTTCAGCATGTGTTTATGTTGTCATCCAGTAACTGAAGTGTTTTACTGGCCGGTGTTCAGCATGGTCCTTGCCAGGATGACTGACATCATGGACACAATTAAAAATGGATGATTATCTCACGATAATAACTATCCAACCTTGAGATTTGCGTTTTTCCCTTAGGCAGAGCATGCCCAACAGCAATATGGACAAGATGCATAACAGGCAGTTTTTAACAGCAACTACTATACTCTGTAAATATATTGTTAGCCAAAATGTACTTCTACAAATACAACTACCTTCTCGGTGGCAACGGCTGGGGATAAGGTTGTGTTGTTAAAAAGAAAGAAAATGATACAGTTCTTATTATTGGGTGAAAACTTTTCTAAATGCCTGTTATTATTCCATAATAAACATGTGATAGATAGCAAGCATCCTTTAGACCTTGGATTCCACACTGAAAGCTTTGTAAGCCAATCAGACCTCTCTTTAATGTCTCTCTCAGCATGAGAAAGTCTCCGAGTTGGGTTCTTGGTTATTTATGGAGTATTTAGAGCTGTTTTATGGAGGAATTAAGCTGGAAAATGTTTGTCTCCTGTTCTCTTCTTGCATCAGCTATTGTGCTAGTGACCTGCACAGCATGTGAAACAATTCATTGGCTTGGTCACAAATCTTTTATTGATGCAGTTAGGCTGAGAAAGGTGATTGGGGAGACATACATTTAAAAAGCCAAAATGAGTTTCAAACAATCCTTTTAAACAGCAGGTGTGTGCCGGTTGCCATTTCAGAGAAAATAAACTCTTCTAATAAAAGCTGGCTAGCATTTCTAGGGTTTCTCTGGCTTCTTAATGAGAGCTCCTCCCCTGAAATACTATAAATGCAGCTAATTGCCTGAAATACAGGCACATGCAAAGTTCATGGCACCTCATTAATCCCTAGTAGAAAATTCCCATAAAGACAGAGCCTTTGTCACGCTACACATTCTCCATGAAGTGACCTTGAAGTAATTCCATGACCTCCATCACGTTTTCTCATTAAGGAGAGATTTGCCAATCCATCTTTCCCAGTTCTACTTAAAAGGCAAAAAACAGGCTCAAAATGCCAACCGACATGCTTGAATTGGATCAGGTCAGGTGCTTTGCTCTGTCCAAGCTCAAGGCCTCAAATAGGGGGTGAATATGATACTAACTAGGGGTGTGTGAAATGAGCCCTATTCAATTTGGATTCAGATTTGACCTGATTCAGGGACAGTGATTCAATCTGTTGATCCGGATCCCTGTCCCTGATTCGATTTGGCCAAATCCAAATCTGATGATTCAATGCTGATTCAGCGAATCAGTGATTGAGACATAGGTACAGCTTTAAAAGTTTTTTCTTTATACCTTGAGGTAGCAGCTTGGCTCATGATTGCTGTGGTGCTGTGTGCCCGCAGTGGCACAGGGGGCTCTCAAGCGTTCTTGGCAGCAAATCCGGAAGCGGACCAGCAGTACTCATTGCTACTGCACAGTAGCATCGGCATCACGGTTTGTGCCCACCTATACTATGTCACCATAATGACAAGCTACGTTACCATAGCTCATTGCTACAGTGACGTTGTGTCTCATGTACGTGTGCCCGCCATAGACAAAACTTTGATTCCACTGATATTTTAAAATAATCTTTGCATGTTTTTAAAGGGAACATAATCTATTCAAAATTCTTCCTGCTGATTTTTCACTTGGATAAAAGACCACCTTTTGCTCAGAGTTGACTCCAAGCACTGCACAGAAGATTTCCTACCAAACTATGAAGTAGGACATGACAGAACTAGTGGCAATAGAACATCATTTCTGCTAAACACAAAGAAAGTGTGCATGACAGCAAGCTTGTTCTTGGATTGACAACATCATATCTGTAGGGCAATGATTCTCAGCAACCTAGGGTGCCATGAGAGCCTTTTAAGGGTGTCATGGGGTGCTGTACAATATTAGCAGTGTTACGTATGCAACAACCTACACTTGACTGACAAGATCAATCCAGAGATTTCAAATAGGAATTTACAGTGACAAAAACATTCTGACCTGTTGTGTTATTTCTGAGTTCTTTGCAATAGAAGAATTGCTCTAGTATTTTTCCATAGTCAAGAAATGAGTGAAAACTAATAGCTGTCTCCCATACCATTCTTGCTAGCAAGCTAAGAAAGTATTAGTTGGATTAATGGACTGTAAGGTAGATTGACAATCCAGCCAACTTTCTATCTCAATGGGTAATAATCAATGGTTCAATATTTAGCTGGCAGTTAGTATCAAATGGGGTGCCCCAGGGATTCTGGGGCTAGTTTTGTTCAGCACCTTCATTAACAATCTGGAAGATGGGATGGATTGCATCCTCAGCAAGTTCATGGATGACACCAAGCTGGGGGTGTAGTAGATACACTGAAGGGTAAGGCTAGGATTCAGAGTGAACTAGATAAATTGGAGGATTGGGCCAAAAGAAATCTCATGAGGTTTAACAAGGACAAATGCAAAGTCCTGCAATTAGGACAGAAGAATTCTATGCATCACTACAATCTGGGGACAGATTGGCGAAGCAGCAGCTCTGCAGAAAAGGACCTGGGAGTTACAGCGAATAAGCTGGATATGAGTCAGTAGTGTGTCCTTGTTGCCAAGAAGGCTACAGCAGACTGGGCTGCATTAGTAGAAGCATTGCCAGAAGATCCAGGGAAGTGATTATTCCATTCTACTCTGCACGGGTGAGGCCACATCTGGAGTTCTGGGTCCAGTTTTGGGCCCCCACTATAAAAAGGATGCGGACAAATTGGAGAGAGTGCAGCAGAGAGCAATGAAAATGGTTTGGAGGCTGGAGCACATTACTTACGAGGAGAGACTGAAGGAATTGGGGTTTTTTTGGTTATGGAGAAGAGAAGTCTGAGGAGGATTTAACAGCAGCCTTCAACTATCTGATGGCTGGTTCCAAAGAGGATGGAGCTAACCTGTTCTCAGTGGTGGCAGATGACAGAACAAGGAGCAATGGTCTCGAGTTGCAGCAAGGGAGGTTTACATTGGATATTAGGAAAATCTCTCTCAGTAGAAGGATGGCGATACATTGGAACAGGTTACCCAGAGAGGTTATGGACTCTCCATCCTTTTTAAGACCTGGCTAGATAAAGCCTCGGCTGAGATAATCTAGCTGGGAATGGTCATGCTTTGAGCAGGGAGTTGGACTAGATGACCTTCTGAGGTCCCTTCCAACCCTAATTTCCTATGATTCTGCGATTCTTAGGGGTGCCTTGAGTCTAAGGTGGGGGTAGATGTCTTGAGTATAAAAAAGATGAGAACCACTGCTATAGGACCACTGGGATACATGAGCACCATCTAGTGGGAAGAACCACAATCAACACATTTTGGTATACTAATCTGGGGTCAGATTTTCAAAGTATTTGTGTCTAAAGATGCATGTAGGTATCTAGTGGGATTTTTCAAATTAATTCCATGAGAGTTAGGCATCTAACTGGCTTAGATGCTTTGGAAAGCCTCCACTAGGGGCCTATCTCCCATATAAATCCTCTTGGATTAAGTACTTTTGTATGTCATATCTTGGTACTTTTTTGTGTCTTTATGCAACTGGCTAGAGAGGAGCATAGATTGGGGAAAGACTGGGTTATGCAGTCCAGCCCCCTCCAGTCATAGGAACCCGTATCATATAATCCTATTTACATGCTGATCAAGTCTCACATAAAATCAGTGAGGTTTTCTCCTCATCTCCTTAATATTCCTGAAGGCTGTTCCAGAGCCTCAGTCCTCTAATTTCCAGCCTATATTTATGCTCAGTTTATGCCCATTTGTTCTTTGCCAACATTGTCCCTTATCTTAAATAGCTTCCCTTTCCCTTCTTGGTGTTTAACAACGTGGGTATCTATATGGATAGCAAGTGCATCTCCCCTCTGGCTTCATTTTGCTAGACTAAACAAGTGACATTTTCACAATAGTTTCTCTACTCCCTTGATTATTCTAGTGGCCCTTCTCCACAACTCTTCTATTCTGAATTCATCCCAGGCTTGCACATGGTATTCACAGACGTTTTCATGAGAGCCTGGAAATATGGCACTTACGCTTTCCTATTTGAACTGGAAATACCCGTGAGCAGATCCGCAATTGTGACGATGGGGGTGAGGCCACGCCGCCTTTGGCGGTGTGGCATATGAGCAGTGAAGACAACTCCCTGAGCACGTGCCGCACTGCTGAAGGGGGTGTAGTGACAACGCTTTACTGTGATCCTGGATTCCAGCGAGCTCTCAGAGGCAGGTCAACGCAGCTCCCGCTGGGAGCTCCACGTGCATTGGGAGCTCTGCGAGATCACTGGCCAGTCAGTGCAAAGTCTGCCCGCAGTCCTGGCTTGCATCAAGCAGCTCCAAAGCGTTCTGCTGTTTGTTCTTCCCCTCTGTAACAGGGAACCCTAACCCTGTTACTAAGGACAGGGTGGCCCCTTTAAGTCCAGCACCTTCCAGTCACGGCCAGGCGGTCAAGTAGGGGTTAAGGCTCAGGCCCTGCGAGCCATTCAGGGGACAGGAAAAGGAAGTCCAGGACCTTACAAATGGTGAGTGAAAAAGGACAGAGCGGCGGACGCCCAATGACTACGGTGCTGCGCCTGCAGCCTCGGTTGGAAGAATACACCATGCCCAGAGCCATCCTCACAATCCTCTAAAGTAAGCACGCATGTTGCCTCCCTTACTTAATTTTAACATTAAATGTTAATGTTAATTTGAATATTAACAGCGGTTTGGGTGAGGCTATTAGGGGATGGAGGAGGCCGCATAAGGGACCCATGGCAATGTGAGGACCCCAGCACCAGAGAAGACACAGCATTTTGGGGCGCACAGACCCCGGCGCCAGAGGCGGCATTTTGGGGTGTGCCAACCCAGCGCCAGAGAGGGCGCAATATTTGGGGGTGAGCTGACCCCAGCGCCAGAGAGAGCACAATGTTCAGGGGTGGGTAGACCCCAGCGCCACAGAGGGGCAGGAGCCTGAGTTGGGCGGGGGGGCGGTTGAAAGCTAGAGCCTGGGAGTCAAACTCTAATTAGTGTGTTGTTTTTTTGACTGACAGGCCTAGCTAGAGAGAAAAGGGATAGGCCCACAGTGGCCTAGACCCCAACATAAAGAGGAATTTACAAACAACATCTGCAAGGCTTGGGCTGTGGTGTAGGGGAGGAATGGAGCCGCAGATAGAGCCCCCCGGCATCGGGGCAGGAAATGGGCAGCCTCCTACTTAGTTACATCTATTAATCAATTAACAACAAGGTGTGGCAGGTGAGAAGGTGGGCGGTTGACCATAACAGGTGGGCAGGGCCACCAGCAGATGGACCTCAAAGAGGCACCCCGTTACACCCTCCCTCCAAAAATTCAGCAATAGAGGAAAGGAAGGAACAAGCTGCAGCAACAGCACACAATCCCTGGGCCCCAGAGCTGCATGAAAGCAAGGATATCACTGCTGGCCACTCCTCTGCTTTCCCCTGCTGCTGAATTGGACAGGAGGGAGAGGAAGAGCAAACAGCAACAAGCTCTGAAGCAGTTTGAAAGCAAGAGTTCTAGGCAGACCCATGCACCACCTCCCTTGGGAGCCTGTTCCAGACCTTGGCCACTCTAACTGTGAAGAAGTTCTTCCTAATGTCCAGTCTAAATCTGCTCTCTGCTAGCTTATGCCCATTATTTCTTGCAACCCCCAGGGGCACCTTGGTGAGTAGAGCCTCACCAATTCCCTTCTGTGCCCCCAGGATGAATTTATAGGTAGCCACAAGGTCGCCTCTCAACCTTCTCTTGCGGAGGCTGAAGAGATCCAGGTGCCCTACTATCTCCTCATAGGGCTTGGCCTGCAAGTGGCCCTTCTCTGGACCCTCTCCAGGTTATCCACATCCCTCTTGAAGTGTGGCACCCAAAACTGGACACAGTATTCCAACTGCAGTCTGAGCAGTGCCCAACAGAGTGAAAGTATCACCTCCTCAGGAAGTATCACATCGCAGTGACCTCTGAAAACCCACTCTACATGCAACACCCAGCCAGGCAGGAGAGGATGGTTGTGCCACTTTAACACCTTTAACATCCATCCCTGGAAATACCTCACCTCACCTGGGATCTTAGGATCCCATTTTCCTTTATTATGTTTGCATAACACAGGCAAATCAGCATCATGCTGTCTGTTTCTTCCTCTATTACTTCCAGCTGATGTGCCTTTGTGTTATGCCTGGTGTCAAGGTCATATAGTTCTTCCTGTTTGATATCTAGAGCCTTAATGCCCTTTCTCCCCAAACTTTTTGTCATCATCACATTTCAATAGCATATCCTTACTTTTGTGTCATACTCACTAATGTCAACATCAAATAACTTTGACCAAGACTGAACTTTGAGCAACTTCCTTCTAGCCTGATACTTCCCCATTCAGCACAACCTATGTTTTGTCTCTCCTTTAGTAAGTGCTTCACCTGCTTTCCAGTTCTTGTCTTACTATGCATCTTCTCTGGCTTTGCTAATAATTTCCCATGTATGAATAACTGCAATCCATGATGGAAGTGGGGAAGTGGGTGACCTGGAGGAAAAGCAAGCAGAGGTGGGCAAAAGGGAAGGTGGTGTTCTCATTCTTCCTGAGAAACCAGAGCAATCGACTAGTTACCTTCAGTGACTTACACAAATCAGAGCCTGGAAAACAAGCAGAAGAAATGGAAGTCCTTGCACAGTCACGAAACTATGTTGTGACTGGAATAACAGACTTGGTGGGATAGCTCACATGACTGGAGCGCTGTCACAGCTGGATACAAACTATTCAGGAAGGCCAGGCTGGGGAGAAGAAGAGGAGGTGTTGCAATGCATGTAAAAAGCCATATAATGACCTGGAGTTCCACCACAAAACTGAAGATAGGCCTGTCAAAAGTCCCTGGGTTAGGATCAGAGGAAAGAGCAACAATGGTGATGTTGTGGATGGGGGGGCTGCTATAGAGCACCAGACCAGAAGGATGAGGTGGATGAAGCTTTCTTCAAACAGCTGATGGAAGTTTCCTGATCATAACAGTGCAGTGAGTCTCATGGGGGACTTCAATCCGCCTGACATTTGCTGGGAGGGCAATACAGTGCACAGGCAATCCAAGGAGTTTTTGGAAAGTATTGGGAACAACTTCCTAATAAAAGTGCTAGACTGACCAACTAGAGGTCATGCTCTTCTTGACCTGCTGCTCACAAACATGGAAGAATTGGGGGAATGTAGTAGTGGATGGCAACTTGGGCAGCAGCAACCACTAGATGATTGAGTTCAGGATCCTAAGGAAAGGAAGGATGGACAGCAGCAGAGTAAGGGCCCTGGACTTCAGAAAAGCATACTTCGATTCAGTCAGGGAACTCACGGGCAGGATCCTCTGGGAAGCCAGTCTGAGGGGCAGAGAAGTCCAGGAGAGCTGGTTGTACCTTAAAGAAGCCTTACTGAGACTGCAAGAACGAACCATCCCGATGTGCAGGAAGACTAGCAAGTATAGCAGAATACCAGCTTGGCTTAGCAAGGAACTCTTCAGTAAACTAAATCACAGAAAGGAAGCTTATAAGAAGTGGAAACTTGGACAAACAACTAGGAAGGAGTATAAAAGTATTGCTTGGGCATGCAGAGATGAACTCAGGGAGGCCAAAGTGCAATTGGAATTGCAGCTAGCAAGGAATGTGAAGGGTAACAAGAAGGGTTTCTACAAGTATGTCAGTAACAAGAGGATTATCAGGGAAAATGTGCATCCCTTACTGAAATGGGGAAGCTAATTACAGAGGAAGCAAAAAGGCTGAAGTACTCAATGCCTTTTTCACCTCAGTCTTCACAGGCAAGGTCAGTTCCCACGCTACTGAACCTGGCTGCACATGTTTGGGGAGGAGGTAAGCAACTAAAAGTGGTGAAAAAATAATTTAGGGACTATTTAGAAAAGCTGGACAAATACAAGTCCATGGGGCCTGACTGGATGCACCCGAGGGTGCTGAGGGAGTTGGCTGATGTGATTGCAGAGCCACTGGCCATCATCTCTGAAAACTCATGACAATCAGGAAAGATACTGGATACTGAAAAAGGGCAAACATTGTGCCCATATTTACAAAAGGGAAAAAGGAGGATCAAAGGAACTACAAACCAGTCATCTTCATCTGAGTCCCTGGAAAAAATCATGAAGCAGATCCTCAAGGAATCCATTTCTAAGCACTTGGAGAACAAGGTGATTAGGAACAGCCAGCATGGATTCACCAAGGGTAAGTCATGCCTGACCAATCTGATTGCCTTCTATCATAAGAGGACAGGCTCTGTGGTTACGGGGAAACCAGTGGTATATCTTGACTTTTAGCAAGGTGTCCCGGGACAGAACAGGGGGAAGGACCCCGAATAAAAAAGGAAAGTTGTGGGGAACAGAATAAACAGGAGGGAGAAGAAACAAACATAAAAGTTAAAACAAGAAAAAAGCACTCATCCACAGCAGGAGCCACGGCACAGTGAGAACGGGGAGAGAAGCCCACATGGCTCATTAGCTGCATCTTTATCCAGCTGAGGTTGGCCGATGATGTCACCAACAATCACCAGTTGGTGGGAATAAAAATGACTCACAGCGGTGGAAAAGGAGGAGGGAGAATGGACCCGAGGAGTGCACAGCCACGGGACCCATTCCAGGAATCCCTCAAGGAGGAAGGAGCACCAGATGAGGAGCCAGAGGAGGCTCCTGAAATTGGTCTTGGCAGCGGCGGCGAGAAACAGCTTGACAGTGCAGAAGATGAGCCAGAAGCAGGCCCTGCAATCAGCAAAGGAAACAACAACAGGGGAAGCAGAGAAGGGCACATGAAGATCCACACCATAGCAGGTAGGAGTATTGGGAACGGTTGGGAAGAGGAGGAATTTTCCCCATAGGGAGAGTCCTGGCAGAAGCAGCAGGAAGGGCTATGGAGAAGCAGGGCACCTACCCTGAATACAGAAAGTAGCCAGCCATACTCAGAGGAACCACGAGGCACCCAGATTGTGACGCTCCAGAAGGGAGAGAAGTGGGGCAGCACCAGGCTCTGGGAAGAAGTAGAAAAGAGGGAAAAGACAACCTGACCAGGAGGCCATGGGTATACATGGCCCTGAGTAGGGGTCATCCCCTAGCTAGACCGTAGGGAACTAGACACCCAGTACCCTGATGTAAGGAACCAGAGAAGGGGGCTATCCAGATTTCCAGCAATACGGTAAATGTGTTGTATTGTGTTTTTCTTTTGTGTTTCCCTGTGTGAAGGGGCTGAGAGATAGGAGTGGCTGATACAAAATAGAATAATCAGTGCAGAGGCCACAGGGCATTGCTTTGGGATTCAGTCCATAGGGAAGGTGTCCACTCTAGGGCGAGAACAGGTTCCACGATCGGGACCTCCAAACACAGACAACCCAGGATGGGGTAAGCGAATCGGTCTCAACAGCTGATACCCAGGATGAGAAGGGACTCAGGAGGCCCCACAGCTATATGAGAAGAAGAATGTGGCCAAGAAGACTGAGTGATCCATCAAGGTGGCGTAAGGTCAGGGTGTAGGGATAGTGGAGCCCCGCAAGCAGCCATTGAGCAGCTCACGTGCTGCAGAAGGACCCCGGGTAATCCACCCTCCACTGGGAAACATTCAATTGTGGCAGGTGAGATAGGGGAAGACTATTCAAGGAGTGAACATCTACTTCACAACTTATGGGAGTCTGCAAGGCATACACCATCCATTGCTCAAAACAAGGCTGCACATAACCGGGTGTTTGAGACCCAGCGGTCACACAAGGCTTTTGATACAGTCTCCTGTCAGACACAGTTACATATGTGCTCATGACACAACAATAAGAACAGCTCAAGGTATACCCAAATAAGGAACGGACACAAGCAGCTTGGCCACATTCCAAATAAGGCAAAACAAGTAAACCTGCATTCCCTAAGCTTAGCTCCCTCTAAATAAGGTAATGGAACAAAATTGTACATTCCATTGGCTAAGACCCCTGTGGCACATAATAAAAAGAAAGCCGAGCTTCCGTCTGGGAGAGACTCTCCGGGTGACAAGCCAGTCACTTCCTTGTCTCACACACCAAGGGCCCTCAAGCGGTCTTCGGCACCTTGCCCATAATGCAATACGACTTATGCAACGTTCCTGTACTCGCTTCTCTCAATAAACTTCACTCTGCTTAAACCAATGGCAGAGTAAGCACCTTTCTTCATAACCAATACGCATAATTGACCCAGCCAGCTTGTCACCGCCTTGCACTAAACTAGTGAAAAGTGCAACATCTCCCACAACATTCTTGCAGGCAGGCTAATGGATGAATAGACTGTAAGGTGGATAGAAAACTGCCTGGAGCATTGGGTTCATAGGATAGTCATCAATGGCTCAATGTCTAGTTGGCAGCCGGTATCAAGTGGAGTGCTCCAGGAGTCAGTCCTGAAGCCAGTTTTGCTCAATATCTTCATCAATGACCTGGAGGATGGCACAGAGTGCACCCTCAGCAAGTTTGCTGGGTTGTTGGTTGTACCTGTGTTGATCTAAGGTCAGAGGCAGGCAAGGTTCTTTGGGTAGATGTGATATCTTGGTGATATCTGCAAGTTTGCAGATGACTCCAAGCTGGGGGTAGGAGAAGTAGATACGCTGGAGGGTAAGTCTACAATTCATAGGGCGCATCTACTTGTGAACTGGACTGTGCAGTCGTTACAAGCATTACTGCACAATCCCAATGCCACACGGGTTTTTCCCTATGATACTGTGCAGTGCCAATGAGCTACTGTGCAGTAACTCATTGTTACTACACAGTAGCATCGGTGTCAAGGTTCATGCCCACCAATGCTACATTGCCATAGCAACAAGCCACAGCAACATAGCTCATTGCTACGGCAACATAGTATCTCATGCAGATGCACCTAGAGTGACCTAGACAAAAGGGAGGCTAGGGCCAGAAGAAATCTCATAAAGTTCAACAAGGACCAGTGCAAAGTCCTGCACTGAGGACAGAACAATACCATTCATCAGGACAGGCTGGGGCTGAGTGGCTGGGTAGCAGTTCTGCAGAAAAGGACCTGGGGGTTACAGTGGCTGACTATGAGCCAGCAGTGTGCCCTTGTTGCAAAGAAGGCTAATGGCATACTGGGCTGCATTGGTAGGTGTGTTGCCAGTAGGTCAAGGGAAGTGATTATTACCCTTTATTCAGCACTGGTGAGGCCACATCTGGAGTACTGTGTTCAGTTTTTAAGACTCAGCTAAACAAAGCCTTAGCTGTTATGATCTAGTCATGGATGGCCCTCCTTTGAGCAGGGGGTTGAACTAGATGACCTCCTGAGGTCCCTTCTAACCCTAATTTTCTATGATTCTATATTTTGTTTTTGTCTAGTAAATCCATATTTAAAGAATATCTGTGAAAATCTGGCTTTATGGGACTTTTTAACCCACAGTTCTTTCATGAGGGAGGTTCATTCTCCTGTCAAAATAAAGTGAAAAGTCCTAGTGGAATAACTGATCAGTTTCATATCTCCAGCAATGCACATGTTTATTTTGAGAGATTTGGTTGGTGACATACCCATTGGTTTTGGCCATATATGTAACTGCATCTTACTTGGCAAAACAAGAAAGGGAAAAGACTGGTTGCCATTGTAATCAGCTTGTTAATTTCTAGAGTTTTCCAACCATGACTATATCCACAACAACTTGAAAATGAAATATGGTGGCTCTAACTTATCACTTCAAGTCAGTACTGAACAAAAGTTGTTACTAATTGTTGGAAATTTGGTAACCTACCTGAAATGCCCTTGTAAATTCCTTTGGACAAGTGTTCTTATCACAGAATCTATATAGCAGGTGGCCTAAATTTATGTTGTTATCAAAAAAGAGTCAGATAAACATGTGGACAGGGAAATAGATGTTGAACTAATGCTTACCACCATAAAGTGCCTGTAGTTTTGCTCAGTAATGTGTGTACATAACTCCCACCAAGCAAGGTAGGAGTCCTGAGTGCGTACTAAGAGAAGAATGACTATTATTTCAGCCTGCCAATTTTCAGTGATGGTCAGTATGTCCTGTTGTAGTTAGCGTTCCTGAAAAATAAATCAGTGGACCATGAGAGATTTCTTTTTGAATTTTTTTTAAAGCAGCTGACTTGCTTATAGATCTGTTTTAAGCATTATCATTACACATTTTACTGAAACTGCCAGTGGAGTACAGCGTGGGAAGGCTGTGGGTACAATGCTAGATCAAAGTATGTGCTAATATGTTGTAATTACAAAGGACTGGAACAAGCAGAGACTTATCTTCTATGTCCAAGGGCAGCATGACATTAGCAATAGGAAAAGGCAGGTACTAAGTCACTTGCTGTGGTGAAAGTGATGCGCTTCGACATGGCCTTGCTAAGCTGTCATTGTTCTTTTGCTTGGAGTCCGAGCGAGTTTCATTTACCCAAAGGATGCACTGAAAGAAATGTGGTAGGACCTTCTCACCCCTCAGAATTAGCTATATGGGACCTTTACTTATAAAGAAAGAAGCTTTTTTACTTTCCTGAGTTTCGCTACATCAGGGACAACTCTAGGGGTGATGCAGTAATGTGATGCCACCCTACTTTGGCTGGGCCCAGCATGGTTGCGTGGGCAAAGCTCCCAGCCCATGCAAACTGCTGGAAGTTTTGCATGGCCCAAGAGCTCTATATGAGCTCACTGCTGGTCGTTGCAGGCCAGAGGCACCAGCTATCTATATACTTATGGACAGTCCATACTAAAACAAGGCTAAACATAAAGTCTGTTTAAAATTTTGTGCAGTCTGTAAAAAACACTAAGCAACTGGGAGTTTGATTGAAGATCCCTAATCAGAAAAGCTGAAGGCAAGGGTTGAAGGACAGACAGAGCAGAGACATGCCACCTCCTGCTAAACTGACAACCAAACATTTTTAGTATGGTTGGTGTTAAACGCCTAAATTTCAACCCAAGCCTTGTCTAGAACCTGGAAGAAAGGTTACATTTATACAAGGGTTACCATATGTCTGGGATTTCCTGGCCATGTCCTCTATTTTCGCCCCCTGTCCTCATGTCCACGCAGGTTTTTAAAATGAGAACAAATGTCCGAGTTTTTGCTTTGCCTCTGCTCCTCCCAGACACAAGCAGCTTGCATGCTTGGGGCTGGGAGCAGCGGGCAAGGCAATTGGCTGTCAGGGGTCATGTGCTCTGCACACAGACCCCAGCAAGTAAGGTGTGTGTGTGTGCGCGCACGCACAGGCAGTAGCTGCATGGGCAGCAGGGGTGGGCCAGGGGGGCTCCAAGTCAGAAGTGAGGGACATTGGCATGGCTGTGGAGCAGGGAGCTGTGGGTCAGGCGTGAAGGGCACCAACAGCACTAGGGGCAGGGCTGCAGATCAGTGAGGGGCACCAGCAGTGCTGGGGGGCAGGGGCTTAGGAGTGAGGGGCAGAGGCAGGGCACAGGCATATCGCTGTCGTCCCCCCCATCATATACCCATCTCCCTGTCCATCCCCCCGCCCCACCCTTGCCGGCTTCCCACCACCTCCCCCCCACAGGCGTCCTCTTTTTTCATCCTAGAAATATGGTAACCCTAATTTATACTATGTGAAACATATGACATAAAAAGTTTGGTTGCCAGTAACAAGTTTGCAGATTGTCAGCAAAAAAAAAAATGGTCTTGGATCGACAACCATGACATTTTCTGCCTACAGTCCCTACTTTCAAGCTGCTCTGTAGCCTGCTGCTTTTCTCTTTTCCCTTCCCTCCTCCCCTCTCTCTCCCGCTTCGTCATCCCCTGTCCCTCTCCTCCCAAATTCAACAAGGCACACGTGAAAGGAGGGACAGTCACCAGCAATGCGCAGACCCTGCTTTCACTCAGTTCTGGAGAATCCATGCTGATGCTGTTCACTTCTTGTCTCATATCCTCCTTTCCCTGCTGCTGAACTCAGGGCATGGGTGGAGGGGGAAGGGGAGAAACAAAGAGCAGCAGGCTCCAGAGCTGCTTGAAAGCAGGACTTCTGAACCCAGAGGTCACAGTACATGCAAGGGAGCTCTGGCAGGAACGCTGAGCTGAGCGCTTTGCTGGAGTCCCGCTGACAGGCTACAGCTACAGCCCCATCAGTGACACGGCACATGTGCAATGAGCTCTTTTGATTCCACATGCACCCCACTCCCAAAGAAGTGTGTCAGCATCCCCATCACCCCATGATGTAGGAGGCTGTTTTGTTGTCTGACCTTGAAGTGGCATTGCACTTTGGGGTCCATAATCATTGCAGATTGAATTCAATATTTGGCTCTTCACCTTACTATCTAAGAAGCTTCTCTTCATGCATTATGTAATGTTACTAATCCATCACATGTTTATTTGCTCAGCTTCTCCCCAAAGGCAGAAGTGTATTTTTGTATTATATATGCAAAATTCATGTTGCCCTGCATCTTGCTGAGAAAGCAAGGTCCAAGACATGCCCCTCTGGTTCAGATTTTGATGGGCCATGAAATGATGAGCTTTTCCATTATCCTTGACAAATGCAGACAACATCAGACAGCCAAGTGAGGACAGTCAGTTTAGCCACTACTGAATAGTGTGTACAATAAAATACATGATTCTAGCTCATATATTCAGCATATCTTTGCCTACTGTAAGTCTTGCAATGTCATTTGTACATCAGTGAAGCCTTAAGTTGTGGCTGTCCCTTGTAAGCTAGTTATAACATACTATGGCCTTGTCTGTGGCCTTTTATAGTTGTCATACTATTAAAGATAAAAATGAATGATTTTTCGCATTTCACAGACATACATGCAACTGGCTTGTACATGCTGTAATCCCTACTTTCCTTCATTCTCTTGATATTGGTAAATCATTCTCTATCAAATTGGTAAATATAACCCTACTCATCTAGCAGAGGAGCTATATTATCTGTGCTACAGCCAGTTATAACCAGGGGTGGATACAGGATTTGACAATGGGGACACGGGAGCAGACTCCTCTCCTCACTCACCTAACAGTGCAGGTAGACTGGGCCATGAGACCCCCTGGAAACTTGTTTAGAGTCCCCAAAATTGCTGCCACTGCACCACTGTCCCTATCTGAGCCCAGTGTTACATTGCTTGGCTGGAGTGGGTAGGAGAGACTTTGAAGTTTCCCATGCTTCCAGGACAGCAGGGAAAGCAGAAGCAGCAGCCAGGGGAGGGGAGAAGGGAAAGGGAAGGTATGCGTCTTTGAGCTGGGGGGGGAGAGGGAGATTCTTATGTGTTTGGGGGATTAAAAAAAAAATCCCCAGAGGCTCCCACAGTACCACTGCACCCCCTCTGAATCCACCCACCTCTGACTATAACTGACCATTTCTGGAAAAGTTGTCTAGGATCCTCAGTCTACCTTACCATCCAAAAGAACTTTGACTGTGATCTCCACACTCAGATAAACTGCAGAGAATAGGACCCTAAGTTAAAATAAAGATGATAAAATCAGATGCTTTTAAAGCATCTGATGAAGTGAGCCTAGACTCACAAAAGCTTATGTTGTAAATAATGCATGCATATCTCTGATTTACTTAGTCAATAAGGTGCAAATATCCTCTGACTTAAAATAAAGATCCATATATAAACAGAGAAGGATTAAGGCACAAGAACTGCATGTTCTTTCAAGAGCAGGGCACAATGCTTTAAACCTATATAAGTAAACCTGGCTGCAAAGAGGACTTGCTAGTGACTGGACATAGATCATGTGCAGGGAAAGTTCATCTTGGGAAACCCCTCTAATAGACAAAGGAGGTTTAGTAAAGAAAGATCAGGAATGAGACTATACCTGACAAAAGGAGGGCTTCAGGACTCGGTGACCCATTTCCTCACCTTTGGGCAGATAGTGTCCAATGAACCTGCTAATCTAGAACAGTTCCATGGTTAAGACGTAGTTATATTTTCCACATATTTAATAAGGCAACAAGCTATGCAAATATGGAATTGAATTGTAGCAGTCATCTTATCTACCTTGATACAAAAGCCTCTTACCTGAAGGCTCTGCTTCTCTGCCATCTGGGATTCCTCTGCAGAGTTCCTGCATGGAGAATGCAAGGTTGGAACTGGCAGGA
>JAGPOW010002120.1:310466-331383 GCA_030014935.1 Caiman crocodilus | reverse complement strand
CAAACTGGGGACAGTGATTCAATTCGTTGATTCAGATCACTGTCCCAATTCAATTCAGCTGAATCTGAATATTCGATGCTGATTCTGACACCAGTGAATTGGCCATAGACACAGCTTTAAATGTTTTTTCTACGTACCTGAAGGTACCCAGCGCAGCTCATGAACACTGCAATGATGGTGGGGATGGAGCATCCCATAGGAGCGCAGGGGGGACCCACACATGGTTGGCGGCCAACCCAGAAGTGGACCAAAAGCACTTCCAGTCCATTTCCACGTCCACTACTGAGCACGTGGGGGGGCCCACCCCTGCACCCCCTGGCTCAGCGATTGGCTGTGTGGGGACTGCAGGTGCCCCTCCAGACCATGCAGGCACCAGTCGCCAAGCCTGGGGAATGCAGGGGGACCCCTGCTCACTCCCTGCAGGTCACTTCCCTGGATCTGGAAGTGGACTAGAAGTGCTTCTGGTCCACTTCCAGGTCTGCTGCTAAGCACATGGGGGACGCCCCGCACACACGCTCCTGTGGGATGCTCCATCCTCCCCAGCATCTCAGAGCCACGCCTGGTACCTCGAGGTATGTAAAAAAAAAAAAAAAAATTAAACCTGCGACTATGTCGGAATCATCAAATCATTCCAAATTTCTCCAAATTGATTCAGGGAGATTAAAGGATCTCCTGATTCGATTCAGATTTGGAGATTCAGCCGCCGAATTGAGCTGAATCTCCACCAAATCAAATCAGTGACTGAAACTTCACGCAGTTCTAGCCAGCAGGTCAGTCAACACACTGGCATGCATTAATTGTTGCATCTCATGCAAAACTAAGGAAGTGACACTCCCACTGTACTCCACACTGGTGAGACCACTGGTGAGATCTCCCCGCCCAGCATTGCATCCAGTTCTGGGCGCCACACTTCAACAAGGATGTGGAAAAACTTGAGAGGGTCCAGAGAACAGTCGCCTGTATGATCAGAAACTTGTAAGACAAACCATACAAGAAGAGGCTAAGGGACTTAGGCCTCTTCAGCCTACAGAAGAGAAGGCTGAGAGAGGATTTGATAATGGCTTAGCACAACTTCAGGGGATTACAACAAGAACTCAGTGAACAGCTGTTCACCAGGGCACCCCTGGGGAAGACCAGGAGCCATGATACAAACTCCTGGAAGGCCACTTGAGGCTCAATTCCAGGAAAAACTCCTTCGTAGTCAGGGTGTCCAGACTGTGAAATAGACTCCCTCCAGTGGTGATGCAGTCACCTAGCCTGGAAATCTTCAAAAGGAGACTGGACAGTCACCTTGCTAAGGTTACTTGACCCCAGTTTTTTCCTGCCTAGTGTAGGGAGACTGGACCCAACGATCTACAAGATCCCTCCTAGTTCCTAACAATCTGTGACTCTATGAATCTACTCTATATGCATGGGTACTGTGTGCAACTAATTGCATAGTGGTATGGGTGAGTCATGATTTGTACAGACAATGCACTTTTACAAGTACTGGGCCAGATTCTTGGTAAGTGTAAATTGCTGTAAATTGCCTTTGCTTCAATGACCGTGCTGTTTTTCACTGCCTGAGGACCTTGCCTGTTGTTTGTACTTCCCAGGCTTGTCTGTGGGAGAAAGTAAATATTATAATTTTGTTTGCTGTGAGTTTTGGTCAAGAACAGCGCCAAATGGTTCACATCAAATGCGCCTTTTGTTGTAGGAACAAACGTTACCCTGTGCCTTGGTGACAAACTTTTCCATGGAATCACATGGAGTCTATCGCAGAAAATTATTGTGAGAGCAGTAGTGCACAGACCCCAGTCAGTATCGAGAATCCCTTGCCCTAGTTATTGTCCAAACACACAGAAAGTTGTGGTCTCTGCAGCGCATGCCTCACAGTATAATTAGACAAGACTCACCATAACAGGCAACAGAACTGTCAAAGGAATTCATTTTAACTTTTAATATTTTTCCACACTGGCACCACCTTTTTTCTCTACCTAGATACTATGTGAATTGTTTATGTGCTCTGGTGGGGGGTTGTGCGTGTGTGGGTGCTTTAATTAGAGAGGCTCTAAGAGCCACTCTAACTAAAGCGCCAGCAATGTCTCATGTAGCAGCATGCCTGCACTTCAAAATGATGGCCGGTGTGCTTTATCTAGAGCTTGTCAAATGAGCTTTAGTTAAAGCACCTCTGCTGCCATTTTGAAGTGCAGAGACGCTGATACATGAGAAGTGGAGGCTGCCTGGAGTGTAGTATTTAGCATGGTCCAGCAGACTCGAGTCTGCTCCAATGCGCTGTAACATCCCAGGAATGTGGAATATTGCATCTTTTCCCCCCAAATGCTCACTTTTCCCCTTGTGTCTAAAGTAAAACACTTCAGTAGACCTGAAGATTTTTTCAAGATTTTGCAGCTGAGGACACCCAGCCGTACTTTCAGTGCAGTACACCAGATCAGTGAATGGCTGGCATCCACCATAGTCATTGTATGAATAGTACCTACAATCAATACCACCCCCTACACATGCTATTTTTGTTCTGTTGTATGTCCCTGTCTTCACTAGTTCCCAATGAAGCTGTGGCATAAATCAGTGTAATGGACTGCTCCATCCATGCTGATCCACTGCCTTCTGCAATGTACCGTACTTGGAACATTTTTTTTAAATTGAATGGCTTTTCTGCTATTGCTATTCACACAATTTCAACCTCAATATATTTGGCAAGTTACTAGGATCTCTGCCAGCTTAAGGGCATGCTGACATTCTGGGCTATGACTTAACACCTTGGCTTTTTCAAATACTGGACAGCTTCACTCATGGTGCACTCTACCTTGAGGGATGGCAGATGGCCATGCTGTCTTGCAGTTGGTCACTGGACTTGCTGCCCTCAAGTCCTCTTCTCCATTCAGTGAAGTCCTGCCTCCAGCTCCTTCCATTGCCTCTGATGCCTTCTTTACCCTCCTTCCATTTGAGTCATTCCATAACTGCAGACTCCAGCATCCTACCCAGGACCTCTGGCTCTTCCCATGTCTTTGCCATACCATCAAGATGTCAGAGAGAATGGTATATGATCCATATCTTGCAAATCAAAGCAAGCTTCATATGTGGCTTTGGTTCAACTGTTCTGGTCAGGAGGTTTTTATTCATAGATTTCATATACATTTGGGCTGGAAGGGACCTCAGAAGAGCATCGAGTCCAGCCCCCCGCCCAAAGGGCAGGAAGTCAGCTGGGGTCATAGGATCCCAGCAAGATAAGTGTCCAATTTATTCTTGAAGGTGTTCAATGTAGGTGCTTGAACCACTTCCAATGCCAAGCTATTCCAGACCTTGAGGACTCGGACAGTAAAGAAATTCTTCCTTATGTCCAGCCTGAAACGGTCTTGCAGTAGTTTATAATCATTTGACCTCATCATCCCTTTATACCCTTTTACTTAGGTTTTTGTATCTTTTAAAGTAAAACTGCACTGATTATCTATAGCACTTTAAAAAAAGTAGTTCCTGGACATGCTTGCAAAAGCTGGCCATGCTTCCAGGGCATGCTTGCTGGTCCACAGAGCAGAGAGTAGTTTATGGCTTCTCCTTTTTGTTTCCAGCTGCTATTTGTTCACACCACGTAACAAAGAAGAGCACAGAAAGGAACAAATGGGAGAGGCATTGAAAGTGGGAGACAAGGGACTAGCATGATAAAATCAGGGGTGAGCAATTATTTCAGGTGGAGGGCTACTTACCAAGTTTTGGGGAGCTGTCAAAGTCTGCAGGGTAGCCCTGCCCCTTGACAGTTGGCCCACCCCTTATCACCATTTTAGGATCGGAAGTCCTGCCCCCTAACCCCTGACCTTTATCCTTCCCCTTGCCCTGGAAATACTCCTTTTGGGAAGGAGGCTGCTACAACTTTGAAACTAGAAAAAACCCAAATCATATACAAAAAATAAAACATCAACTATAACTTATAACTTATTTTAATTTTATTTAAAAGTATTTTTGTACTGATTTGTGTGTTTGGGAAGTGTATCTAGAGGTGACTGCATAATAGCTCAAAATGCAGTCCTACTTCTGTATATTGTGTGTGAGCAGCAAGGTGGCTTATGGGGGGGCGTGGGTGTGTGTGGTGGGGAAGTGGGTATGGTGGGTGGGTGTGGATGGGTTTTGGGTATGTGACTGGGGGAGGGGCTGTGGGAGGGTGTGGGGTTATGGTGGGTGGGGTGGGAAAGAGAGAGAGAGACAGAGCCAAGCCAGCAGCTCCATCGCATGTGGTTGTCACTGACTGGGTATGAGTTTCACGTGATGCAGCCAGACAGACCCCACACCAGGACTCTGGGGCTGCTGCTGCCCCATGCTGGGTTCCCACTGCTCCAGAGCACTAGCGCAGGCTCTTCCCTCCCATTCACCACCACCACTCCAATAGCATTCCCCTACTTTCCTGCCCACAACTTCTGCCACCACTGCCATTACCCCCACTGCCACCACTTCCCATGCCATCCCCCATGCCCCAATTCCTGCTCTGTCTCCAGCCCAGTCCAGTCAGCACCACCCAGTTCCTGGCTACTCGGCAGATCACAGTGGCTTCCCGTCCCCTCCCTCTGTTTGATCTTATCTGTCTTTCCACTCGGAAAAGGGCGGCAAGGCCAGAAGCCACAGAGGCTTCCAGTCAGGAGCTGGGGGCAAGGGTGGGGTGGGCTGGTGGGGATGGAACCAGGTGCACATTGCTGTTCAGTCAGTGGGTCTTGCCACCAGTTTCCCCTGGGTCCTACTGCCTCTGGCGCCTGTCATTTTTGACAGACAGCCAGGGGCAGATAAAAATTAATTTTCTAAAATTTTTAGGGGCCCTGCAGGCTAGCCAGAAAGGCCTGGCAGGCCAGATCCAGCCCACGGGCTCTTTTTGCCCATTCCTGGATAAGATTATCCCCTTCCCACCAGGTCTAAAATACATAAATACACTAACCTCAGTTAAAAATACACTTTCTGCTTGTCCTGCTCAAAGGGATGATGAAGGAAGGCAAATGGAATTGTGCTTGGGAGAAGAGGTACCTCACAGTGGTTCCCCCTTAGTATTAAAGTTTTAGCTCTCCTATGAGTTACTGCAAAAGTGCATTGATAGAGGGCATATTTAATCCAGGTGGAGCTCTCTGAGCTTTGTACATTTACCAAGGCTGTGGTGTATCTGTAACAGGTGCAGGCTGTATTATATGCACCGAAGGTTGGGTGCCAACTTCCATTGGAAACACTTTCTTTAATCACTCACCACTTTGCCAACTTAGTCCCTTTGTCAGCCAAAACTTTCTATACTTGGCATCTGCCCATAATTTTTTTTCTTTTTAGTAACAAAATTAGTTCATCTATGTTTGATTTGGATTGGAAGGGCATGAAAAAAAAATTTTCCATGTCTTATGGTCCATTTTGCACTAGGAGAGCAACAACAGCCTCTGTCAATACGTTCACTGCCTCTCACTGAGTTCTAAACAATAAATCAGATCTGATCTAAGTCAGTTAAGTAGTAGGTGTTTTAAGATATAAGGGGTAGTAGCATTTTTATCTTTCCATTTTGGGGGGAATCTATCTAAAGAGCAAAAGCAGATAATATGTTGCACACTGATCTTCGGGGCACTCTCAAGGCTTAGCTTACAGGAATTTTTGGCTAAGTGCAGACATTTGGGAGGATTAGCGGGAGGTTAAATCAGACCAAAATGGCTGCCCAATATCAGGTAAGTCAGGATGCTGGGGCTAGCAGCAGGGTTTGGGGGTCCAGCACCCTGGAGGGGACAGGGGGTCTGCCAGGGGATAGGGTGGGAGGTGAAACCCATGAGGGGTAGGGGACAGGCACAACCCGCAGGTGGAGTGGAGAGGGCTGGCATGACCCATGAGTGTGGTGGGTGGGGCAGGCACAAGCCGTGAGGGATGCAGGGGCACGAGACATGGGTGTCCTGGGCAGGGTAACTATGACCCGTGAGTGAGGTGGGAAGGCAGGTGTAACCCGCAAGGAGTGGGGGAAGGTGGGGGCAGGCATGACCTGCAGGTGGGGTGGGCAGTGCAGGTACAACCCATGAGGGGTGGAGGGGCAGGCATGACCCACGGGTGGAGTGGACAGGGCAGGAATGACCTGCGAGCAGTGAAGGAGCAGGCTTGACCTCCAGGTGGGGTGGATGGTGTCCACATGACCCGCAGGTGGTGTGGGGGGGTAGAAGTGACCCATGAGGGGTGGGGAGACAGGCTTGACCCTCAGGTGAGATAGAGACCAGGCATGACCTGCAGGTGGGGTGGAGTCACTTGCCCTTCTCCCCTGAACCAACCTAGTACACCTCCATCCCCCCACTAGGACTGACTTGTTCAGCTCTGGCACCAATAAACACTGATAAAAGCAGCTACACCTAAGGTGGCTTGTGGGATGGGGGTTGTGAGCGCTGGCTGGTCAGGGGGTGGAGGAAAGTAAGCAAGGAGTTGGAGGGGCAAAAAATAACCTAGCGCGGGGTTGGGGGGCGGGAGTGAAAAGAGCAGCCCCAGGGCTGGGGCCAGGGGCTGGGTTTTCCCAGCCCTCGCTCTGTGCAGGGAAAATGTACAGAAGTTCCATGCACTGGTTTGACCTAAATCGAATAAGTTTGATCCTACATAGATCCAAGTTTACCTTAAACCAGGTGTTGCAACTTTTATATCGGTTTGTGTGCATGGAACTTCTGTACAGTGACAGGTTTAGACTGATTGCCAGTCACGTATTAAGTCACCTATTAAGCTGAGCAGTTTTAATATCAGTTTCTCTGTCTGCAAGCATTTAATTATTCATAATCCCACGCTGTCAGAATAAAGGCATTGCAAAGGGTTGTTTCACTGAAGCAAAATTAATTTCCTATTAATCATCATCACTTCTTTCAGGATGTTATTATCGCTCCACCCTTCCTCAGAGTAAATAGGAGGATGTTAAAGGATTCCAGAGCTAATATTATTCCTCGTTCCTTAGATGACTTTTAAGCAAAAAAATATTTTCAGCCCCACCTTTGATCACCATTATACCTAGCCTGGGGACAAGCAGTGCTCCAGGCATGGCCACTTCTCAGGCAGGTTTTGCAGCCAACACCAATCTCTGTGCTTCTGTGGCAAGACTGGTGCCACTACCCAAGCTAGCTAATTCATAGTGGAGACTTATGTATGTACCCAGCCTGTTATCTCCCTGAGGAGCCCCAAGCCATGCTCAAATGCCTCTCTCTCATATATATTTTACTTGCCATTCAGTATATCCCCCGTTTTTCTTTATTATCTCCTGTTACGTCTATTCATATCTGTTTCATCATCTTGGGATATTTGATACACAGCACGGCGCCATCGTGCATACCCATTTTTTCTTGCACACCACACACTCTGAAAATAAGACATGTATCTTGTTTTGGAAAGGCAGAATGAAGAAAAGATTTTTCTCGCCGTGGTTGAACGCCGACTGCAGGGGATCCGGACTCCGGCAGTTCTGAGTGTGGGAGCCTTAACACTAGCTCCGACCCTGAAGGGAGTATTCTACCCTGGCTCTCGCTAGTCAGGTATAGACCGCTATAAGTGATCAGAAACGGGTCTATACCTGTAACAGAGCAGAAGTTTAGCATGCCGACTGGTTTAAAAATGGTGGATCCCAGTTGAAGATCTGCCCAACCTCCCCCCACCATCAAAGGGTGTTTGCTACCATCGTCATGTACGGAAAAGCGTAACGTAGATTGATTCTGCTTAGGGGTTTTGGGATGTCTTTACCTAGCCCCTGGGGCTGGCAGAGGGAGAAGCACAGCAGCCCCCTTGCAACAGCGCCTCCGTCCTTGCTTCTATTCCACCAAAGAAAAACCAACTTCCCTGCTTAAGACACAGACACCAATTGGAGAGAGCTGATCTGGGGGGGAAAGATGTCTATGGTACACAATTAATACAATACTTTTGTTCTAAATAGACAAAGCTTCTATATCTTAGTGCCTTTTAAGAGGAAATTCAATCTGTCCATCTATAGGTAAGTGGACCAGCTTGTTTCCTCTCTCCTATGTTTAAACTTCAGTTGAAGCTCCCAAAAAGCAAACTGATCTGAAAATTAACTCTTCAGTTCACCAGTATATTCCTGGAGTTAGCCATGCAACTTCAGCAATAATAGCCAAGAGAATGAAGACTCCGCGCAGTATTATGACCAAGATGTCTTCTGGTTGTAGCCTTTAACACATTTAGGTCCATATTTGTACCTGCCCGATTTTGGTGACACTCCCTAACACTTGTATGTTAGAGTGACCATCTAGTTTTCGGGGCAATTTTTATCCAAATCCTCTAAAATACACAAAACATTTGACCCCAGGCAATCTGTTCTCCTGAGTATTAATGAGACAATGATTTTGTGACTTTTCTGTAGTGAATTCGTCATAATCTAACAGTACTGGCCTAAGAACAACACAGCAATGCATCGCAGAGTATGTTTCTGGTAGACCAAAAAAAATTGTCGTTTTAAGCAACCCAACTAAGCCTCCATAAATCTGCCAGAAAAAAATAAAACAGAAATGCCTCAAGATCAGAAGTCAAATCATTAATCCACTTAATACCCTTGTCGCAGAAGCTTTGCACACTAAAAGGGATTTTCTGCATACCTTAGGGAGCAGAATTCATTTCTTAGTAAATATTGTACTTCTCTTTTTAGGGCATGTCCTTGGGAATGGGAGGGAATTTGCCACCTATGGAAGGTTTATAGACCTACCCACAATCAAGAAGCAAATCAAAGAGCAGAACTGAATTTAAGTATTTTCCACTCGCTCTCCTGAAATTATACTTTATCAAAACCCCCTTTTGGAAGCAGTGTATTTTTCTGAGGCAGCATACATCTGGAGCAGTCCCTATAGGCGGCATCCTGAAAAGTGCATGAAGGGAATAGAGATATAACCTATGGGGGGGTGGGGGGTATTCTCTAGGGTCTTCTGACAATCTAATGGCAATGATGCATTGTAAATAATATCAGTTTCTGACTTCTACAGAGAATATCAGATGTGTGACCAGATAGTAATTTTGGATAGCATGGGGGAGGACCTGACATTTAGGGGAAAAATGCAACCAGTACTATATTGCACAAAGAAACAAGGAAAATCTCATCAATAAGGAAGTCTGGTATGTTTAGTTCATGGGCTTGAGACTCCCAATCTGCACCATCCAAACACTAGCAAAATCCAGACCCACCATTTTTCTGGATTTTGGACTTCTGTTTCTAGAGTGAGTTAGTTAGTTATGTTAGGCTGGCAGGTTAGAATTTGACATAATGCATCATATTTAGTGTATTTTGAGCTAACTTATTGCCCACTTCAAAACGCCAAGTCCTAAAAAGGCAACTGGACCCATGAAGATTTTGAAAGACAAAAAATTAGAAGATTGAAAATCACAACTCAGCCTTTCAGTGTCCCAGGGAACAGACATCTCAGAAGGCCTGAGATAGGAATCAATCCCGTTAATTGATCCCACGTTAAACACACAGGCCATCTCCTCTCCCTGCATCCCAGGGATGAGCCAGTGAGGACAGGTGATCAAACACCACACATGCACCCAGGTGAAAGCAGGCATCCGCGGCTGGTAAAGAAACAATTTGCCTTCCACAGGGACTCCGCCTTAATTCAGAGCCAGTAATAGAAAGCCATTTTCTGGAAAATAATCCTCTCTTGTGATTTCCTCCATATTGCACTAGGAGGAGCTCTGTCAGCATGCTGTGCAGTTTGATTAGCAGGGCTGTCCTGTTAGGCAAGGTCTGGGACAATAAAATACTTTGGAACATCACACAGCCTGTGCCTCAACAGCTGCCTGTCACCAATGCCTCTGGCAAGGAGATGGCAGATGCCACAATGGGTCCTATTGTGCGCGCGCACACACGCGCACGCACGCACACACACACACACACACACACACACACACACACACACACACACACACACACACACAGAGTCAGCTTCTGTCAGCAGCAGGTCCTCTTCTTTCCCTCCTTGGGAGGGAGATCCTCAGGAAGCCAGCCTTCTCCTTCTCCTTCTCCTAAGAGCCCTAATTAGGGACTAGCCAAGACTGCAGATTGCCCCTTTGATATATCCAGTGCTATATCACCCTGATGGCAGGTCAGGATCTAGACTTGTCTAGCTCCTTCAGTCCAGACGACGCGTTTGGCCCCATTGGGACCCAGGGGACCTAGAGTAGGTGGAAATAGTGAAAGGGTGCATCCAGACATGAGGTTTAGTGCAGTGGCCTAATTAGCTGCACAGTAAATGTCTTGGCATTTACATGTACAGGGCTATTAGGCTGGAGAAAACTAATAAACCTTGCAGCAGGATAATATTTGTAAATACACGTACTCTCTTTCTGTGGAGTTTTTTACTCTGCAGCACCACACGTGTAAATGCTGACACAGCTGGCTGGGGCACGAGGGTTTTCAGTGCAGGGGCTGCTGGCCTTGCACTGCAGCACTCACGCCCCAGCCAACCCCCTCACAGTACACTGAGCTGGGAGAAGCAGCCCTGGGAAGGCAGGCTGACTCCTGGGCCCTCTGCCAGCCGGGGCTGCTCTGACTCAGCTCAACATGATACGGTCCCGGGCACACATGTAAACACAGTACCTAGGAGCAATAAACTCTGGTGTAATATGCGTCAGAGTTTATTGCACTACATTAATATATATGTGTAGATGCACCCAAAGACTAACAACCCCCAACCCCCAAATATTACCTCTGTTGCCCTCCCATGTGGTCTCCCTAGGATGAAACAAGACCATGTATTCTTGCCCTCAGGAAGAGAGGGAATGCCTCAAATCTTGCTTCTCCTTTATTCTCATTTAAAATAATATAAACAATGAAAGGATAAAAGCTATCATTGACTATAATCTGATTTCATCTAATAGTAAATCTATGGCACAGGGAACTGGGAAGGGCCTATGGTATGTTTTCCAAGCCAGATATCAGGACAGTGACCTTTTAATGGCCTGGGTCAACAGGACAAGAAACAGCACTGTAATTGGTTTCAGGAGGTTTTATTGTGATCACACTGAGCAGAGGAGCAACTGCCTGATCCAAAGCCCATTGAGGTCACTGGGTACTTCCCATTTAATTTGATAAGGCCAGTTCAGTAGGAAGACTTCCTGTGACTATAACTGGCTTTGGATGGCCACTAAAAGCCCTACTCATTCCTTTAGACCCAATTCCTCTGGAAGTAGGTTAAAGTACACTGGTGGGATCTGTCAGGAAACTTGTATTGGGGAGGTATGGGGTAGTCCTGCATCTTCTGGCTTCTGTGACTGAGGGGAGCCCTGCAGTCTGCCAACCATCCAGAGCAGGGCCATGAACCAACATTTATATCACACAAAGGGTAATGAAAAAAATGCTATAAAATTACAGCCTAGCCTCCCACAGGGCTATGGTGTCAGCTTTGGAGATGGGAATGACGGTAATGTACTCCGCTGCCTTTACTTATTTATCTCTATCAGTGGTGTTTGAGCTTCCATTAGCTCTAATTACGCTTGAAGAAGAGCAATTCTACCGCATCTTTCTCCATGGACAATAATTAGACAAGTAATTGTGTAAAGCCATTAAGGAGATTGCATCCATTATTAAGGATTTCATTTAGAAATGGACCACTTATCTGAAATACCTCTCAATGCCTTCCCTGAAAGTTGTCACTAAGCCGAGCTGTATTTAGCCAACACTGTTAACAGGTTTTTCTCAGCAGTACAGGAGAATGAGAAGGGGTTATTAACCTATACAAAATGGACAACGAGCATAGGAAGCCTACACCACTACGTCAGCAACTGAGATGAACCCAAAGAGCCTTGTTCCAAATTTATGGATTGATCCAACAGACAACAGAAGTGAATGGGCCTCTCCTCATTATGTTCAACAGGCTTTGGATCAGGATTACCAGTGCACTTCCAGTTCCTAGCAGTGGCAGCTAGGAGACCCTTACTAGTCACTTAAGATTTTCCCTTTGGACTTTTATGCCACAATTTTTTTTCCCTGATTACTCTCAGTCACAAGGTGAGTAATCTTTGGAAAAGGGACATAAGGATTTCCAGATTTGATCAGACCAGGGAATCATCTAGCACTTTACACCCTGGCACTGAAAACAGCCAACACTGGCTGCCTCCAAAGGGAAAGGAATACACCTCGCACTAGTGGAAATCCAGTACATCTTTATGCTCCCAAGTTTTCTGGGGAGGATCCTGCTGGGTAATGATTATGTATAAGCTGCCTTGGGATTGAGTGTAGAGTGAGACAGGGAGGTAGAAAAAGGAGCAACGGGCTCACATTTAGAAAGGAAATGCTAGGCTGAATGCTCTAACACACTCACTGGTAGGGAAATATAAGTGGCTGAAGAAGTGAAACAAGACCCCAATTCACTTGGAGCAAGAAGGCCTTTATCTTTAACGCTAGGAACAGACATTTAAAAAAGCAGAGCCGGAATTGATTCAGTCTTTGCAGGTTAGTCTAACTTGCCTAGGTTGAACTGGTTTGCAACCACACAGACAGTCCCTCTGGACTGAAGAAATGCAGGCACATGCCTACATTGATTCAGGCTAGAAACTGGGGGGTGGAGGCACTAAAGCATCCCTGCTTTCCCTTCTACAGTGCTGAGCTGATAGGGCCAGGCCAGGCCCTGGCAGGATGCTCTGATTTGGGATGGGTATAAACCCCCATCCTGGCCCGCACCATCTCAGGCTTTCCCCTGCTCACTGCTCAAAGGAGGGGAGTGTTGCCAGACCCCAGACAGCATGCTGAAGCAAAGAGGGGTGTGCAATGCTTGCATCTGTTGATGATACTGAGCTTTTCAATCTCTCCCTGCTTCTTCATACTGACTGCAAACCTGACAAGGATGAAAACCAGCTGAGGCTGATAACTAGGGCTGTGCAAAATTCTGCTGGGTGTTTAATTTCAAAGCTGTTTTGATGCATTTCAAGCTCAAAACAGCAAAATCAAAATGAAACAAAAGTCTTTGAAACAAAGCAAGGGCACTTTAAACGTTTCAAAAGTTTCTAAACATTTTGAGTTTCGTAGGCAGGCTTATTTGGCTTCAGCACCAGCTCCAGGTGGCAGAAACAGCCTTCTCTCATCCAGCATGCAAATCCTGGGGTTCACAGCCCTGGGAGGAGTCTAGCAAAGCCCGGCAGCCCTCCCAGGAGTGCAAGCCCCCAGATCTATGCCCTGCAAGAAAGGAGGCTGCTGCTTCCACCTGGAATCAGTGCTGGGCACAGGCTGCGCCCAGCACTGGAAAAGATTGCTGCTGCTGCCTGTCCCAGGTGGCAGCAGCAGCCTGAGCCTGCCTCCTGTCATCCAGCACGCAGATCTAGGGACTTGTACCCCCAGGAGGAATCCAGCAGAGCCCAGCAGCCCTCCCAGGGGTGAAAGCCCCTGGATCTATGCCCCAGATAAGAGGAGGCTGCCTCTTCTACCTGGGACTGGACCTGAGCAGCAGCAGCAATCTTCCCTGGTGCTGGGTGCAGCCTACACCCAGCACTGGTCCCAGATAGAAGAGACAGCATCCTCATATCTGGCACACAGATCCAGGGGCCCACACCTCTGGGAGAAGTCCCGCATACCTCCTGGGGGTGCAAGCCCCCAGATCTGCACGCCAGATGAGAGGAGGCTGCCGCTGCCGGCAAGTGTCAGGAGTTGTGTCTTGAAAAGCTTGACATGCAGTTTCCCAGAAACCTATAAACCTATCTCCTTGAAACTTGGCAAGTTTTATTCTCCCAGAACGGGCTACCATCCCTGCAATTTTCATCTAAATCAGGCAAGAAATGACAAAGTTTTAGGCATTTTAATGATTCTGTTGCAATGTGTCGAAACAGTGAACCAGTTTCAATTAAATGAAATGGGACAGTGCTTCAAAATGAAACAAAACAATGCAATGAAACATTGCCCCTTCAAAACGGTGAAATGGATGTCGAAACAAAACGATGGTGTTTCGCACAGCCCTACTGATAACACAGTGTTTATCAGCCCATCAACAAAACAAAAGCCTCTCTTATTAATTCAAGCTCTTCTTAAACAGCTTTTTCCAAGGAAGGAACAGAGGGACATTACCAGATGACCTGTTGATTAGCTCCAAAAAGCCCTAAGCTAACACTGTTCCTAACACTCCACAGTGAAACTAGAGACACACCCAAAGACACCTCTTAGCATTAGTTAGCATACCACATGCCTAGGGTCCATGGTACTGAGGTCCATGCTGTGGGAGATGGGAGGAAGGGGATATCCCTGCCTGAGCAGTGAGCAGCAAGGGAAGCCAGGAGACTCTGCTGTGCCTGCAGACTCCCCGGGAGCTCTGCCTAGGGAGGAGAGGGGCAAGGCCAGCCTGTCCTCTGGAGCAGAGAGCCCAGGCTAAGGCTGCAAAGAATCTAGGATGCTGGGGGACTCTGGTTTAACTTAAACCAGGAAGGGGTCTGGGACAGACATTGCATAAACTGGTTTGACCCAAATCAGTTAAGTCTGATACTACATTCAGACAGGTTTATTTTAAATCAGTTTCAGCCATTTTGAAACTGGTTTATGTGCACTGAACTTATGTTCGGTTACAGGTTTAAACTAGGTGCTGATCACTTAAATTGGTTTATGTGTAATGTCTGTTCCTAACCCATGAGACATGTTTTGAGCTCCAAGGCATTGCTGTGCCTTTGTGAACTGGTGCAGCAGCTATGCCTTAAATATACTTTCACTGTCCCTGTCAGCAGCAGAGCCAGAAGTTGAGGGAGCAGGGAGGAAGTGGACTTGGCCTTGCCCTGGCTACCCAAGTCTGCAGGCATGCTCCAAACTGGAAAAACATCAGTAAGGTTGCTCTGGACTCATCCAAGTGCATCTGGTTGCAGTATAGATGAACCCATGGAGACTGGCCCTTTAAAACTAACCTGGGCCAGGAGCTATAAGGAACAACCCTTGAGGAGGGATGGGTCTCTCTCTAGCCTTAGGAGAATTTGTAATAATGCCTAGCACTCATGCTACAATTGGTCTATTTAAAGCACTTTACAAACAGTGTGGTACAGATCCAAATACTCTCCCTCCGTTGAAGGCTGTAGCATCAGTCATGGAGTAAGTCTATTAAGACTGGTGTTTATATCTCATTGCTCTGGCTGCTAAGCACATGTCTAACTGCTTTTCTGGATTAGGTTTTATTGTTTATATATATATATATATATATATATATATCAGTGTTATATATGAGTGAGAGACACCCCCCTTCAGCAACTCAAAAGCATGTGATCATTGCTACACTCCACAGCCAACACTCACAAATCTTTATTTCTTTTCCAGATTTAGCCTTAAGGTACTGTTTTAAAAAAGTTTCCAAGTAACTTAGGCTTCTAAATATCTATGCACTTCTGAGAGCAGAACTGAAGGATCAGATTTATTTATGCTTAGCCTTTACTTAAATAAGACTGGAATTGCCTAAGTAAGGCTTCAGGCAACTGAAATTCTTGTCATTTTTAACAATGTTGGAATTTAGATACCAAACAGATAGGCTTCCCTCTGAACCTATCAGATAGCTCTTTCTGGGAGCCACTGTCCCACCACATTGTACGGTGACCTGTTTTGTGGCCTTATCATCAGGAATCCTGGTTCTCTCTGATTTGAAAAGATCCCCAATTTTCAGTTAAAAAAAATGGACTCCAAATCCACAGTTTTCTGTGATTAAAATGAAACACTGCTACATAGATAATAGTGGTCTTTCATTTAAATCATGGCAATATGTGGGCTTGGGATTACTCTTTTTTTTTTTTTTTAACTGAAAATTGGGGATTTTTTTTATCAGAGAAAATGGGGATCCCTGCTCATCACACCCCCTAAGGTGTAAAAGGATCCCTTTGCATGCAGGCAAATGTTTCATGGGAGCTATAATGAGGAATCTCCATCAGAGAGAGATCCTTTAGATCAGTAGTTTTCAACCATTTGGGGGGGGGGGGGGTTTGTACCGCTGGTGCTGGCAGTGGCAGGAGGGTGGTTGGCAAGTGCAAACCAGGGGTCAGCAACCACCTGCAGACGTCACTGGCAGTGGAAGTGGCGGCTAGTGGAGATCAAGGCCCGCCTCCAGATGCCACCAGATGTGTCGGTGGTGGGGTGATGAGCGCAGCGAGTCCCTTTTTGTACGGGGTGCACCAACACACTCAGGGGATGCCTGTGCACCCGCGTGCACCCCCTACGTGTCACCTCCGGTAAGATGATTGTCTGTGTAAAGTGCTTTCATAAGGCCCGTGCACAACATAGGGCCTGTTTTGCGAGTCTGTGTAGTATGTCCTTTCCTAGAACATTACGCCAGTTGCCCCACGGTTGCCTTTATGAAGCAGTTCTCAAATTGCCCAAAGAAATACTGGGTCTGCCAGTCCATTTCTCATCTTCCAGGGCAGGATCGCCCTCTGAAGTATATTCCCCACCGCCCAAGCCACTTGCCAGTTCTCAAAGGAACAGAGTTTGCACCGTGTCATTTTAAATAAACACAAATGGAAAAATGATTTTTCCTCTCAAAACAATGAGTATTATTGAGTTTCTGAACTCCCAGGAATGCTGGAACATCCAGTCGCAAAGCAGATTGCTGGCAGCTACGTCTGTGTTTCAGAGAAATATGCCTGCATCCTTTGTGTAAGCCAACAATATTTATTCTTATTTGACAAACCAAATACCCTGGAGTTATTTTCCTCTCACTGCCAAAAAGGGCAGAAAACACTTTTGCTTTCCGCTTCTGAGGGATGTTTCTACAGTTGATTGCACAACCTGCACGAGTGCTTTTGCGAACCAGATAGGCAAGGGATGTAAATACAAGGTAGGTTTGTTTTATTTATCTGAATGAGTGAATGTTGACTAGGAATTTTCAAAGGTGCTTACAGGAATTAGTCATCCAAATCCTGTTGTATTCTCAACCATTGCTTATGTAACAACAGGATTAACAGCACTGGTTTGAACCGGGTATAATTCTAGGAAACACTGAACAAGTCTTCATCACACAGTTGTGCCACTGCACTTCTGTCCTGATCTATCCAATCTAGAGAGGCAAGATATGTTCAACTCTGGGAACACTATAAAGAGGGGGAAATTGTGATATGCAAAAGTGTTAACAGAGAGCTGGCTTAGACCATTAAACTCCATTCATATGTGATTTCATCCGTATCTGGACTTAAGCATCTAAAAGTGCAGGAAGGACATGAACTCCCTGACCCATTAAGCATGTGCCTAAATACACATTTCACATAGTCATTCACATCATGACTAACGTTAATCTTGTGCTTAATTGCTTTGGGGCCTAAGTTGCAATTCCCTCGGTCCTGGTCCATCTTTGGTACTGGCCATAATTAAAACTGGGTTGAGATTTCCTGCTGTTAATAATTGTGGCCCTGTAGACTCTCACCAAGCAGCGTATCGTGCCAGCAAAGGGCAGAGAACATTTTCCTGCTTTCCATCTTGGTGGCAACCGAACAGATCTAGTAAAATTTCAAGAAGGAAAGAAAATCACTCATGTTAAAAAGACTTTCCTCGAGCAATCATTCCTGCTCTGGTCGGCCTTGTAACAATCCTGTCATTGTGGTACTGAGACACTGGACAGGAGGGCAGACAAGGGGGACAGGAGGGCACCCAGGGACCATACTACCAACAGTTTAGTTTATGGTGCTATCAAGTTTATCCAAATCTTATTTCTGTAAGAATAAAGGGAGGGATTTAATGAATGCCCACTAGTAAGAGTGACACTTTTAAATAAATGCCATAAAAACAGAGGTCAAAGATATCACTGCAAAATGCTGATAGGGCTGATTGTTACAAAGGATGACGGACACCATTTCTAGAGCAAGGGTTTCTCTCTCATACACAGCCCACAAGCAGAGAAAGCAAACTATGAGGGCTCACAGTATTTTTATGGTCATGTTTATAATCATGGCATATTCCCATGACAAAGAAGAAGAGAGATCAGCTATAAGGAGCATAAACGTCTTATATTGGGTTTCAAACCTTTTCCTTAAAGCAAGGTAACGTAATGTAATGATATGGAAAGTCACACCAGCTGCACTACCATCACAGACATAAGAATATCAGAGGTGTAACTCTCCGGTTCTGTGACTTGGCCAGTGGCAGCACAGGATGTAGAAACGATGGCCAGAGGTTCCCTGCTATGGTGGGGAGTTGCCTCCTCTTTTTGCCACCAATACCTGTTGAGTGGCCATTTAAACGCTGATTCTCAGCAGCAGAAAAAGGAGGTAACGTCTTCCTTTGTGGCAGTGAAACTCCAGCTCATGCACCACTGCTCATGCACCACATGCCACCAATGCCAACCCTCAGGCTACCATGCAGTGCTGCTGCTGCTTGGTCCTCCACGCAGCTGGAGCTGGAGCCACTGCAGGGAAGATGCAGGGAACAACGGCAGGAGAGGGAGGGTAACAGGGGAGAGGAGGGCGAGGCATTCCACTAGGCAGCCCCTGGGGTTTGCACCCCACTCACCGACCCAATCCTATGCTGCTGAAGGGTATTGAAACAGAAAGGAATCTGATTACTCAGTAATTTCAATGACAAGTTACTACCCGAGATGCTTATGCTGAATTAGAGTGCACATTTTGGCCAGGTGACTTGTAAGAGGATCAGTGGGTCATTTTGTAATGAAAGATCATTCTTTGTAAAAGAATAAGGCAGGAAAAGAAAACAAAAACTCTTATGCTATTCTGTTCTCTTTAAAAGAAACCTGCCAACTTTTCCCATGAGCCTTGACGCAATTTCAGCAATAGTTTGTGATCCAATATCCATCTACTTTGTGTTATAACATTTGAATTAGCATCGGTGAAATGGCTCCCAATTTGGGGCCTGATTCCACACCACTTAATGTGTCTGGAAATTATTTTAAGGACTCAAAATACGAGAACACAGAACAAGAGCCCTTTTTTTCTTCAGACCAAAGTGCATGGCTAGGTACCCATTTTAGCAGCTGTATAAGTCTAACTAACTAAATGACATTCTTTGTTTCCTGTTGATAAGTGTTACTGTGTGCTATTAAACAGTTGCTGTATTTCATCTTGGAGGTGGTTCCAAGTCTGTGATAGTTGGAAGTGGTCGATTATATTCTGTAAAAAGAGACTTTAAAAAGTTGAAAAATCACCCCTTCACCAAGCAGGAACTCCTGGAAGAAAGGGTGACTCTGTGCAACTTTCTTTTGACTCATGGGCACTCAGGGCCAGATCCAGGATTTCCCAAACGGGGTGCAGGAGCAGCAACCTGCACTCGAAGGGTGGCTGAATCCCTGCCACCCCCAACTCCTTCCCCCCTCCACCAGTTCAAGTACTGCAAATGCCTCCACTGTCTTTTTAAACCCCTAAAGCACATGAAAAACCCCCCATCCCTTCTCTTCCATGCTCAAAGGCCATACCATTTTATTTCAGTCATTTAAAAAAAAAGCAGACTTGAAGCATGGAGAATTTCAACCCAACTTGTTCCAAGTGGGAAAACTGTAAGGAGCCCAACTCTTAGCATGGGAAGTGTCAAGCAACCTGAAGCAGGCACCACTCCCAGCTCTTCCTGTAGCAAAGAGCCAAGTGGATAAGGGCCCAAGTTTAATTTATTCAGTGTAATTTTTTTTTTTTTAAATGGGAATATAAAATCAGCATAAAGAATTTCCAAATGCATTAAGACCATGCTGTGTGTGTGAAGCCACTTGCTCCTTGTGAAAAGCTCACGCTACTTTGTGCAAACAGGGCTCATTTTTCTGTTATCGATTCTGGATTGAAGAATGAAACCTGTACTCTTTGCATATTGGATTAATGCACATTAGTCATCAGTGATGCCAATGGCATCCTTCCCACTGCTATAGGTGAGGCCTCTCACTCTTTTACATATGCACTTTTGTTTTATTGGATTAAAACTTTAGTTATCACAATTTGTTCCGGAGTGAAACTGAGGTCAGAGCTGACGGTCTGATCTTTTTTTGTTGCCTACACTGTTACAAAGATAGGTTTGACTCGAGTATTTTTGTTAATATTTCTGGACATTTAGAAAGAAAAGTGACTGGTTTTATCAGATTCTGTTGTGCCAGTGGCTCTTTAACAGCTATCTCTGTAATGTTTGCCCTGCTAATGACTAATTTCCCCCAGTGATTAGGACTAGAGTTTGCTCCCTGGGGCCAGCAGCATCCTTGATAGGGCACCATTGACTTTGATTAAATCATGCTAGTAATGAATCTGGCTCCTGGTGCTTGTTTTTACATTACGTATGATGCCATCAGAACAGGAGTAATTAATGCTTTGCTCTGCATTGCGTGTTTGCCTTGTTTATCAAAGCAACAAGCTAAAATGAAGTCTTACTGTAATAGGCCTGGATTATTAATTACTGGAAGGGAAGTGTAAATCAGAATCAAGGGAATATTAGGGGTTGGACAGATTTGCAAGGCCACCCCTGCCCAACAATTATTTCTGCCCAGTACCACATCAGTTCTACATACCTGCCAGCCTACCTTTGCTCCTCTCGAGCTGCTTTCTCCCTCTTCTCCCAGGCTTTGGAGGTGGAAAAGTAGCTGCCACAAAGTCTTCTTACTCCTGACTTCTAGTGTTAGGGGTTGCTTGTCCAGGGGCATCTTCACTGCTTCCAACTTCCCACAGGAGGTGGTTCAAAGAAGGAGCAGAAGGGATTAAGGAAATACTCCATTACTCACAGGAAGGGAGAAGGTTGGAGCAAAGCAACTGGGCTCCATCTACTGCATCCTACCCTATAAAACCAGGGTTGGGCTCCTGGGAGGGAAGGGCTTCTCCTGCTTTCTGCAGCTTTGTCCACTTCTTGAGGTAGAGGTTTTGTCTGCTTTCTGAACATCCCTGATTGGCTGCCGTATCCCAATAAATGGGTCAAGTGGGATAGGCCGCCAAGCAAGGGACCCCTCAGAAAATGCCAGCTTTTAGCTGTCACCTTTTTTGACTGAAAGAAAATACTAGTGCAACTCCTCCGTTGTAAACAACTCAGGAAGACTACACACCA
>JAGPOW010002120.1:249404-266802 GCA_030014935.1 Caiman crocodilus | reverse complement strand
CTGCCCAAGTTGTCATCCACCACTACATCCCCCACCAATTCTTCCCTGTTTGTGAGCAGCAGGTCAAGAAGAGCATGGTCCCTAGTTAGCCGCTCCAGCACTTGCAGCAGGAAGATGTATCCCGCACTCTTCGAAAACTTCCTGGATTGCCTGTGAACTGCTGTATTGCCCTCCCAGTGGATGTCAGGGTGATTGAAGCCCCCCTTGAGAACCAGGGCTTGTGACTGGGAAACTTCTGCTAGCTGTTTGAAGAAAACCTCATCTACCTCATCCTCCTTGTCTGGTGTGGCCTACACCGGACACATACCATGACGGCACCCTTGTTGCTTTTCCCTCTGACCCTAACCCAGTGACTCTCAACAGGCCAATCGCCAACTTCATACTAGAGCCCTGGGAAATCATATGGCTCTTTTACATAAAGTGCAACTCTTCCTCCTCCTTTTCTCCCTGTCTCTCCTCCCTGAATAGTTTATACCCACCCATGACAGTGCTTTGGTCATGTGAGCTATCCCACCAAGTCTCTGTTATTCCAGTCATGTCATAATGCCGTGACTGTGCAAGGACTTCCAATTCTTCCTGCTTGTTTCCCAGGCTCTGTGTATCCATGTACAGGTACCTGAGGTAACTAGACAATTGCCCTGATTTCTCAGGAAGTATGAGAGTACCTCCCCTCTTGTCCACTTCTGCTTCCTCCAGGTCCCCCGTTTTCTCACTTACCTTGGGGCTTCGGTCTCCATCCCCCAATGAACCTAGTTTAAAGCCCTCCTCACTAGGTTAGTGAGCCTGTCTATAAAGAGGCTCTTCCCTCTCTTCATCAGCTGGATCTCATCTCTTCTCAGCAATCCTTCTTCTTGGAACAACATCCCATGGTCAAAGAAGCCCAAACCCTGCTGGAGACACCAGCTGTGCAGCCAGGTATTGATCTGCAGGATGCACCTGTTCCTGCCTGGGCCCTTTCCCTTGACTGGAAGGATTGAAGAGAACATGATCCGAGCCCCAGGTCCCTTCACCCTCGTGCTTAGAGCCCTGTAGTCACTTTTGATCCATTCCGGGTCACCCCTGACAGTATTATTGGTGTCCACATGATTGAGGAGCACAGGGTAGTACTCAGAGGGCTCAGTTGAGTCTTGGTAATCTCTCCATGACATCTTGGATCTGGGCTGTAGGCAAGCAGCAGACTTTCCAAGACAACAGGTCAAGTCGGTAGATGGCTCCTTCCCTCCACTGCCCACAGAAGTGAGTCTCCAACCACCACCTCCCATTGCTTCTTGTTGGTGGCAGTTGCCACAATTCTTCCCACCTTGGTGAGGCCTGTCCTGTCCTCCTCCACCAATGGCATGTGATCCTCCCTGTCTGCTGCTGGGGCTGCATACCTCTTCTCCAGACGAACCACTATAGGTGGAGGCAAAGGTCTCTGCTTGCTGCCAGGGGTCACAAGCTTCCAGCTTCCACCCTTCTGGGAGTCCACGTCCTCTCTCTTCTCTAGTGCTGCCTCTGGCAGTTTTTCCTCCACAGTCCTGGAGGTCTTCTCCAGCATTAAATCAATGAACTCCTCATGGTGGAGGATGCTTTGGAGCCTCACCGCCTCCTCCTGTATCTCTCTTGTCTGTTCCCTGAGACGTAACCAGGAGGCACTGCTCACACCACAGGCACCCCCAACCTGGTCATCACTGGAAGGAACCTGCAAGCCACAGTCCACGCAGCACCAGACCCGGACCTGGGTGGAAGCCTCATCAGTGAGTGGTCCTGCCCGGACAGACACCTCACCGGTGCAAGCAGAGGCTCCAGCCATTTCCCTGGGTCTCTTAATCTGCCTTCTCTTTCTTAGTGCCCTTCCTCCAAGCACACCTTCCCTAGCAAGCTCACCTGGAAGCTGGCCTATTTATTACTCATTGGCCTCGAAAGGCTCCTTCTTCCCTGCTTCCTCACACAAGGCTGAAAGGTGCTCCCAGCAAGAAAGGGGTAGGGGGGTGCAGGCTGACTTGTGAACTGACCTGCAAACTGCTTACCCTGTTTGCAGCACATGGTTGCTGACTCCTTGGTGGCTCAGGGAGTCCCCTTTTATGCCCTGCTGGGCCTGGACTGGCGCCAGCCCCTCGTTAGGACTTCTGTCAGGCCCAAGCAGCAATCGCTTAGTGGGCAATACTCCCAGCTTCTTGGAGCGCACACCCCAAACACACACACAGCCCTCATGAATCTGGGGGGCCCCCAAGAGCCAATTGCCCAGCCAGTGGTGAAAACACAAGTGCACTTCCAGCGACACTTCCGGTTTTGTGGCTGGAGCTTCCAGGGGGTGCACAGCCAATCTCAGGGGGTGCATGTGCACCCGTGTGCACCCCTATGCATCGCCCATGCACACAGCCCCCTGAGCAAACACTCAGCAAGCCAAAGGCACAGGCAGCTCTGGATCATTTACCTTCCCTGGGCAGGATTTGGGACCTAGTGCCTGGTTTCTCTTCCCTTTCCTCTTCTTGCTGCCAGCAAACTGCCTACAAGCTGCTTACCGTGTTTGCAGCCCCTGTTCACTGGCTGCTTGGTTGCCGGCTTGCCAACCAAGTAGTTGGTTTAGGAGGAGATGGTTCCCCAAGATTGGCTCAGGTAGCTGGGAGGCAACATATTTACACTTTTCTGACTAGACAGCCACATAACTAATCAGCATACGCTGCTGAAATCTGCCTTAATAGTGAGTTACTTGCTCACAGGACTGATGAAACAGGTTCAGAGCTCACTCATGCTCAATGTAGCTCGACAGCTGTTTAAACGCTTCCATTTGTATATCAAGGCACATTGAAACTGCCATGAATGAGTTCATTACTAGAATATAGCATTTATTTTTCACCAAATATTAAGCAAGCCACTCATTTTGAGTTTTGTAAAGTTGTTAATGCCAAGTAAAAGGGTAATGCAGGAAAGGCATTATAGTGTGGAAGAAACAAGCACTAAACTGTCGTTTAGTCACAAAGTTGTCAGAGACCTTTATTTACAAGCAGCTGTGGGGGGGGAGAGGCACCGAGTCTCGCCCCCACAGACAATCCAGCAAACCTTTTAAATGTTTCAGTTTTCAGGTACCATGACACAAGATATAATAAGTTGAGCAAAGAACTAGTTGGAACCAAGAAGCTGCAAAGGCAGGAAACTGCAAAGGTGGGAAAATTATGGGTTGACTGATTAACCTCATAGGTCTGCTTAGTGTTTGTAGAAATATCTTTCTAAGAAGTGCTCTGTGGAATTTAAGGCCTGGGGTTTTCTTCTACACCAGCCAGTCCAGGACTAGCTTCCAGAAAGTGCCTTTCTGGCTTAGGGCTGAAAACTAGCTGCAAGAGGCAGTTCAAGTTAGTAGGGACCAAATGAACCCCATATACCGAACGCAGAGAGGTAGAGCTGCAAGAGACCGCGCAACATCATCTAGTTCAACGCCCTGCTCAGGATCGTCCCTGACTAAACCATCCCAGCCAAGCGCCTTGCCAAACTGCTCCTGAAAGTGTCTAGGGATGGAGATTGCACAAACTGTAGGTAGCCTGTTCCAATGCTCGCCCACACTCGGTCAGTAAATTCCTCCTAACCTCCAACCTACATTTCCTCTGCTGGAGCTAGAGCCCATTGCTCCTCTTTGTGTCCTCTACAATCACAGGGACAAGGCCATCTCCGTTCTCCATTGTAGAGTTGTCCTTCAGGTATGCGAAGACTGTTATCAAAAACCACCTCAATCCACTCTCTTCCAGATTTACTAACCCTACGTCTTTCAACCCTTCCTCATAAGTCTTGGTTCTTAGGCCCCTAACCCTAACCACTTTTGTTGCTGTTTGTTGGACTTTCTCCAAACTATCCACATCCTTCTTGAAACATGGGACCCCAAACTAGATACAGTACTCCAGATAAGGCCTCACCAGTGCCAAACAGAGTGGAAAAATCCCTTGATTTGCAAGTGGCATTCCAGTTGCTACAACCCAGTAAGCTATTGACTCTTTCTTTGCAACAAGAGCACGCTGTTGGCTCATGTTCAGCTTGCGGTCCATTGTAACCGCCCCCCCAAACACTTCTCTGCAGTACTGCAGCCTATCCAGGCATTCCCCAGTCTGTATTTATGCATACAATTATTTTGTCCCAAGTGCAGGACTTTGCACTTCCCTTGTTGAATGTCATCTGATTGATTGTGGACCATTTCTCCAGTCTATCCAGGTCATTCTGGATCCCAGCCATACCTTGCATCAGGTCAGTAACCTCACTCATATTTGGTGTCATCCAGAAATTTTCTAAGTGTGTGCTTAATCCCATTGTCCACATCATTAATGAAGTCATTAAGCTCTACCACACCCAGAACAGATCTCAACTATTGTTTCTGAGTACCTGTCTCTTCTGTCTTCCAACGCCTTCTTTGGCCGTCCTTCTTCCATGGTGTGGGAGATCGCTTTGTGAACTGAGATGATGGAGGCCTCATGGTTGCTTCTGAGCCTCGCCACCTCCTCCTGCAGCTCCCTTATCTGTTTGCTGAGAGAATCCACCAGGAAACACCTCACGCCACAAGCATTCCCCCACATGGCTGTCCGTAACAGAGACTTTAGCACCGCAATATATTTCAGCCATGTGTTTGACTCTCCTGCTAGCTCCTTCCTCTTCAGACAGGCCACGGGGGTGGGGGGTGCATCAGGCAGGGACAAGCCCGAGCCTGTGCTTATCATGAGGTCCCTTCCAGCCCTGACCTAAACTTCTGTGAATCTGCTTCACTCCTCACACCTCCAGGGTGTGGGAGCACTCAAATCACTGGCATAGACAGTGAAAATGAAAATGTCCCTTCCCTTGTCACTAAAAGATACTGCTGCCACTAAAAGCAGATTTAGCACTTTAGCAAACTGCATCTGAGTGCTTGGCCAGTAATTCCCACTGCTATACTGTTTTGACTTAAAAAAAAAAATCTGACAAATATATATAGCTTAGTTTTTACTTTTTAAGCCTTACATAGATTACGGTAAGTTTAGACCTTAAGTTAGGTTATCAGAATTCCAAGTTTTATTTTAAATAACTTACCTAGAAATTAGTTCAGTAAAAGGCCCTTTTGATCTCATAAAACTACTTTTTATCTACTGCGTTTTAAACAGCATGCTGTTCAACATACAATATTTCTGCATGGCTTCTCCTTTACATCTCTTAAACTATAGAGCACTTAGTGAAGTGTTTTAGTCAGCAGAACCAATCCCTTGATCTGAGGATTACAGTCTTCCAGGAAGTAGGGAAGTCATTTGTAAGTCTACAGATGACTGAGGCAGCCAATCTCAGATCCATGTGTTTGACTGCGGACATGGAAAATAGTTCCAAGTGGTAGGAGTAGATCCTGGTGGATCACAGCTCTTGCCCCTGTCTCTTTCATCTATCCACCCGCATAGTGAGGCGCATTTGCTCAAAATGATCAGTGTTTTGTTGTATATTACAGCAGCATTGGGGATGATCCAGCCTCCCATCATTGATGGGATCAGGTGGTTCTGATATGTCATCCCAAGTTTCACACCCATACAACACAGTAGGAATGGCGACTGATAAGAAGTTTGATTCAGCTCCCGATATCATGATCATTGAAGATCATTGAGATGACCAAACTTCTTATCAGTTGCAAAACTGGTAAACTGTATGTGGTGTTAAATACGGTCATCTGTGTTTACTTTTTTGGAAAAGATGGCTTTCCACATTGAGGAAATGTTCAACATCCTCCAAGGATTGCCCTTTAACTGTATTCTGTGAAGGACTAGCTGGCTGGTTTGTGGTGTATGAAGGATCTGGGGTTTTGTGAAGCTGATAGCGGGTCCATACATTTCATATGATGAGTTTCATAGTTGGCAGAGTCAGAAGGGACCTGAACAGATCAAGTCTGACCCCCTGCCCTGCGCAGGAACGAGTGCTGGGATCATAATATCCCAGCCAGATCCAACCTCCTCTTGAAGCCCCCCCAAGGTAGGGGAGAGCACCACCTCCCTTGGGACCCCATTCCAGCACCTGGCAGCCCTAACTGTAAGGTAATGCCTCCTGATATCAAGCCTGAACCTGCTCTCAGTCAATTTGTGGCTATTATTCCTTGTTACCCCCAGGTGCTGCTCGGGGGAATGGAGCCTCACCCATTTTCCGCTGGTCCCCCCTGGTGAGTTTAGAGATGGCCACTAGATCCCCTCTGTCTTCTCTTGTGGAGGCTGAATAGATTCAGACCCTTTAGTCTATCTTAATAGGGCCTAGCCTGCTGCCCCCCACCATGTGAGTAGTCTTCCTCTGGACCCTCTCAAGGTTAGCCACATCCCTCTTGAAGCATGGCGCCCAGAACTGGATGCAGTACTCCAACTGCGGCTTTACCAGCACCGCGTAGCAGGGAAGGATCACCTCCCTGGACCTGCCTCTGATACTTCTGTAGATGCACAAGATGCGGTTAGCCTTACTGACTGCTTCCTCACATTGGCGGCTCCTGTCCATCCTGGAATCAACAATGACTCCAAGATCCCTTACAGTAGCCGTGTTGTTGATACTAATCTGTGGACACTCACCCCTTCCAAGGTGTTGTGTTCCCTCAATTACCAGTGAAATTACAGAGGAGTTAAAAGCAACCTCTTATGAGAGGGTCCTAATAAATGGTAGTATAAATGGTGGGAGATGACAGACTTTTGGGTGGTGGTGGTGGTTTTGTTTTTAAATGATGTCCAGAAGTGTGCAAGGAGAGATTGTGAAAATGAGTCCTAAGTAGCGTCTGCACACTTCCACTTGTGGAATCAAGGGGTTTGCATCATGAGCTTATGGAGACATTTCGCGAGTTGTACTCTCGGTCCCATTCATCCTCTTTTGAAGGTGTAGCTTCATCTGCTCTTCAATTCCTTCCAGTTACTCAAGGTGTAACCATACCCAGCCCTGCGCATCAGCCCAATCCAGCACATTGGGCCGTATCATCCAGCTCACAGGGCTCCCTGCAGTTCCAAAAATGTAGTGGAGGAGGAGCTGGTGGCAGTGTAAATTGCCATAGGGCTTCCAGAGTTACAGCAATTAACACTGCCACTGCTCCCCCACTGCCACAAATGGGGAGTCCTACAGGCTGAATGACTTAACTCCATGGACAGTTCTTTGAGCACTGCTTATCTAGATTGACCTAATGAGTGTGTATCATTCAATCTGTGCCTAGCATTCAAAATAAATAACACAATGGTCCCTTCATCTGTATTGGTAACGTTCACTGCTGAATTGAATTCTCTTCTGTTTTAACTCTGGGAAATCATCTAATAAGTGCTTTGTTACTTGGATATGCAACTACATTCCTGAATCCATCTGGATTAATATGATTTCAGTGCTATAGGCACAAATCCATCAGCTGCAATAGTGTATTTTCTGTGATAGAAGCAGCAGCAAAGATCTAGCCCTGTGCTGGGTAAAAAGGCTGATTTAAACATTGGACTCATCTACTTCTTGCCTCTTAAGCATTATTTGCCTAAAAGTTGGGGTTCCAGCTTTAAGGCTCTTAGGTAATGAAGCTGGTAGTGAAGCCCTTGTATACACATGACTCAACAAAATTCGGCATCAAGTTTCAAAAAGCTGATTCTCCAACAAAGACTACTTGGAGGAATGTGGAAGTCTCTCTATGGCTCTCAACTTCTTTGAAACTGGGTGCAACTTAACTCACAAAAGTTATGGAGGGGTGCCTCAAGTCCAGAAAGGATGAGAACCACTGATCTAGGCAATTAAGTAGTTCTCAGTTAAGACACTCAACAAGGAGATGGGAAAATTACTTTTCCAATTTTCATATAAAAATGACGTGTGAAGATAAGATCTACTAGCTCTAAAACCTTGTTTCTGTTTAGCATAGATTTCAACAAGTTCAGTTCATTACTACAGGTGTACCTTTTGTTCTTAAGCAAATTTAAAAACAAACAAAAAAACCCAAACCAACCCCTCTTGAATATTTGCACATTTATACCGGGCCTATTAAAGGCAGTTTTAACTAAAAATAAAAATGCTATTATATATTTAATTGAATTCCACTTTTCATTTAAATAGAGCTTGACATATTTCACAAGTAAAAGTGAGCGTAGTAAAAAAGATGCATCTATCTTTTATTCCCTTCCTAACATAAAATTAAAAAATAAGAATCTGTATAAGTGTGTTGCATGTTAAGCTGGATAACAGCTTAAATAAATATATATCTAGTGTATCCTTTCACAAATGAAATGCCAAATGTAATATAAAAACATGCTTTAATAGTTACTTTCCTAAATAGATGTTGATTCTTACTGATAAGCAGAAATGTATCACAAGAGTAAAAATTATTTGAGTCAATACATCTTGGTTTGGATAGCTAAACAGCTATTAATACTGGATAACTATCACAGTCTAAAACAACAATAATCATTCCATGAACACACAGACTAACCTTGTAGAATATCAATTTGTTTTGGTTTACAATTGCAAGTTTATTTGTTGAAATACACCAAATAAGATGCAAGCACTTTCATGACAAATATACAGAAAAAGTAGGATCAACACAGAACAGTAATTCTTAGCTAAAAACAAGGGAAAGCTCTTTAAATGTTATGACAACATACTCCCAATAAGACCTGCTTCCTTTCTCCAGTTAAGTTAATCATATTGTTCAATAAAATAAAGGGTGGTAGATTAAGAAAAGTTAGCTGTGCATTTTCCTTAAAAATGAACTCCAAACTAATTCATGCCAGTTAAACACTAGAACTAAAAATTTACAAATAAGCATAAAAGGAGCTGAAGGTGTTAGAATGACTTTTTTCTTTCTGAACAGTCCAGGAAAAAAAAAGTTACTACAAATACAGCAGGCAAACTGACTGTTGGACTGATTGATATAGGATATATAGTGTTGTACTGAACTCAGTCTCAAATTGTGCTAAATGCTCATCGTCCTCAGTATGGCACATTTTGGTCCATGATGGGGATTTTATGTTGAAACAGATCCCAACTTGTTACAGAAATGTGTAAATATTGTTGCTTTTAAAATGCCAGGTGTACTTCCTTCTACGATGGCAGAAGTTAGAAGATATTTATAGGAAGTAGTCTGGGGTACGACGAGTGACATGAGGCTCTCCACGACGAGGTGCTGGGTCAAATTGAAGACTATAGAAAAAGGAAAACAGAAAACAAAAACCCCCAATGGTTATTTTTTGGCACCAGAAGGAACGTTTATTGCATTTTTTAATACAAGGCTGCTGTACTTCCACTTAACCTACCCTCACCACACATTGTACCTTATATCCCAATTCAAACCTAGAAGAAAAATAATTACCAAATGATGTAGTAATTTTACAAGAGATAAATTGTTATCAACTGGCATAAAAGGTTGCACAAAAAGGTCAAAACAGTAGTCACTTCAAAAGTGAATTTATTGGCTCAATGAAGGCTAGAAGTGCCTTTCACCAATTCCATCAGGTGAGAAGGCTAGACCCCTTCCTTTCAGACTCCGATCTGGCTGCCACCATCAATAACGCTGAGCAGGGGTCTGGACTAGATGACCTCCTGAGGTTCCTTCCAGCCCTACTTTCCTGATTCCTTTGCTTCTGTAACGTTAAGCTAGAATACTTTACCTGCAGCTGCCCACGGTGACAGTCCAGAAGATGCAACTGGTGTGGTATGCAGCCGCCTACTTTCTCACTGGGGTGCGTTAAGGAGCACACAACTCCAATGCTCCAAGGCCTGCACTGGCTCCCAGTAACTTTCTGAGCATAATTCAAGGTGCTGGTTTGGACCTAAAAGGCACGAAACAGTCTGTGCCCTACTTACAATAAGAGACGGCCCCTTCTCTCTTATGTCACATCATAATCCCTAAGACCAGTTGGAAGCAACCTCCTACTGGTACTATCAGTTTGCTTGGCAAAAAGATATGGGAGGCCATTGGTAACAGCTGCTCCCCAGCTCTGAAAATCTCTCCCCCTTGAAGCCTTCCAGAGCCTAAGCCTGGGCATCTTTTGGATACATTGTAAGAACTTCCTACTTGGGTAGGTGTTTAGCTAGCCTGGCTAAACTGGTATACTATTTAAGGAGCTTTTGTTTTCACGTTCTATTCTACTTGCTTTTATATGTCCAGCACTCGCCCTTCGGGGCCGGCCATGTAAACACTCCTTTGAAATCTGTCATTCTTGATGAGCAATTGGCTAGTGTATTTAAAAAAATAATACTGTTACAAACACGGGTGTAAGTTGTAAATAACACCATAAACTCTTTGCTCACTTTTTAGCCCATAACTACTGCTTGTCAATAACAACAACCTGCTGCACTGTGACACTTTTATATCATGCCTGGCTATTTTTCAAGGTGTTCACAATGTTTCAGCACTTTCTTCCAGAAATACTTGTTTACTGTCGCAGCACAGGGCTGCTGTGTGAGACTGCTGCTGGGCAAAGCCCCAGCAGGTTGATTAGGCAGCAGAGCTGAGGGCTGCTGAGGCAACTGATGAGCATCAGCTGAGCGAAGGGGCAGGGCTTGGCCCTTATAAAGCCTAGAGCTGAGGCGAGGCTGGGAGCGTCCTGCCAGCAGCTCTGGGAGACAGAAATGTGAGTGCCGCTCAAGAGTGCTCCAGAGACTGAAGCAATGATGTGGAGCGGTAGCCAGGAGGCTTACATTGTTATGGCCAGGGGCCTTATGTTTTCAGTTATAGCCAGAGGCTTGAGTTTGTGTTAATGTTGGTTTGGGTGAGGCTAATAGGGGCTGGAGGAGGCCTCATACAGGGACCCCAATGGTGGGGGGACCCCAGCGCCAGTTTGGGTGCAGCAAGCCCCAGAGAGGGGGCAACCTTTGAAGAAGCCCAGTGTGGGCACAGCTAGCGCCAGTCAGGGTGCAGAGACCCCAGGCCCAGACGGGCATTAGAAGGGCCCAGGTATGGGCATGATGAGCCCCAGACGGGGGGCAGTATTTTAAGGAGCCCATGAGGGGCAGCATAACTGAGAAACCCTGTGGGGGCATGGCGAGCCCAGAAAGGGGAACGCCACTTTGAGAAGCCCAGACAGGGGACAGTATTTTAAGGAGCCCAAGAGGGGCAGCATTGAGAAGCCCGGGACGGGCAGGTCGAGGAGCAAGCCTGGCATCAGGCTAGTGCGGCATTAGACCCCAGCCAGGGGCTGGATGCTGTGGTGGACCCCGGGAGACGGGGTTAACAGCACAGCGCCCCCTAGAGAAGGGCAAGTGCTGCGGTGGTCCCCAGTTAGAGGGGATATCAGCACGGTACACCCAGCCTGAGAAGAGGGTAGCCGTGCGGTGGGCCGAGAAGACCGGTGGCTCGCTAAGAGAAGCCCTAGAGGAGGGGGCACCGATGAGAAGGCCCAGAGCGGGCTAGATGATACGAGATGCCCTAGAGAGGGGGCACTGACGCGTAGCCCTTAAGGCTAGGGTGCCTGGGGAGCACCCATCGGACAGTCCAGGAGACCACAGGGATAGAGGTCCTGATATGCCATGCCTGAGGAGGTATAAGGCAGCCTCCCAAACTTATTTAAGATCAAGACGTGGTGGGTGAGAATTTGAGGGTGCCTTGGGCCGGACTTGGCATGGGTAGAGGGCCCTCCTGTAGGACCTTGCCGTGACACTTGCATTATAAAAAACAAACAAACAAAAAACTCTGGTGTTTTCCTTCCTAAACATGAAAGGGATAGAGAATGGACACAAACAGAGAAAGTACCAGGGGAAAAAAGAGACAGAAGGGCTTACAAATGAGAAATTGTGCTTATTAGGAAGTAGTAATACAAAACTAGATTTGCATAAATGTAAAAAAAGCTTCTATCTCCTTACAGTCAGAAACCAATACTTCAAAAAATATGGATTTTCCCTATTTAGAAGTAAAAGGGGGACACAGAAAAAAAAATATTACTCACAAGGAATATTTTAAAGTATCATCTAGTTCCATAATAGCAGCCTGATTCCCACAACGATAACAATAATTGGGTGCACTGAAAATGGTAACCACATTTCGATCATGACACCAGTTGTAACCCTGCAATGCAAAAACAAAAAAAGAAAAACAAAACATCCGTAGTTAGGACTTAGTGTTGGTCAAATATGAAAGCTCTTCTTAAAAGGTTTATATGGATTATAAACAGATTACTAACTATTTGCAAATTCTGAAGTACAGGCAGTCCTTGGACTTTTGACACAATTGGTTCCTGAAAACTGCCTCTTAAGTCAAAACACTGTAACTCAGAACTAATTTTCTCATACAAAACAATGTTATAAATGGGGGATTGGTTCCTGAACCAAGGCTCAATACCCTATTTTTGCCAAAAATAGCCCAGAATTTTGTGCTTGATCAATTATACATGAGTAATATAGCTACATTAATGTATTTATATTGTAAATAGTAATCATTTGATTTGGAAGGACTTCTTTGAGGTGACTTTGCTGGACTATGAATCTATGCTATGCTATGAATTTTGCGATGAATCTGTGACTTTTTGAAAGGCTCTTGGTTGGACTTTTTGAAGGGCTGTTGGAGTTTTCTCAGGAGTTTTCGCTGCAGGGTTTTCTGGAGACTTGTCTGCTCTCTTAAAGAGACTGTCCAAATTTCTTTGGACAGATGTTTCCAGAGAGATGAGCGACACAGCCAACTTGTTAGCTGGTGTGGCGTCGCATCAGATCAAGGGTTGTAAAGTCGAAATTGATGTCATAAAGTTGAAACAGGGTGTCAATTTATAAATGTTGTGAGAAAAGTTGTAACTCGAAACGTTGTAAGTCAAGGACTGCCTGTATGGTATTCTAGAAGTACCTAAAAACTTTTAAGTAGATATATTTAGCTTTTTAAATATGATACAGTTCACTCTTGACCAGTTTTCATATGCTGATGCTTGCATGTACAGACACTAAATATAAAGTTCTATCTATAACAGTGGTCACCAGCTTGGGGATCCCAATCTACAGGCAGATGCCAGAACCTTTTTTGGGCTGTGGGGACAGCTGGGTGTGCACCATACACACACCTGCTGCCCCCAGTACCAGCAGGTCAATTTGTGGTGGAGGGAAGGGGCAGGGACCAGACTGAGATCCCCGCAGTGAGGAGATGACCATGCAGCCCAGCCAGGAGCAGGGGAAGGTAAGTGGGACCCCAGCCTGGCTGGGTGTGGGAGGATTGGAGCCTGGGGGGCTCCGCCCAATCTTTGCGGAAGTGGAGGTGGCAGAGGCTGCTGCTGCGCTTCAAGCCCTGCTGCAAGCTGGCCACATGTGGGCGCAGCTCAGCTCAGTTCAGCAGTGGGAATTCATGTGGGGGCAGCCCCAGCCCAGCTGGGCCTGGGAATTTCTGATCACCCAGGGGTGCGTGGGGGCTCCCACTGCTGGGCTGAGGCCTGCAGCACCAGCTGCTTTGACCCGAACACAGGTTTGGGGTGAGGGGGAGAAGGGAGGCATGGGCCCCCGGGGCCTCCACTACTCCTGCATATGCCCCTGGACCACAAACACTTCCAGACCGAGCCAGGCTGAGGCTCTGTCAGCCACATTTCTCTGGCTGCCAGGAGGGCATAGCTCAGTGCAGCTGCAGCACAAGAGGGAATGAGCTCCAGCCTGGCCAGGACTGGGACACTCTGTGGTCCAGGGGTGCGTGGGGAAGGAGACAGGGGACGAAGATCCTGGGGTGCTCTTTAATTCCAAAAAGTGATCTTCACTATAAAAAAGTTGGGGACCCCTGATCTATAACAACCGGATGGTTTAATCTCCATCACTGATGACTGCTATATATGATAAGATATCCTAACATATTAGTAGCATAAAACACTCTTAGAGTGCAAACAGACTTAACATATTTACTCAAATCTAACATTAGGCATCTGTCCATCCCCCATCAGCACTGGGGAAAAAAGCTCCTTGTCTTAGATTTGAGTACAAAGGATGGAGGAGGGGAAGATGGCTGCTAAAGCTCAACTCTGGTTCTGAACACAGGTTGGGGCCAGAGTCAGACCCACAGCAGCCTCTGTGTCTGACTACTGCTCCTGGTAGAGGCCATGCTTCCACAGGAGGAAGGAACAGAGCCTGAGCTGCATCTCACAGTAAGGGGAGTGAGGGAAAGAGGCACAGACTGTGGACAGCAGGAGAGAAAGCTTAGAGATTGCTGGGATTGAGCAGGGTAAGGTGCAGAGGCTGTGGGGGAGCTGGGGATAAGGAGATGCAGGTGGTGGGGGGAGGTGGAAGCAGGAAGGCTGCAGGGGGAAGAAATGGAGGGAAGGCAGAGTGAGGGGGCTACCTAACCACCTCAGCTAGCCAACTGATCCCCCACTGGCCACTGCTTTTCCTGCTGTAGCAATGGGGAGATGAATTTAAAACAACCCTCCAGTAATTAGATTTTATACCTGGAAAATGATAACAAATTTATATATTTTCCATATACAGAATTTAATTATTGGGGAGTCATCTTAAATTCAGGATGGTCTTAGATTTGAATAAAGTAAATGCGTAACTAGTGATAGAAAGGAAATGGAGATGAAACATACTTTGAATAACTCAATAAAGATGACAACTGAATATCCTTTTAATAATTTACCTAAAATGACAAAAATTTAGAGCATTACATTTCTGGCCTATTGCAAGAAAGGCTTTTAAATACCACTATATGCAACTGAATACACACCAAACTTGCATTTAGAAATTAGTTTCTGTACGACCTCATCTTTGGTAGTTCGCATGTAGAACAGAAAATACTCATCATACCTCCATAACAAGTTGGTGAGCACGGGAGACCAGCGTAAGACCATTGGCATGGTTAAATGTTTCAGAAATGTCTTGTCCAAATGTGTAGCCAGCACCACGAGGAGAGATACCCCAGCCACCACGATCATCTGGATCTGACCATAAAAGATCACACATTGGGCCCTGGCAAGGAAAAGAGTGTTTAGCTCATCATATTTCCTTATTGAGGCAAAACATTCATGAAAATTAACTAATGCTGCTTTGTAACTAAAATGCATTTTAAACGGGTTGATAGCCCTTTCTTTTTTACACATGCACTGTATATTTAGGTACTTCCTAAACACATTTTTCAGGCACAGTATTCTACAATACCAAGAGAAGCAAGGGGTTTTCTTGGACCATTTATATATTTGAGAGATGTGAGACAAGCTTTCAGGCACAAAGTGGCTATCTTCAGGTATCAAGTGACATTGTGGGCCTGTTCATGAATACAGTGAAGGGTGGTGGTAGCTGGTGACATGCTGGTGACTGCAAGGGATACAGCCATTCATCTGCTAGTCTGACTCATTGTCTCAGGAGGTCTGCTCCCACCAGACATATGTATTTGAGAGGTACGGCGGGGTTACTCAGGCTCACCCTACTGCTCAGCCATGTGGACACTAATTGTACTGCCAGGGGTGACCCTAAACAGATCAAAAGTAACAATGTGGTTCTCCATGCAAAAGTGCAGGTGACAGGGGCCCATGTTGTCTCTCCATTGATCCTTGAAGTCAAGGTTAAGGGCCCAGACAGGACCACATACACCCCAGAGATCAACATATGGCTGCATACATGGTGTTACCAGCAGGACTTTGGCTTTTTCGGCCGTGAGCTGGTGTTCCAAGGACTGCTAGGAAAAGATGGGGATCACCTGATGACAGCGGAAAGGCCATCTTTGTTAACCTAGTGAAGAGTGTTTTAAACTAGGGTCAATGGAGGACAAAGAGAAAAGCTAAGAAGTAGAGTCAGGTGACCTGAATAAAAACTGAAAAAGAAGAGAATATGGGAAAACTTAATACTTCTCAGTGTCAAGTTACAGCAAGCTGCTAGTTATCAAAGATGTTTGTAAGAAGAACTGGAAGCCCTACACAATCATGTAAGTATGTTGTAATTTGTTTAACTGAAACTTGGTGGCATAGTTCATATTACTGGAATATTTCCCAGGATGGGTGTAACTTGTTGGGAAGGATGGATGGGCATAAGAAACAGGTGGCAGCGCTGCTCTCAGTATAACACACACATACACTTGTTATGAGGCACAGCACAAAGTACAGTAGCTCTGATGTTCTGGTGAGTTTTTGCTACTGCTCACCTAAGTTGGGGAAGAAAGTGGATGAAGTTTTAAAAACAAAAACAACAAAAACCAGCCCAACATTTCATGGAAATATCCTAATAAGCAGGGATCCTGATTTTCTTTGATTAAAAAGAAATTCTCAAGTTTCGGATTAAAAAAGTAACGGAAAATCCACATTTTTCTCTGATTAAAATGAAACAACACTAATATCTGTCTCTCTCTGTTAGGGCTGCGCAAAGCTTCGGTTGCTGATTCAATTCAGAGGAGATTTGGCCTGCTTTGACGGCCGAATCTCTGAATCTGAGCTGAATCGGGAGACCCACTAAAAGGTATGAATCGAATCTGAAGCCTCTGAATCAATTCAGAAAAGATTTGGAGAGATTCAGACCAGCTGAGGAAGAGGCAAGCACAGCTGGGCAACTGCAGGTTCTCCCACAGCTCCTCCGGCTATGCCTATGTCTTTCTGGGCAGGGGCAGCTGTGATAAGCCCCCATGACTGCCCTGCCTGGCCCATCCTATCAGCACTTGAAAAGAAAAATAAGAAAGAAGCCCTGTACTCACTGGCTGCTGCAGCGGCAACCAGGGTCTCTGAGGGCTTATGGCAGCGCCCTCCCCATGCAATGCAGGACAGGGCAGGGCAGTGGGGATCACCCCCCGCACCCCAGCCTGGCACCCTTGCAGCAGCTGCCCCATGGCATGGGTGCTACGTGGCTCAGGGAGAGGCAGGCACATCCAGCAGAGTCGCAGGAGAATCTGCAACTGCCTGGTTGTGCCTGCCTCTCCCTGGTCAATCTGAATCAGTGCCAAATCTCTGATTCCGATTCAGGCAAATTGAAACACTGTCCTCCATATCAGCTGAATCCAAATCCGAACAGAATACTTCTCTATTTGTACAGGCCTAATATCTCTCTCTCACTATATATATGTATATATATCGTGGAGTTTCATTTTAATCACGGAAAAATGTGGATTTTGGGTTACTTATTTAAAACTAAAAATTGGGGGTGTTTATTTTTAATCAGAGAAAACCAGGATCCCTGATGATCAGATGCCCTCCTGCATATACTACAAAATTTGCTGGGAAGGTAACATAGCAGTGCACACACAGGTCACACGTCATAGTGTGTGTCTGGTGTAGACCACACCAGATGAGGAGGATGAGGTAGATGAGGCTTTCTTCAAACAGATAGCAGAAGTTTCCCAGTCATAAGCCTTGGTTCACATGGAGGACTTCAATTACCCTGACATCCACTGGGAGGGCAATACAGCAGTTCACAGGCAATCCAGGAAGTTTTCGAAGAGTACGGGATACATCTTCCTGCTGCAAGAGCTGGAGCGGCTAACTAGGGACCATGCTCTTCTTGACCTGCTGCTCACAAACAGGGAAGAATTGGTGGGGGATGTAGTGGTGGATGACAACTTGGGCAG
>JAGPOW010002120.1:168333-190300 GCA_030014935.1 Caiman crocodilus | reverse complement strand
TGGATATTTTTCTATCATGTCACGTAGTGGGTGATCTTCCTGTTGAGCTTCGCGGTGCGTCCTGTGAGTAGCTGAGGAGTTTATCCCACAGCAACATGAAATATGTTACTGAGACAATTTCAGAACTATTACAGATGCTAACTGCACAGTAGCTTAATGCTACTGCCCAGTAGTGTATTAGCACAGGTTTTGCCTTGCACACTACTGTGCAGTGTTATTAGGTTACTGCACAGTTAGCGTCTCATGTAGACACACCCACAGCGGGCACTACAACTTTGTTTGAATTAATGGAAAAAGAAAATATGCCAATATGGATGAGTTTTTTTCAGAAGTTTCAGTGTAAATCAGGGGCTTATTTTAACAGCGTCACTGTGGAAAAACGAAACGAAAGAAAATGCTGAAAGACAGTTGGCAGTCTCTTGCAGTATTTCAAAAGGAATCAAATATCCAACCATATGGCTTTTGATACATATTGTAAGAGTAGAAGTAGAATGCAACAAAAATACTTCACAGCAATCATTAAACACAAATATTTTTATTGTTACTAAATGAATTACAATAAATGACAAAATCTACTTATTTGCACCTTCAAATATGCGAAGAAACCCATTGTAAAAAACTTTGTATTATAAGCCAAATAACTGGCTTCAATGAAGTTATAGCAGAGATCAATCTGGCCCAATGGGCAGAGAGGTACGGCCCATGGCTGCTGTCCTTTCAAAACCAAAGGAAATATTTTAAAGCACCTGGGCATAGAAGAACATTTTAAACATTCAGTTTAGCGCAAAGCAGGACTCTACCTGATGCAGAGGTATTAAAGAAATAGAATTACTATACAGAAAAAGTGCAGGTTGAATGGGTAGAGTAGAAGTAAATGCTGAGTTAGAAAAGAGGCATTGGTACTTATTAGAAAGGCTCTCTTTTCCTCTACCTATCAATCTCACTTTTTTAGGGTGCTAAATATACATCAAACTAAGATTTTAGTTTGTTAGAATTACTAATTTTTGTTGGATTTAGGCATCAATTTTTGTTTCATTCCAAGGGAATAGTTGTTTTCTATCTAATAACAGTACATTTCAGCTACTATTTATTATATTGTTTCTAAAACACCCTATTCATAATACACTTGTAGTAAAAAACACTTGCAGTAAACCAACAGACAGATATGTATAGTCTAACACTAGCAACTGACAGATATTACTTCCAGTCTGCTGTGTATGTTGCACAAAACCATGAGACAATTAAATACTTATAAGGGTCTATATTCCTATCAATGTAGACGTCCACTTCCCAATAATGTCAATAGAAGGTTGCATGTACATCTCAAACACTGTAAAGAACAACCAGGGTGTAACTTGGTTTAGATATGGGGACTGTCATATCCGTATAGAGTGAGATCACCTACAATGAAATTTGGCATAAAGCAGAGAAACTGATAAATGGGTTCCTAGCCCCTATGTTTCAAGTTGCAAGAGGGTGAAATCCTGGCTATGCTAAAATCAGTAGCCAAAATGATATGGTGAAAATACGGCTAGGACTTCACCTAGAGTTCTTGCTTGTGATTTTGATGATAGTGATTCACTTCTCTTGAACTATAATAATCTTGTTTACTAGGGTACACAACACTTCATAACAATACTGGTAACCCTCTTCAGTAAAAAAATGACTATCACAGATCCCAAACATCTTGTATATTTACCATTTCACCATATGTTTGTAATGTGCTTTAAAATTCTTGTTTTAATGTGCATATTGTCTACACAGTTGACATTTTTGCAGTTTAAGAGAATTTTAATAGTTATACCAATGCTAATTATTTCCTTCGTATTTGCTACAATATAAAAACACCTGATTAATAGAAATACAAAAATAAATATGCACGGATAAATACTTGCAGTGTTCAGGTGCTATTGAAAAGACAGTGGTATTAAAATTTAAAAATATAGTACTTAAAAATATTTTAAACAAATTTAAAAATTACAAAAATAAGTAATTATTGCTTAATTTAAAGTATTCTAACTGTGCCAGCCTAATTGTAAATAAGCTATTAAGCTATGCAAATGTTAATATAGAACAATGTTTGGATTTAAAGATATGTTAGTTATCTGCATGTCAAATTCAATGAAGTATTAGCTAAATTTTACAAAACTGCTAACCAAAAAGTCAAAGAACCAAACATTCTTTAACACTAAAAAAAATAAATAAATAAAAATTACCCACAACCTAAACAGTAGAGTAAAATCCAGAAACACAGCAGCACCTAGTCTCACTAAATTGTTATATACTGAGTATTGCCACAGTGGTAATCAGAGGAGCAAGCTATACTCCACAGATGATTAACCAATTGCTTACACTGTCTTCTGCACAGAAGAATCAGGCTGGTTAAGTTGTCAGAGACGCAAGGAAGTGAGGTTAATGTGGCTTTGGAAGTTTGCCATCGGTTCATTAACGTCTCAACCCACTGATGTAAGCATCAAAATTCCATCTGACTTCTGCGGTACAGGGGCACGCTCTAAAATGGAGAGCAGTTTCTTTTCTAATGCATTCATAAATTCAAATTGTGTCGCCTATTGAGGTAAACAGTTACACTTCAGAATGTTTTGCAATGTCTGTATTGTGTTTATTTAGAAGCAAATGTAGTTTTGGTTCTTGGACTAAATATCTTGGTCTAACAAAAAGACGTTTTGGTTCTTGGACTAAATATCTAATTTTAAATACCTTGCATAAAAGCTATGATTTACAACAGCAACAATGTTGAACTGAAATATAGTCTTGGAGTCAGTTTCAATATCCAGGATGAAAAGGTGTCGGCTGCCAGGGAGCTGGAAATAGATGGGAAAACACACTTGAGAAAAGTTTATGACCTAGTAAATATAGATTTCTTCTGCCAGCTTACAGCATCCCCATTCATCAATACTTTGCCCTTGTACAAAACTCTCTAAAGTTGTGGCAGCATCCTAGGGTCCTGGGAACTAGGAGACCTTGGTCTGAGTCCCCCCAGACTGAGAAGCACCTACATTTCAAGTCTCCCATTTGCTGGATGAGTGCAGTCTAACCAATGGGATGTTGTGTAAAGGTGGGCACTACTCCACCTGTGTTTCTGAGTTACAGTAGTTGCAGGTGCTGTGTATTATGCTGGATTCAGTGCTGACTGGAGAACTAAAGGAGTGGAAATTTAGGCAGACTTGAATTTTCTTCTCAGCTCAGATATACAAGTCTATGGGTGACATTCTATTTCCATTTTATGGCACAGATTCTATTTCTATTTACTTGTCTAGGCCATTAGACACCCTGAGTACCTAGGGATATTTTTAGGCCAGAATTATGCAGTATTGTAGCCATGGGAGCTGGGATATTCTGGATCATTTTTTGAGACTTAGGTACCTAAGTGGCTTAGGAGCACATGCTTCTCTGAAAGTCAGGGTAAAGTGCTTTTAAATCATTGCAGCACTTAAAAAAAACAAAACAACTTTACCTTATCCATTAGTGGCAACAACCACGTATCATGAATATGAAACTGGAACAGCTCACATAGTAAAAGCATGAAAGTAGTACTATTGAACAGCAGGGAATAAAGATCATTCTACTCTTTGTCAAACTAGGCATGTTTACATCCCAAAAGCAGTGCTATCCCAACATGCCCCCACCCCCACCTGTGTCTGTAAGCATCTTCCAAAGCTGGAAGTATCTAGTGGGACTGCTTCAAGGTTAACCACAGCAACTGCTCTCAAGCACACCAAAGACCAAAGTCTTCAAGAGCAGCCACAGGGGGATACCCCGAAGTACTTTTATCAACCTACTTCTGAGGTTGGAGCATCTAAACCAGAGCAAGTAGGCAGAGCAGTTTCATCAGCATCTGAAAGGGGACATGCCACTACTGCAGTGTAAACATACCCATGTTCACTTATGTAGCAACAAAAATCTCTTCTAAACCAATCCCAGCTTTGAACTTAAAACTTTCAAGAAAAAAAAGCAGCCACTTATTTACTGGGGAATGGTAGGGGAGAGAAATGGTCATCTCCTCAGTCCAATTTTAGCTGCAAATAAAGGGTGGGTGGAATTGAAATGGTAGGCAGGCACTGTGCCAACTCTCTGTGCATTTAAGATGAAGTGCCGAAATACTGAAGATATATTAACTTATTTGCTTTCTTTTCCAGGGTGCCATTAATTTGTGCATTACAACACAAGAGTTTGAAATGCTACAAAATTAGAAATGTTCAGCTAGTCCAAGCATCTAGTTACTGAAAAATGCTTTATTAACTCTTTTGATAAAGAGTTGATGCAATGTGGGATTCATATTTTCAACATCTAAGGATGGAAGTACTTCTTGCATTATTCAATAACTACTCACCAAACTAATTAAAAGACAGACTTCTATAATCCAAAAAGAAATTGCCACAATGGATGAAAACAGAAAAGGCGGTAGGGATTTAAACATAAGAAAATGTCTACTGAGAATGAAAGCATGGATAAAAATATTCCACACTTGACTAAATATATCTAAATAAAAAAGGTTGTACCATATCTTCCATACTACGTTTAAACTTGGTCCCAAAAACCATCTGAAAATCATTAGGTCAGGGTGAAGAGCTTAGTCTATTTGCTTTCTCCAAGGCTAAAGGATCACAAGAGCATCCCTATTTAAACACCTTAAGGCTACTGCTACAAAACCGTACTCAAATAATTTGTAGTAATCCGTAGTAATTAAGTATTTACACTTACTGCTAGTCCACACAGCTTCTGAGGGTGGTCCTGTACTGGAAGGATATACCAGGGGAACTTGTGACCAGGGCTGATTTACAGTGTAGTGTGCTAAAGATGGCATTTGAGAGCTGTAAAGAGCAGGCACTTGAGAACTAAAATGTCCATGTACCGGATATGTTTGAGCCATGTTAGGCTTCTGTGGCTCCCCCTGAGAATAAAACATACTAGACTGTACATTATACACAGTACTTGCAACTGAAGATGTGCCAAAATGAGTAATCTGTTGCACCCCATAAGATGTTATTCCCTGGCATGTCTGAGTCATTGAACTGCCACCATTGCTATTGTTCTGATAGGAAGAATAGTACCAAGAATAATAAGGATAAGATGTCTCATAAGTATGCACAGAAGAACTGTGGACTGGGGATGTTAATGGAAGTTCATTTTGAAAAACTTCTGAATGTTCCACAGGACTTTTTGTTTTATTACTGGAAGGTTGTTCTAAAGCAGAGCATGCTGATTGAAATGTTGTAATTTTATTTGCTGTAACCTTTGGAGCACCTGAAATACGAACAGACACTTCGCTTAGACCATCAGAGTTGTCATGTTCCTTTTCTTTTCTTTTCGGTTTTGTAGATAAGTCACTGGTTGCATCAAATATAGGCACTATGTTAGACTTAAATGTACTTCCTCTAGTATCTGACTGTTGGGCATTCTGTTCATTTTGTTCATCAGATACAGCAAAAGAATTGGCAAGAGGTTTTGGTATTGGGGTAAAAGAAGATTTTTGTATTGAACATGGAGAATTCTCAAGAGATTTCTGATGCAGTAGGTTTTTTTCTAAAGGCAAACAGCCATCTTCACACTGCTGATGTATTCTTACACTTTTGTTAAGATTACTGCTGCTTCTGATCATGCTCTTTTGGTCTCCTGAGTTCTGCTGACCGGCTAATCCTTTTGAATGAGCAAAAGAGCTCTTTGAAGCATCTGGGATAGATTGAATACGTGAAGAACAATAAGCAGCTTTCAAATCTTTTAAATATAAAGGTGAGTTGGTCAATTGGTTTTGCACAACATTTTTAAGACGCATCTTGTTTTTATTCACGTTATCCAATGGGATACCTTTCCCATTTTGGCAATTAGCTCTTCCATTTTCTCTAAAAAGAGAAAAAACATAATTACATGCTTTTTACATCCATGTTTCCTTTTTCTTAAGTTGGTAACACAAAGTATACATGCATATCACTACCAAGTGCCTATAGCAAAATAGCTGTTTACAAGTGAAAAGCATATAAATATATCTTTGCATTTTATCATCTAAATATATGTGGATTACTAACTCATTAGTCCATGTGCTTGTATAATATTGGAAGGTAATCTCAAGGTATATTATTTCAAATGGTTCAGGAACACATTACTCATTATTATAGGATTTTTCTCAACATGAACATTATTCCAGAATTGCCTACACGTTGTTAAATGTCTGTCCCATGTGGGGCAGAAATAGTCAACCTGAGCAATACTGAACAAAACCATGCTCTAGATGCGCTCAACCTTCAGACCACGGGCCAAACATGGCTGCAGAGGCATTGCATCTGGACCGCGGGGCTCCCCGTAGGGCAAGAAATTTGGTGACAGGGGAATGGTGGCCATTAATATGGTCACCCTCTCCCATGCCTAATTCTCAAACCCCAAGTCCCATTCTGTTGGTTGCAGCCAGGCCATACCCCCTCCCCTGCATCTGGATTAGGGTCAGGCCAGGCCACATTTCCTTTCCCACCCAGCTCTGCAGGCCAGATTTGGGCCAGGCCGTGCCCCTTCTCCAATGGGGCCAAGCCATGTCCCCTTTCCCTGCTAACCCACTCCCTCCCCACCCAGGGCTGGTTTGGAGCCAAGTCATGCACCTTCCTCCCCACCAGAGGCCAAGCCACAACCTCTTTCCCCCAAGATGCTGGGCTGCCCTCCTGCCTTTGCAAAGCTGGATAGTGCCCACTACACTGGCTCTGGTGTCAGATCGGAACCACTGGCAGGATTTGGCTCGTGGAGAGATGGGGCACTACCCTTCTGGCCTACCGGGAAAAAAGTTGAGCACCGCTGCTCTATATCACACACCCCACTGTATCCAAGGGAGCCAGGGACAAACACTCTTCTTATTGTTGGCAAGCAGAACCATTCTCTGTGCTCCCATTCCATTCCATCAAGAATGCAGGACAAATGTCCAGTCTCCCTCCCACTACATTACAACCTATACAATTGTTGCATGAAAAATAAAATTACCCCAGAAGAGTGGAGTTTTGCTGCTGTTATGTCTTACTAGCCAATCCCCTGTCAAGAATGACAGGATAGGGCGGGGGAAGGGGCTGGGATGGAGTGCTACCACCTAAAACCCCATGCCCCATCCTCTTACAGGGAGCAGAGGCCAGTGCTGCTGGTCTTGGCACCCCCACTCCGTCTGGTCCTCAGTGTGGCTTGGGAATCATGGCTGTGCGCCCCCATGCTTGGAGCACTCTGATTGGCTATTTCCATCAGCCAATCAGAGCGTGAATAAAGTGTTACGGACAGACAGACAGACGTAGGCTTTTACGGTATTAGAATGTTACAACTGCCTACTTTAAGAACCAGCTGAGTTGCTGACCTGACCCTGTCAGGGGCCTATAGAACTGTAACAATGAATACAACATTAGTCATGACTTGCCTTAATTACAAACTAATTCTTACAAATATAAATTATGAGCAGGATCCAAGCTAGTTTTAACTATACTGAAAGTTTGAATAGATTGTGTTATTCTGTTGTGAAGATCTGTGGGAACAAAGGAAAAAAAACGGAGACAGAAGCTAATATTAAAGGGTCCATTTTAAACTAGTTATAACTCGCACAAACCAGACGAATTACTCAGAATGTTTATAGTGAGTCAGTGCTATAAAGAACCACTGCTATATGTTTGGGGAGGATACACTGTTTTTACATACGAAGTTAAATACTTCAAAATGGAATTCAAAATGAAAGTGTATCTATGGGTTATAACAACAGTGTCTCCAGAAAGTAAAGGGTCCAAAGGATGATATTCTATATCTGGCACAGCTAAAATGTAAAGAAAGGCATAAACTGCAGCCAGATATCCATAAGATACCCAGTACATGCTTTCAGTATACCATACCACTGATGTACTAATTATACTGCTTCTTAAGTAGACCCACAAATTAATGTTAAATTAATACACAGAAATTCTTTCTTAGTCATCTCAGTAGAGCAAAATAGACAAACTAAAATCTCCCTGTTTTACTATCCAAATATCCCTCCCAATCCCTAATGGGTTCTCTCTTTCTAATGTGTGGGTGTGTGTAGGTGTACAGTACACACACATATCACATGTATCTGTCTTTATGTATCACATAATTAAGCAAAGCTGTGCCAACCTGCCAACTGCACTGTACTAGACAGAGAAAATGCCTTTTTATGCAGTACAGCCCATATTTTTCCTGGTAGGGAAGATTAGCATTTTGAAAGATACTGACAGACTAGGATTGATTTTTTTTTTTTATTAATCTGTTAAAGGTTTTTTGTTATTATTTTATTATTGCTGGGATTTTGTTCCAATATTTTCATATTAAATTAAATAAATCATTATGAATGAAACCAGTGGAAAATAAACATAACAGAAACAATTTGGGGTTTTGTGTATAGATAAGGAGAGTGGGAGTGGACTATCAGGGCTCAAGTGCTCTTTATGCATCATGGGTGACTGGTAGAGACTAAAGCGTTCGAACTCGGAAGAAATATTACTGGGATCAAATTATCAAGTTCCTCCTTTGGCTCAGCTGTCAGTGTAGCAAGCAAAGTTCCTTCTCACATGCTTATTGTGGAATCACGACTTACATTTTCAAAATTAAAGCTGAACTGAGCCTGGCAATTAAAGCAGAGGGACTAGATTGCCCTTTCACATATATGAAGAATATAATGTATCCTCTCCTAAATTACAGCTGTTGTAATTATGGCAATTATCCTAAAACACAGCATTCTAATCGCTGAAAATCTTCATATATAATAGATCATAGAGAAATAAGGCTGGAAGAGACCTCAAGAGCTGGTCTAGTCCAATGATTTTCAACCTTTTTTCATTTATAGGCCCCTACACATTTCAAATGGAGGTGCAGATCCCTTTGGAAATTTTGGATGGAAGTGTGGATCTCTTTGAATGGTAAGTGTAAGTACTTACATACTTCTGATTGATCACAGTCATCTTTCCTGGAGCCGTTAGACATAGTCTGTGGACTCCCCAAGGGATCCATGGACAACAGGTTCAAAACTACTGGTCTAGTCTAAATTAAGATTAATCCTAAAAGATATATAGACAGATTAAGGATGGGGAAAAAAAAACTGTTACTGTATGTGAACAGCCTTCCCTCTGCTCTTTAGTGACTAAAAAGGAAAAAAAAAACAGAATATCTAACGTGTCTTAACAAAATATTTTAGGGTAACTGGAGGGCACAAAAATTAAAATTCTTTAAACATAATCATGTGGTTATTTCATGGAGCCATTGCAGAGCAAAATGTATGCCAGTGTCCTAAAAATTCATTTCTATATCTTACATATTTTATTTCTTTTAAAACTAATCTTAACGCTGAATGTCTTGGATGCACAGCATTTTTTGAGGATAACTGCAACGCTGCCATGTCATAGTTCACCATGAATCACCAGTGTGTATTCAGAACCTTCATTCCATCTCAATATTGCTTTTTCTGAGAGAAGGCGTTTAACAAAATATGGGATAGGTGAGTCTTTCAGGATAAAAAACGAACAGTGGCTATCATTACAAAGTTGGTATTAGCTTCACCTGTCCCAAATGCTGAAGTCATGTGTTGGCTTCAAAAAAATCACAAGAATGTTTGCAATACATTCTGAGTTTTTTTATTTGCCTTCTGGTTTTTAAGCCCTTAAGGGGTCATGTGTGCAAGCTTTTCTCTGGAATCCTGAATTCTATCAGTTTACTTAAAAAATGAAGAAAAAAGTTGAGATTCGGAAGTAAATTAATGATTTTAAGAAGGAAAAGCATGAATTATCACAAGACTCACTATTAAATCACAATAGTTAACAATACTGGTCAACCACTACCATATTACAATGTCTAAGATCCTGCATTAATTTCCCATTTCCATGTATGAATCTATTATAATTATTCATCAACTACTTTCTATTTGCATACACTTAGATGTCTGGTTTCTATTTCCTGAATTTTTAATAGCAGTACACAAAGTTGGGTGGATGAAAGAGGCGTAAGCCCTGGGTGCTGCTTAAGGGCAGCAAGTGGGGGCAAGGGGGTGCCAGAATGGAAAGAAAGGCACCTCATCCCTGCAACTGTTATGTCTGCCCCTGGAGACTCCAGCCTGGCAGCAAGAAGCAGCACCACGGGAATGTGTGTCAGTCAGTGCAGGACACAACGGGAAATGTAGTTCTCTAGGGCCACAGTGCAGTTTGCTGTTGCTGGCAGCATTTTTTGCCACCAAAAACGAAATATTTTTTTGCCTGTTTTACAGAAGTGTCTGTGGCAAAAAAATGATGTGACATCTCCCTTTAGTTGCAATGAGTGTCAGCTGTTGCTCCTATGCATTGCCCACTGTTGGAGTCAGAAGGCCCAGGGGGAGGAGGAAGGGGAAGGGAGGACTGCCTCAGACCAGTCCTGGTTTGTTTACTAACAATTATACTTTAACAAATTTAAATGTTGAATGAAAAGTTTGGTGAGAAGTTACAGTTTTCATGACCACAGGCTAAGAGGAGAGAGAGCTTTCTTAAGCGGTGGGCCAAGACCATGGAATGAACACCTGCATGAACTAAGACCATCACAAATAACCTCCAGTTTTTGCTGCAAGTGCCAGTTATACTTCTCCAACATAAACACAAAATCATAGAGAAGTAGGGGTGACCTCTAGAGGCCATCTAGTCCAACCGCCTGCTCAGGGCAACATCATCCTTATCTAAACCATCATAGACAAGTGTTTGTCTAACCTAGTCATCCAAACTTCACAAATAACTACTAGGCCAATGTGTAAAATATCAGAAACAACTTAACCTGTCACAGATAAAGCAAAGGGATGAGAGCACTTGTCAATGTCCTGCCACCTCAAGGATAGGAAGTAGTTGTTAAAAAACATTATAGAGATTCAAGGAACAGAACCATGACTCCTGCTTCAGACACTGCATTAGTTTGACCTGGCTCATCCAACATCTGTATAGATCGTGTGCTTCAGCAGTGCTTTTTGGCACTTTTATGTAAAAGCTGATTGAATCAGCTGTTAGCTAAAAGTGCCAAAAAGCACCGCTGAAGTAAGCAATCTATAGAGATGTTGGGGAGCCACGTCCAACTAACGCAATGCTTCTTGTGGTAAAGTGCTATTTTGTTTTGTTTTCCATGTCTATTAGCAACTGAAGAGTTGGGAATAAAAGAAACTGCATAGTTAAACAGTATCTCACCAAGCCATGCTAATATTGATGTGTCATCTACAGTGAAGTAGTATTCACAAGAGAAACATCTTTAAACAATGACAAGATGTCATATTATGAAAACTCTTAATAAACTCATTTGACACAATAGTCCCTCTTCTCCACAGCTATTCTCCAGGGGCTATTGTTATTCACCATAACTATTCTTCTATTCTATGTATTAGGTAGCTAAGTGGATTTAAGCACTTAGTGATTTTATTCAAGTCCCTGAAAATCCATTAATGCATCGACTTTTGCAATACATTGTCATCTTGCCCTTAAGACTGAGTTTCAAAAAAGCAATAAGGTGAAGGATCCACACACCTTTATTGTATGAACAGTTTTCAGGTTCTTGAGCAGGGTGGTATGAAATCACTATTACATACCTAAATCTACCTATGTGTTTAACAGAAGGAATAGGATCTGGCCCTGGTAGCTGAAAAGAGTTCCATCAGCTTTGGTATGTTACTCATTGCTTTCCCTCTCCAACCTCTCATGGCATCAGGCAGTGCAAAAGGGCATTTCTGGGACAGGTGCTCTATTCAGTGTATTTGAGAACAGCTAAGCAAGATGCTCATGAACTCTACATTAGCTCCCCAACAATGAAAAGCAAATCTAAAGCTTCAGGATGACTACGGGGAAAACATGTCACTCTATTCCGTCATCAATTCAGGTTTACTAAGCAAATGTTCACAATTTTAAACCCTTAGTATACCTCATATGGCTGCATATTTTATTTTCATCACTGTTTTTTGAGGTTGCTGCCACTGAAACACCAACCTAGGAGAAAATGGATAGAATATATTTGAAATTCTTAGACTTATAATACAAGTTATGTTGTGCATAGCATTGTCATTAGCTATTTTCTAGCATATCTTTATCTGAATGAACTAGTGAGAGGAAGAAGGAAACTTGTCCTGTGGGCAGTTTTATCTCATAACTCTTCACTGCAAGATTTTCTGCAACTTTCTCACATGTGACTCGCTGTCAGAGAAAGGCTAAACTCTCTTCAGACTTGCCACTGGGTAGTGTTATGAAAATGAACCAAAAGGGTATGTTCATGACACAAGCTATGAGATAAAAAATGATAATATTTCATTTTACTGAGAGTAGATTTGTCTCCTCTTCAGGTACGCAGCCCAAAGACACTTGCCTTTGTAAAGCATCTAAAGTAAGTTGCCCTGCAACACTGACTTGCCCACAAATAAGATATTTACATGCGATCTGGAAACAGACACCCAATTAATAATGCATGGCAAATAACAAACAGTTCCATGCTCTTGAAAGTAATTTTTGGAGACACATTGTATAGAATCCTACCCAGAGGAAATACTGATTCCCAGCTGGTGGAGACACTACACTGTGAAAAACTGCTGTCAGAATTCCTCAAGGCAGTGAGATTTTGAATTGTTATACTGTATTTACTCACAAGCCACACACATCTTTTCTCCCACAAAACCTAAAACTGGGGGCATGTCTTAAGTCTGGAAGCTGATTTTTTTGCTGGGAATAGAAGCACCTTGCTTTGATTTCTACTTCAAGTTTGATTCTTGCTTTCCCTATTGGCTACCCAGAAGCCTAACTTCAACAGAAAGGTGCTCTGAGTCCCACCTACCCTGTGCTTGGTTGAGTAGGTTGTTGCCCTATGTCATGGAAAGTCAAGGCTCAAATTCTCTCAGAGGGAAGTGAAACTAGAATCTGGGTCCCCCATAGTTCCCCTGCCCCTACCCCAACCACTAGGCTGCTAGACAAAAACAAAAGGTCCCCCTGCACTAGTATTTATAGTTGCTAGTTGCAGTTTTGGTTGACTGGTGTAATTCTAGGAGTTTACACTATGCTTCTGAACATCCATAAGTACTGAATCACAACAGAGTATAAATGAACTTGGGTGCCTCTAGCACAGCACTGATTTGCTTCTGAGCATGCACAGTAGGGACAAGCCTCACTGTATAGAGCAGAACTTTAGCCACATATGTGCAAATCTTAATGGACATTAAGAGTGGTGAAAGAGCATGATGGTGAGCAACTTAGAGCCATAAACAATTGCATGTCACCTGTAAGTCTTGGCAGGAAAACAGAATTCTGTCCCTCGTGTCATACTCTGTACTGCTGTTTTGGGTAAGTCCCCCACTCTCCCACTGGTAGCTTGATGTCGATACAGAACTCCATCAGCGGAAAACTCAAATATTTTAATCAACTCTCATTTATCTAGTAGCAAAAATACTTTTTCCCTGATGCTTCTGAAGCAGAGAGGAGAAAACAGTTTCATTCCCACCCGAAAACAGTGTTGCAAACTGTCATCTCCTCTTCAGCTAAACAAAGAACAGCCACTTCTCTTTCAGATCAATTCAGGCTCTGGGGATAATGTGGAAGAGGGTCTTTTTCCTAAGTCTAAAGTTTTAGTCTAAATTCACCCTCGAAATCATTCATTTCCTACAAAGCAATGTCTGAGGAAGCTCTCAGCTTTTCTTCCAGTTAACTATCGCTCTCGTCTGAAGACAAAAGCATTTTGAAGTCAGAAGTGTTGTTCTTACCTTTTTCTTTTTGCAGCTAGAAGGGGAAGAGCTTTCCAGGGACTCACGGGTGCCTCCATAAGAGGCTTCACAAGCAGGTCTTTTTTTCTGGGTCTGAGAGCCATCTCTGATGAGGCACTTTGAAGCCTGAGATTCACCGATCCGTTTCTCAGTTTCAGCTGGATGTATCTTCATGTCACCCTTGCTTTTTACTTGGCAAGATTTTTTCCAATTATTTAGCATTTGATGTATCAAGAGAGAGAGGACTGATTTACCTTTTTTGGCACACAAAAATTTCATATGCTCAATAGTCTTCATAATTTTCATAATATGAGCCATTTTTCCTAAATCCTTCCTGGCGGTTAACATTAAGTGTTCAAGCAAGGAAGAAAACTGGTTGTAGTTGTAATCCAGTTCAGTCACAGTAATCCCGTAGTTTGCAGATATAGTATAAGGTACGCAGTCAACGTATGTGGAGAGAGAAGGCTTAGAATTGTCTAGCAATTTCCTTATTTCTGAAAGTTCGGCAACTTCTCTGGTCAGAAGATGAAGTGCGTAAGAGCAATTTCTGCTTTCTGAATAGTCACAAATAACATTTAGCTCCTTCTTCAGCTCAGAGACAGCTGATTCTACAGCTTTACAAATACTGTCTTTTGAATTATTTTTCAGAAATGAAAAAGCAGCCATTTTTTCTTGGCAATGTACCAGTTCAGGAAGAAGTGATAAATCAAACCACAATAAGCCTCGAAATCTTGGTTCATCTACCTTTCTTGCTATTGAATTTTTAAGGAAGTGTACTGTTTCATACATCATTACCACTTCAATGTAGGTTTCAACAGCTTCAGGCTTTAGCATGACAACATTAATATTTTCGTTTTTCATTGTGTCTAGCACATTTTCCTCTGTAATCAAAATCCTATTTACATCTTCCTCTTGTAAAATCTGAAAATATCTTTTTAAGGTTTCTAAATGTTTTGTACATCTAAGCATTAGCTGCTTTAACCTCTTGAGGTCTGCACACTGAGCTTCATCCAATATTTCTCCAATACAGCAAATATCAGGATGTGAAATCAAAACATTGAGGAACTCATAGTTTTCGTGTTCATGTTTGCTTTCATTGTCACAATTATTTGACTTTTCTTTATCTTTTTTCTTTTCAACTGGAGACTCACACATCTTATGTTTTCCTACTCTTGCAAGTTTTTGCCTCACTGGCTCTGAAGAAAAATTCCCAATACTCTGTTTTATGTTTTCTTCTGGGACAGGGGGTAGCTCCCTAAACTCCTTTTCAGAAGAAAGAATACCTTCCATATTCTTGCGAGTGCCAGACAACATGGAAAGATCACATTTGTCAGCATCTAAAGAGTATTCTGCAGATGTTTTTAACAGAGAAGTATGTGCAATTGTATTCACCTTTGCATTAGCCTTACAAGCTGCTCCCTTTTCTCTTTTGTCTGTAGCACCCCTTTTGAAAGGTGAGCTCAAAGTTTTTATATTATTCTTGTTGGTAAGTGTACTTGTTTCAGGTCTAAGCCCCCCTCTTGTGCCTTTAGCATCAACTACACGGCCACATTTTCCAGCAGTTTCTTGAACATGAATTTTAGAAAGAACATTCACATAAAACTTCTGTTTCTTATTTGTTAGTGTAGTATCTTTTAGCTTGGTCTTTTCTAAACCTATAGTGTTTTCAGAGAGTGCTTGAAATTCTATTTTTCTTTTCATATCTACCGCACTGTCACCCTCATGAGCAATGCATTCTTTGCTCACGGTAGCTGAAAACTGATTTGCGAGTAATGAAGGTGCCACAGTTAAGTCAGACTTGCAGTGATGCATCTGATTCATGCTATCTTTCAACACAACAGGTTCAGAGCTTGTGATAAACCTATGGGCTCCGTCTTCCTCTAAAACCATTTTACTCATTTTATCCTTTGGTTCCATAAACTCTACAGTACGTTTACTTGCTTTTTTGTTACACCTTGTTTTCTGAGAAAAGCGAGCAGAAGAATAATACTTGCCAGATGTCATGAAACTATTACCTTCGAGATCACAACTCTCCCATAAGTTGTTACAGATGATTTCATATGATTTTGGTAATGGACCCCTTTGTCTTTTCTTTCCAACTTTGGCTACAATTTTTAATGATTTATGAACTCTTCTTTGAGCTTTTTTCAAGTGAAACATAGCTCTATCTATTTTTTTGGACAGGCGTTTACTTTTGCATAAGGATGCTTCACTACAAAGAGTATTTAGAACATTTTTGATATGTTTTTCAGACTGTGCGAATGTTTTAATTCGTCCTTCAAATAATGACAAATACCTATCAGCTGAGCAGTGACTATTATGCTGTTTCTTTTTACCCCAACATTTTGAATTTCTGCTTATAGGTGAATGTTTTAAAACTTTCTCAGGCTTTGCTTGATTTGTGTGGGATGTACCACATAGATGTTGTTTCTTAGTAGTTTTGGATTGCAAACTTTTTTTACTCTGAGATTCATTGCGATTATCTTTTGGTGCTGCACAAGGATAGCTATTATCTTTGTTCATTTCATCAGAAACCGTACGAGATTCCGTGGGTATTGTACTGTTTTGTTTTTCAGACATGCGACTATCAGCCTGTTGAACACACTGAGACAAGCAGATTTCCATTTGTATAAGATCCAGTTCTTGCATATATCTTTCAATTCTTTGCTCTTCTGCCCATTCCATGTTGTTTCCTGCTCCTATAGGTTCAATGAGATGTCTCCACATCTCTCTCTCCATTCCAGCAGAGCTGTGTGGAGGCCTGAGCTTTGTTGTAAACGTGTTGGTTACTGTAATTTCTAAGTCGGGCCACATTGTCTTACTGAAAGATCCTGTTTTATCTTTCTTTTTGCAAGATTTTCTCTCAGATGAACAACCTTCACTTTCCTTCATAGAAACACCTTGTAAAACCTCTGATGTTTTCTGATTAGTATTTTCAAACACATTTTCCCAGTCCATACGGTTTTTCAAATATTGATATAGTGTGTCAACCTCAACAGACATGCACTCCTCATTGTGTCTATTTTGTTGCACTGAGTGAGATGCCTCATGTCCCTCTGACAGAATTTCAATCTCACCTTCAAATTCCAAGTCCTGGAAAAAAAAGTCCTCACTCTTCTTCCCCATCACAAGTTTAAATATTTTCTGCATATTATCTTCACAATAAGATGTGTTTCTACCAAATGTTCTAAAATACACATTGTCAAAGGTGCATATTTCCTCAGGTTGGCAACTTTCATTTTCCTTGTCTTCCACTTTCCCAGAAAACACAGATATGGTGGGGACTAACACAGAGACATTGCGATTGTTCCAACTGCAATCCTGTGGCAGATCTGCAAGCCTAAAAAACACTGCTGTAGTAGAGTAGTCTTCTGAATTTCTTTTGTTACCTGATGTCATTCCCTTCACCTCCATAGAAAAATTGTCCATTTGTACCAAATACATTTCAGTTAATACACATCCTTCCTCATATATTAAATATAAATCAGCAGCTGATGTTTCTAAACCTATATTATGATGAATGTCAGAAACTTCCATCCAGATTCCTGTGCTGACTGGATTAGGGTTATAGTACTCATCTTTAGCACATACCTGCCCTTTTTCAGAAACAGCTTCTTTCACAATGGTCAGCAGCAGAGAGGAAAGGTGTGGCTTTGCAGTGCATTGTCTGCCTTTCTTTTCACAATGCAATTCCTTTTTAAGATGGCATGTGCTCATTTGGTTGAAATTATGAACATTTCTCTTGGTCTCTAGTTTCTGATTGCAAAGCCAAGTTTGCTCTTGCTCTAAGACTGCAACTACAGAAGAAGCACGACTCTCTTTGCTATCCTTGCAAAAGTATTCACCTGGTACTGGCTCATTTGGACATATTAGGAAACACAAGCATCCATTACTGAAGCTTTTCAAGGCTTTGTCTGTTCTGTCATTAACACAAGCCAAATATGGCATACCATTTATTCTCTCTCTGATGGCAAAATTGTCTTTCACTTCCTTTGCAGAATCATCTTTCCTTTCACTTGTGCATTTGTTGCCTTTCCTTTCAGTGGCTGAATGCACTGCTTTTTGGGCCTTTACATTATCACTGCCTTTTTCAGAAATAAAACTTTTTTGAAGCTTAGCTTGATGACAGTTTTCTTCATCAACTACTTGATCCCTCAGAACTGTCTCAGAAACAAGTTTTTCACAGTGACATTTGTCCTTTTCTCCTTGGGTATATTCTTTTTTTAAAGTATGCTTAGAAGGAAACACTTCCCTATGAGCACAGTTGTCAAAAGAATGATCCTGTGCATCCAAAACATCACTTTTAACTTTACATTCTCTGTCTGCCAATGTCAAAGTATTATTTTCATCAGCTATTAAGCAAGAATCTGTTAAACTGTTTGCTATTTCAGAAGCACAGCAGTTATTTTCTTGTAACTGGATACACATTTTGCCAATACAGTCTATCTTGGCATCATGAGATTCAACACTTTTGGGATATTGGATACATCTGTTTATGCTTTTATCATCATACAAGCATTTTTCAGGAGGATGTCCTTGGCTATCCTCAAGTGCTATTAAAGTAACAGGCTGCAGTTCTTGAGATTCCTGACTTTCGTCCACTGGGGCACATTTATCCTGTTTAGAATAGTTTGCTTGTGTCAAAGACTGCCTCTTATTCTGCTTCCTAAATGGAAAAACAACATTACCCATATGATTAGAAATATCAGACTTTTCATCTGTGCAGGTGTTATTCTTCATTTCTGATACTTTACTCTGGCTCCAAGCATAAGGTGGTTCCAAGTTTGCCCTTTCTTTTTCTTTTCTTTTGAGGTAACCTGCACATACCTTATTTGAATTGTTATTTTTGTAATCTTCAGAGATTAGAGAGGAAATACACCCTTTTGATGACAACACTTGTACCTTATCAGCACCTTTTTGAGATCCAAAATGTAAGCAGCAACTCAAATCCACAGCACTATGAGAAATGGAATCAGCGTGCGAGTTGCAGGTAAATTTAGAAGGTAATAGTGATGAAACTGGCTTTTTCTCTGGCACAGAGGTGACCTGTGAATCACAAAGGGGAGTGTTACAGCTTGACTCTTCAGTAAAAAGTAAGCTCTGCTTGCTATCATAAACTGGTAAACGTTTAATATTATTCTTATAAAGATCAGAGCTTTGTTCTATGTAATAAAAATCTGCTTTGTCTTCCACCGACAAACTATCAAGCATGTTTGTTGTTTCAGCTTGTTTATCCTCAGGTGGAAAAGATGGATATTTTCTTAGCTGTTCCTCTGCTTGACTCTTGTGTGCTTTCACGTCTATACTATCACAGATACATTTCTCTTTGGCTGCATTGTGTTTTTCTTCAGCAAAGACTTTCAAAGCATGGTGCATGGGAATGTCTGGCAAGATAAACAACTCCCCCATTCCTTCATGGTGCTTTGTTATATCATCGGCCTGTTTGTCTTCCTCAGAACATTCGTTGTCTCCATTCAGTATTGATTTAAATTCTTTTACTGAAGTTGCCTCTTTCCATGATGCTTGCTCTACATGTCTCTGCCTAACTTGTTCTTGTGTGGGTTTATTAAAGGGAAGAGCTTCTTCAGAGAAAGGACAATGATTATTTAAAGTGACTGGTATCTTCATTTCAGAATTAGGATAGTCCATCCCGTTCTCAGAGGATATGGTCCCATGAAAAACTGCATCATTGTTTTGTTTTCCTAGGTTTCCTCCTCTTTTCACTAATCTTGGATCCTTAATGAGTCTTGAAGTGATTACAGTACTTGAGCTACTATTAGTGTGGGCAGAACAAACTGTAATACAACTGTTATCTGGAACAGTGCCTTTTAGATTCATCATATTCTCACTCCTAGCTCTTCCACCGGTGTCTACCCCAGCTACAGGCAGGAGACTCAGCTCATTTTCTTGCGCCTGTAATAAATCCCACCTTCCAGTTGACTTAAGTTCTACTAGTGTATCTGTTTCACCTAAAAAGCTATCCTTGTTCTGCACATTTCCATGGGAGGAAGAAGCTTTGAAATTAGCAGTCATTTTTTCTGAATTTCCTGCACTGCAAAAAGTGCTTTCCTCAGTTCTGAAACCAAGTAAATCTGCAGATTTTCTAAAATGCTCATAGATTATTTTAGAATGTGTGCCTTTACGGATCCGTTTTGCGACAGTGCAATTTTTCCAATAACTTCTTTGTCCTGTGAAATCAAAAAGAGGAAAAGTGATAAAACTCCAGGAGTTAAAAGTTGTAACACCTTTTCAGTTATAATACCTATTTAGGCCCATTTCTAATGAAAAAATCCCCCAAGCATATTTAGCTTGATTATTTTTTTATATTGTATCTTATGCAAAGGGAAAGTAAAAATGGTTACCAGCAAAAGGGATAACTTTTAAACAGCTAAATCTAGGCATGGACTTTTCTCTTCTGGGTCTCATAATCTTATGTCGTCTTAGCCCACCCCATCTTGTTTTGCCTTCAAAAGAGTGCTACCTACACCTAATCATAATCCTGCTATATAAAGGTAATTTCCCTACCTGGTCACTTTGACCATGCCAACTCTTTTTGCATCTCATCGTCAACTTTCACTTTTATGCTACATCAAACACAAACTATTTGCCTTTATTGTCAAGGCCCTCCATGGCCAATCTTCACCTTATCTCTCATGTCTCATATAATCACTAGTACCTTCACCCTGCCAATACTACCAGCCTTTATCAGCCAGCTGCTACATTTTCATAAAAGTACCATTATGTCTTTCTTCACGCTGTACTTCACTGCAGGAAAGAACTGCATGTATGGATCTGGAAAGCCACCTTACTATCCTCCTTCCCTTAGGGGCTCTGCCGAGGAGGATGAACCAGAGAGAGAGTTAGGTACTCTGCTTCCAAATACAGTCAATGGAAAGAATTAGCCAGCCTCAATATGAGATTCAGAGCAACAAAATCTTGAGCAGGGAGCTGCCTAAAGCTAGTCAACAGGAAATGATAAGCACAGTGATACATCTTAACCTTAAGGTGCCTGACTCAAAGATGTACACTGCACCATAAACATCTTTTGTTATCTTAAGGTAGGTAGGTGCCTTGGTGATAGCGTGTGTGATGATAGTGACAGCCCACTTTTTGCACAAGTGGCTAAAACACCCACTCAGGAAGTAGGAGATCTGGGTCACAGTCCTCCTCAGCCTGAGGGGGTTCAAACCTACATCTTCCACTTCCCAGTAGAGTAACCCTAGAATAGCTCTAGTAACCAACCTATGAAATAGTCTCGTTGTGGCACTTTCCACCCCTCATGCTCATGCTGAAGCAAAACCATTGGGAAGCTGAGAAAGCAAGAGTTACAGGGCCAGAAGGGGAGTAATAAAGACAAAACATGTCTCTGTAGTCCAGTGATAAGGACACTTAGCCAGGCACACCAATACTACTACATCTGCTTGATGAGCCTACCTACAGTACCCACCCCACCAATCTAAAACTGCCTTGAACCAACAAGGACTTTCCACCATGGAAACAGTATGCTTGTTGACTGACCCATCCAAATGCCCTGCACAAATCTGCTGAAAAACCCCCAACAATCCTCACTAATGACACATCCCTAGTTGTCCCCTATCTTTACATAATGGCACTTCTAAGGAAAGATAATTTCTTTATTAGGTACTATACTCAAAAATGATCATATTATGAAAGAAGTTTGTCCTGAATCCCCATTCTGGGCTTTTAAGACCCCGCCCCCTCCCCCAAACCTTGCCAAACTTATCAAAAGAAGAAAACTCTGCATTAACCCACATCCACCAAACAAAACTGAATTGTATCAAAGCAACAAATGCAAGGCTAGAATACATCTTCCCTGCGCACCCTGCCACCAAGATCTACACAGCCCACAAAAAATACTTCATCAGAATCTGTAGATTCTATACCTGCCTATTACAGCTTGTGACAGACCTCATCCACTGCACCAAATCCTGTCACAGAAACTATGTGGATGACGCCAGACAACCACTATGCCCTAGAACAGGCATGTCAAGCATAAGGCCCACAGGCAAGATACAGTCCATGGAGGTGAGTCATCTAGCCCACCAGCTTTTCCAGGAAATTTCCTCTTGGGATTCTCATCATCTTTCATGAGCTTAACATCAAGATGAACATGGCTTCATTCTCCTTTATAGCTGTAAATCAGACAATAGCGTTCTCTGGGGGACACAGGGCAGGGCCATTTTGACCACCTCAGCATGTGCCTGTTTACTGTCTTCATCTTGCTCTCCT
>JAGPOW010002120.1:125789-147064 GCA_030014935.1 Caiman crocodilus | reverse complement strand
GAACGGTCACCCCTTGGGCTCGGAGGATCGTCTCCTTAAGGAACGTCCACCCTTCATGGACGCCCATGTCCTCAACCCTACAGTCCCACAGCGCCTCCTGAACTAGCCTCCTGAGCTCTCTAAGTTGTTGTAGGTAAACTTGGTCATGGGTAGGAGGGCAACCAAGTCATTTTGGTGGAAATTTAAGAAGCAATGCAGGTGATGCTTTAGCACCTGGTTGACCCACTTGATTATGATAGGTGGATAAAAGATGCAGGTTCACCCCTAAAAGCCAGAGAAACTCACACCAGAAGTGGGGTTCTCAATCTGATACAATATTAGCAGGTATCCCATGGAGCCAGAAAATGTGCTGTAGAACAACTACACTGGGGTGGGCAAAATACAGCTCACGGGCCAGATCTGGCTCACCAGGCCATTCTATCCAAACCACAGGGCCCCTAAAAAATTTAGAAAATGCATATTTATCTGCTCCTGGCTGCCTGTCAAAGATGACAGAAGCCAGGGGCAGTAGGACCCAGGGGAAACCAGCAGAAGCCAGTAACAAGGCCGCCACTGGACCCCTGCCCCAATTGGAAGTCTTTGCCTGATACAGCTTTCGGGCTGCTCAGGGACCACATGGCTGCATCACCGAACCATGGAAGCATGGGGCCCACACTGGTACTCCAGGGTCAAGAGTGGGAGGGAAGAAGGGTGTGTGTGTGTGTGTGTATGTGCACATATGTGTGTGCATGTGTGTTCATGAATGCAATGGAGGAGAAAGAGAGATGGAGAGCAATGTGTGTGAGAGAACGTGTGTGAGAGAGAGACTGAATATGTGTGAGAAACTCTGTGTGTATGACTGTGTGTGTGCAAGAGAGAATCTGTGTGTGAGACAGAAACTAAGAGACTGTGTGAGATTCTGTGTGTATGACTGTATGTGTCTGTGTGAGAGAGACTGTGTGTGTGAGAGAGAGAGACTGCATATATGTCATGGAAACACATGCAGCATACTTTTGGGCCAGGTCAGCAGAAGCTTTTATTCAAAAGAAACTACAGCTGTAGGGGGAATTCCAAAGTGACATGGATTTCCCAAGCACTTGGAAGGGGTCTCCCCCCTCAAGACAAAATCAGGAGGCTTATATACTTTTTAACAGTCTCTTACAACTCACGTGATCATATAGTGAAATTAGCATGAAAAGCGGCTATAACATTACTTCATTACCTCTTTGCTGTTATCAGGATGGGAACTTATGGGGGAGGTGAGGTTAGTTCACAAACCTTCTTGCACCTGGAAATCAGAGTTGTACATACTTTTTGCTATCTTCAAGGCCATGGTGAGTGAAGCAGTTGCAGAGGAGTTACAAAGAACAAACACTTTCCCTTATCTGTTCTACTGCACAGAGCCAGCAATTCTCCACAAAGCAATTATGTCATCTTATAACTCAAATGATCCAAGTAGATAAATTAAGGCATTTATCCAAATAGATAAATTAAGGCATTTATCTATTTTTTCCACATATGTGAGAGTGCATGTGTGAGAGACTGTGTGTGTGAGACTGTCTTTGTGAGAGAGAGAGAGAGACTATGTGAGAGAGACTGTATGTGACTGTCTGTGAGAGCCTGTGTGAAAGACTCTGCATGTGTGTTAGACTGAGAGAGACTGTGTGAGAGACTGTGTGAGAAACTGTGTGTGTGAGACCGTGTGTGTGAGACTCTGTGCGTATGACTGTGTGTGTCTGAGAGGGAGACAGACTGTGTTTGAGAGAGACTGCGTGAGACTGAGACGGACTGTGTGTGAGATTGTGCATGTCAGAGACTGTGTGAGAGAGACTGTGCATGTGTGAGAGAGACTGTGTGCGCTAGAGACTGTGTGTGCATGACTGTCTGTGTGCATGACTGTGTGTGTGTGTGTGTGTGTGTGTGTGAGAGAGACTCCATGCATGTGAGAGAGACTGTGTATGTGAGAGAGAGTGCCTATGAGAGATTCTGTATGTGTGTAAGACTGTGTGAGAGACTGAGAGAGACTGTATGTGTGAGAGACTGTGTGAGAAAGACTCTTTGTATGTGAAACTGAGACTGTGTGTGTGTGCAGTGAGAGAGAGAGTGTGTTCATAGGGTGAGTCCCATATGCACACTCCACCATCTATATGTACCCACACACCCCCTCGCACTGCCATACACTCAGACCCCCAGCCCCTCATACACCACAACCACCACCCCCTACAAACCCCACAACTACCCACACCCCACATATCCAGACACTCTCATGTTCCCTCACCCAACACTAACACCCTCACCCTCCCCACACCCCACATACCCACACACTAACAGTCTCCCACAAACCTATCCCCATGTTCCCACCCATCCCCAATATACAAGAGTAATACTTCCTTTTAAGCTATGGGGAAATCACCTTTATGTACACTACACAAACACATGTAAATCAGGGCAAAAATATTTTTTGAAATCAAATTAATGAATGTTGTAGATATTCGATTTTCATAGATTTCATAGATATTAGAGCTGGAAGGGACCTTGCAGGATCATCGGATCCAGACCCCTGCCTAAGGGGCAGCAAGTCAGCTAGGGTCAAAGGATCCCAGCAAAACAAACATCCAAATGTTTCTTGAAAGTGTCCAGATTAGGTGCTTGCACCACCTCTGGAGGGTGTCTGTTCCAGGCCTTGGGGGCTTGGACGGTAAAGAAGTTTTTCCTTATGTCCAGCCTAAAACCATTTTGCAGGAGTCTGTGACTTTTGGACCTTGTCATCCCCTGGGGTGCTCTGGTGAACAGGATTTCCCTCAGATCCTTATGCATACCCCTGATGTATCTACAGACTGCCACCAGGTCCCCCCTGAGCCTCTGCTTTTCCAAGCTGAAGAGTCCCATGGCTCTCTGCCTCTCTTCATGAGGCTATTGTCTTGTCCTCTGATCATGCATGTGGCTCTCCTCTGGACTCTTTCAAGCTTCTCCACATCCTTCCTAAATTGTGGAGGCCAGAACTGGATGCAGTACTCCAGCTGCGGCCTCACCAAGGCCAAGTAAAGTGGGAGGATGACCTCCTGGGTCTTGCTTGAGATGCGTCAGTAGATGCAAGCCAGAGTTTTGTTCACTTTGCTAGCTGTAGAATTGCATTGGTGATTTTTAGAATATAATTTAGTATTTTCTGGTTCTGAGATGGCAAAACCCTTGCTGAACGGAGTATTTACAGGGACAAGGGGAGGCAAAGGTCTGGTGGCTAAGGTCAGGGTTAGGGGGCAGGACTCCTGGTCATAAGATGGTGACCATGGGAGGGGGCACCTGTCAAGGGGTGGAGCTACCCATGCAGCCCTCAACAGCTTGCCAAAACTCAGTAAGTGGCCCTCCGCCTGAAATAATTGCCCAGCCCTGAACTATGCCATCTCACAGATGGTGGGCACTCCATGACAGAGGATGAAATGGCCATCTTGGTGAAGGAGTCTACCACCACTAAGACTGTAATATTGTTCTGGGAGCATTGAAGGTCAATGACACAATCCACAGGGACCATGGCCCAAGGCCTGAGAATTGTGGGTAGGAGCTAAAGGAAGCCAAAGGGCTTGGTCCCACAGGTGTTGGTGTAGGAGCAGGTCTCACAAGAGACAATGTAGGCCTTGATGTCTGCCTGCATCTTTGGTTACCAGAAATTCTGGGCTAGGAGTCTCCTGGCTTAGCCTGGCCAAAGTGCCTCACCACCAGGGAGTCATGGTTGAGCGTTGAGTACCTCTAATCATAGTTTCATGGATGTGCCCTGGCAATAGAGCATGCCCCTTCTAACCTGAAGGTCTGTCCTATTTAGGACTCTTGATACAACAAACAGTATGGGGGCATCTCTAGGAAGGAGGGTTTTCTATGAAGTCCCTCTCCCTAGCTCCACTTCCAAAGTTTATGGGCCCTACGATACTTGATAGGTTCTATGGCATGACATTAGAATATTCCTCCTTCCAAGACAAGGCATCCACCTTACCATTGTGGACTTCTGGCCTGTAAATAACTTTAAAACTGAACCTGAAACAGAGAACATGTTAATGGCTAGAGGGTCTTGTTTCTCTGCTCAGGGTAAGACTGACCACATTTGAGATCAGGAAGAAATTTTACCCCATGACCATACTAGTATGGACTGTGGAGAGTCTTGCCTTCTTTACAGTAGGAAGCCTGGTCCTTTTCCTTGGAGTTTTTGAGCATATTTTAACTAACTACATCCTGTCTTTGCAGTGGCAGGATATTGATAATGCCCTCATTTTCTTGCTTCACTTATGGTAGTTAGAGTGGTTTTTGATGTTTTGGTCATTGTGCCTGGCAGTGGATGTGGATGCGGTGGATAAGGATGATAATTGCCTTAGGCAGGGGCTTGGACTAAATGACTTCCTGAGGTCTCTTCTAGCCCTATGTCTCTCTGATTCTATGACACCCAATGGTCAAACACTCAGGTTTGAAACTGCAGTCACATAAGCATGGGAGAAGCTAGAATTGGGACCAGGAAGAAAGAAGCCAAGAGCCAATACGTGGAAATCAGAAGTCAGGAACACTGTTTATAAATTCAGCAGCTAGCTATGAAGCTGCTGAAGAGCCTATAGATGTTCAACCCTTGTGGGCTTAGGTAGAGGGTCCTCCTGCCTTTCTTAGCCTTCAGGCATGGCTAGCTTCATATATCCCAGCCTGGGCAAAGCTGCCTCTTATGGCTGCTGACAGTAACCCCAACTTCTTAGGTGACCCAGATCCAGGTCTTTCTGGGTGGGCTTGATGGAATGCCTGTACTATCGGAGTCGCTGTAAGTAAAGTGCCATCCCACCTGACCCTCAGAGCACGTGTAAAAATGACTGTTGTGTTCAATGAGGCACAAATTGTTAGTGTTCCAATCTCCACCAGTAAAGGCACAAATCCCAACCCTACTGCTGATCCTGCTCTTCAGGTGACTGTTTAGGCCAGTAGTTCCCAACATTTCTTATACTCTGGACCGGCAAACACACTCAAAGAATTTTGGTGGACCAGGTATAGGATTAACCTAATTTACATATTTAAATTTAATTTTTTTGTGATGAAGGGTTGCAAGGATTAGATCAGGTTGGGGCACCAGGGGACCCTGCAGGGGAGGGGGCTGCATAGGTGGTGGCCTGGGGGACCCAGGTGGGGTTGCCTGAGCAGAAGGGGCTCCGCTGCCTTCCCTAGGAGTAAGCAGCGGAGCCACCTCCCCACCCTCCAGCCCGGGAATTTCCCTGCCCACATCCCCCCACTCCCAGCCACGGGTGGGGCTGGGGGGTTCCTGCCCGGCCTGGTGCAGGTCCTAGTACCTTTTGTGCAGGCAGTGCCTCACCGAGTGCAGCCATGGTGGTGACAGTGGGGAGGGGCACACGGAGCTGGCTGCCTCCCTTCCTCCTAGGGCTGCCCTGCCACCCAGCTTTAACCCTGCATGTGACTGCTGGCAGTAGAAGCCGCTTGCCTGGGCAGGCAGACGAACTAGCAGCCAACCCTTCACATCCTGGTACCAGGCCACGGCCTGGTGGTTGGGAACCTCTGTTTTAGGCAACAGACAAGACCACAGAACATTAATCTACATTGGGTCCAGCAGCAGTAATCCAATGGGGACAACTGGCCAGAAGCAGGAGACTTTTGAGGATACCCAGACAAGTTGCCTCATTTCAAGCACTATTCAGTAAGATAGATTGATTCAGATAGATGTGTAATGTATGCATTGTGTAATGTAATGCACTGTGTGCACGGACAATGTGATGCGAATGTGTGACAGAAGGGGAGCAACCTTGTGGAGTTTGTCGACTGACCATGGACCACACACCCCAAAGGCACCTGGAAGCAGGAAGAGGAAGTGATGAGGAACCCTGCAGATCCCTGCTACTGGACTGGAAATCCCAGAATATCTTGGGGACAGCAGGAATAGGTGGTGACCTCTGAGCCCTGGCTGGCTATGTGCCAGAAGCCCTGGGGGTGATGGTGCTGCTGTGAGCTAGACTGAAAGAGAGAGGAGCCTCTGCATAGCACAGATTAAATCACAGAGTGACTGCACATGATCCTTGACCTATAGACCTACAAGGAGTGACCCTGGACTGGTCTGGTTCTTGGGAACACCTTTGGAGTGGGCAGGGGACCTTGTGTGCTGAATGTATGTACCCCAGTGGTAGTGACCACTACCTGTTTGCTTGCTGTCTAAGTGTATGTTGTGAATGCTTATTTCCCTGTGTATTTGTCCTTTCCTGTTGGCCTGTGACCCTAACCCCTAGGATACTCAATATAAAGTGAATTCCTCACTGGCTACCTTGACTACTAGGCTACAAGGTCGTAGGTCCCTTTCTGTCCTGGTTGTAGCTTGTGCCCATACTTGGCAATGTACAAGGGACACCTGGGCACAGGAATCTAGGAGAAATTGGCAAAAGACCTCTCCTAGCTTTCCTTCCATGTAATACCCCCAAACCTGCAGACCCAACAATTACTAGATCCTCCTGTGGGCCTCAGGGTGCATTACTTAGAGACAAGCTGCCTTCTAACTGTATAGTTTGTTTTTTTTTAATAGCTGTTTTTCTTTGCTCTGTGTGTGTAATAACAATTTAATATTGAAAATCTGAATATGAATATTAAAAAATATAAAAAGTCCTTAATATTTCACATCTCTCAAGTGCACTACGATCCAAAGTAAAAGCCAGACAAATTCCAAGGGAAGGCATCTTAGCAATACACAAATATGAAGAGCCAGAGCTTCAACCAACCGTTTGCCCTCTTTGCAACAAGAGAACAAATTCCTCTCATCTATTTTCTATGTAGGCACCAAGGAATCTATTTATGTAACATAATACTTCAAACCACTCCTAGGAAACTGGAAGCCACATTCACTGATATGTGCCAACTACTTCCACTAAGTAAGCCCAGCTGAACATGTAATGGAGTTGCTTTTACTACTGCCTTGAATCCCAAGAGTGACAAAGCAGATAGAAGGATGTGCAGTTCTGGCTCTCAACCTATAACCATTTCATGTTCGTCTTCTTTTCAAATGTACACAGTTTTATTTACATCATAGGTAAGCAAATCAAGAGAAAGAACATTTCTACATACCAATGAGCCAGTAGCCTGCAAATCAACCGGATCTTTAAGTGAAGGAGCAATTCTAGACACATGGCAATCAAAATTTGGTGTAGGATCCAGAGCAACTTTCTTTTTGCTGGCAGGAGGTTGGATTTTTTTCACTCTCCCAAAGAGAACCTGCTCAAGTAAAGGAAAAGCTCTCAAAGAAAGATGTGATAAATCAATTATTTACAGTGTAAGTTAAAGAAAGTGTACAGTACTAGCTTCAAATAGGCAGATTATTAGGCTTCCCCCAACAAAAGCAACTACTTCCAAGAAATAGTAAACAAGCATATATGTAAGTATATGCATTGAAAATATTAAAGCAGCATGTAAAGTACCTGCTATTGGCATCACCAGATGCACAGAATAGTTCTTTTTGTACACTTGTTCTTACTTTGCATGATCTAAGTGTACATGATTTCTAGAATGTACAAAATGGAAGAATGTTGCATCAGACTCTAAGTATCATCATTATCATAGTATCATAGTATTTAGGGTCAGAAGGAGCCTAGAGCAGGCCATCTAGTCTGACCCCAAGTAAAGTAGCTTAGAGAGATTAATGACCCTCATGCACCAGAAGGCAATGTATTCTAGGGCTAGGAATAGTATTCACTTTGATAAAATGTCTGAAAGAGCCTCAGTGCATTTATGCACTTTAAAAAATGTTACCCAAGTTTTTTACATGGAACCTACCTTGAAAATCATGATGTTTCCTACTTTGATCAATTTACTTTTTGCATAACTAAGAGCAATATCCACATGTCTGAATAAATAAACTCCACAGAGGGGATTTCCTAGTTCCTTCATAGCAGATTCACCAGTACATATTCCACCATGGTAAATTTTCGAGACTTCATCATGACGCAGAACTAAAAAGCAAAAATGCTCCTCTAGTTCTCTGCCTTGCCTTCCTTCTTCACGCATTTTAGTTCTAGCGATAAAACAAACAAAGATTTCACATTTTGACAATGGAAACAGCTATGAGATTTTAACCATTTACATAAATACAATACACAAATATTATGTCTAAACAATGATACCAGGGGTACTAGCTGCACTCCCATTTGGGAGGCCTACCTCCCTGCAATTCTGCTTACATCCAAGATTGACCGTTCTGTGAGATTAAACGTCTCATTGGGGAGTTTTTAAAATATAAAATCGGAAACTATAATGCAATATCTTAAGAACGAGGCATGTGAAAATAGCCCTTCCTTTGAATTAAAGATGATACGAGATAAACATGAGATAATACTTAATAGGCTATTTATTTAGGCAGTTGATATGCCATCCTTCTCAAAAAGGTTCAGGTTAGCTTACAATAAGAGAAACAGAACAACTTAAAAGAACAGCTAACATAAATAAAACAAAATAACAAAATAAATCTTGAATCCACTAAACAACATCTAGACTTTTACCTAGCTTGCTCCTGTGGCCATATGGCTGAGGGCAAGCAAAACTCGGGGGCATCTGAACCCCGAGCCTTCAGGCTCGTAGGACATGTAGGACAACCAGCAAATGATCTGGAAACAGCTGAAGCCCCAGGGAGGGCTGGAGGATGCTTGCTGGTAATAGGGCCACCTGTGGTGCTTGAATGACTCACAAATTTGGGATTGATTTGGCTGATTTGGCTTGGAACATGAAACATGAGTCATGCATCTGGCTGCACATGTCCACTCAGGTGGTGGAGCTGTGGATCAGGGAATTCCCAAAACCTGACCTGCCAGCATCAAGAGACAGCGGGGGATGGGACAGCCAGTTGCAGGTGTGCTGGTAAAGGTCTGTGGCAGATGCAGCTGTAGAATGGGAAACTCCCTGGTCCACAGCTGCCCAAACCTTAAAATGATGTGCATGCAGCTGTCTGCCCATACACTGTTTCAATGTATGCGTACAATGAGTTGCACATGTGCCAGGGTGTTAGTGAGATGCTCCTTAGCCTGTGTGCACCTAACCTGTCAATGGCACGCATGCAGCTGGCTGTATACATTTTGGAGTACAGACATCTGTGGACTGGGAAGCTCCCCAACCCCCATCTGTGTTTCCCCTTTAAAGGTCCATGGCATAAGCAGCCGTGAATCACAGAGTGCCCTGATTCACAGCTGCCTGTGCCACATACCTTGAAACAGCCATCTGCATGTAGGCTAGGGCTCAGGGATCTTCCTGATCTACAGTCAGTGTGGAGTCGATGCCGCATGTAGGCCACGGCACAAACAGCTGGGGACGGGGTAGCTTCCTTATCTCTAGCTGCCTACACTACCAACCTGTCAATGTGGAATGAAATGTGGAACATTTTTGTGGCTGACTTGCCATTTTATCATGTAATAAATTGGTTGAATATGTATCATGTCATAATTTATTGCACAATTAACACATTAACCATGCAATAAATCTGCCAGTGACCAATGAGTTGTACATGTCCAAAGAGTAGTACACTCCAGCCACACCATTTCTCTTCTCCCTTCATATCCTCAACACTCCCTTCAGTTCTTGCATACCCTTAGCACATTCTCCTCTGCCATGGGGGCTGCCAGACAAAATGCTACATCTGCCAGCAATATCAATTTAGTAGAAAAATCACCTTTTTTGAGGAGAAAAGACAAGGTCAGGCTCTCCAAAGGGAACATAGGAGGAAGAAGAGTGTTTCCCATAGGTTTGTGAAGACTTTATATAAACAAATCATGTAGACAGATAAAGAAAAGAGGCAAAAAATGAAGGAACAGGATTTAAAACAAAACTAAATAGAAGTCATGTTTAATAGCAAACAAACCACAGGTAAGAACACTGGAAAGTAAGGCCCATATCACAACAGGCTTCCCTGATCATGAGGTGAGGAAGCTGACCTCATGGCAAATAGGGACTATGGACAAACAATTAGAAAGGAAGGACAAATCAAGAAAGATCACCAAGATTAATTTACTACTACTCATTTTACAGTAACCTACCTCTTTGCAGCAAACTTTTTTTCCAGATCCTCATTGTGTACCAACTGTATCTCACCAAATTCCCATAAAGACTGAAGGTCGCATCCTATGTCAAGACAAGACTGGTTCAGCGTCCAGGTGATACTACTATATTCCCTCTGATTAGTACAACACGGTGTCAGAGAAACTACAACACAATAAAGGCGAATAAACACTCTGAAGTACTATTAGCATAAACAGATTTTATTTATAATAATTTCCACTAGCCATTATAGATTAACTATAGTAAACATTGACAAGACCTAAGAACTTGGCACAATAGATACACTTTTAAAAATGTTTGAGAGGGTATTTTTCTGTTTTTTTCCTTCCTTGTTTTGTTTTTTTTTGCTTTCTGCACCGCTGGGAGTCAGATTACTTGTTATTCTAATAGCTTTGTTCCAGTGACTTGATCCAGTTGCTTGGAAAGTTCCATTTCACGGGTCTCATAATTGCAGTATAGCACACTTATTCTTAAAGGAACACATCTGTTTGGGAGGCTAAAGTCATGTTTAATAGCAAACAAACCACAGGTAACGACACTGAAAGAGTGAAAAAAAAAATCTCTTGGGTAGTTATAGCTAATCTCAATATAGGCCCAGACACTGAATTTGATGACACGCCTGTGGTAACTAACCATTTAGAAGCGTAAAAGTGACCTGAAGGCCAGCAATATCAAAGTTTGACACTCATCCACTAAAATATTGAATAACAACTAGAGGTATTTCAAAAAATAGTACAACTAATTACAGGAAGCAAACAATGAAACATTTGGAGGAAATATGGCCCCAGTTAATGTACTGAAAATTTTCCTTTATACCAAGCAGCACAAGAACTAGGCCCACCTTTTACCATATTTCACAGTCTATAGGTCAACACAGTATATAGTTTGACCCCTGGCTTTCCAATTTGAAAGACAAGTATTTTTATAGGCACAATGTATAAGTCAGGACTGGGCTCAGCGCTTGGGTGGCATGGCCCCATCTCTTGTGAGCAGCATTGCTGACACTCCTAGGGGATGGGGCCATGCCACCTGAGTGCCGAGCCTGTCCCTGACAAGTGGTGCATCCCCAGCTGAGCCCAGCACTGCTTATAGGGGATGGGGGTGGGGGTGGGGATGGGGAGGGGCTTGGCATGGCCTCATCCTGAGAGCAATGCTGCTGGCATCATTAGCAGGGGATAAGGCCATCCCAGCTGAGCACCAAGCGTGGCCCTGTCCCCATCCCTTGCAAGCAGCACCAGGCTTACAGGGCATGGAGTCATACCAGCTGGGTGCTGAGTCTGGGCCTATCCCCTGTAAGTAGTGCTGCTGAACCCTGAGCCTGGCACCACTCACAGGGGGCAGGGCTGGGCTCAGTGCTCAGCTGGCGTGGCTCCATGCCCTGTGAGCAGTGCCAGGCGCACAGGAAATGAGGCCATGCAAGCCAAGCACTGAGCCTGGCCCTATCTGCTGTGAGCAGTGCTAATAAGCACCAACCCCAGCACTGCTGATAGGGCACAGGGCCAGGCTCGGCACTCGGCTGGTGTGGCCCCTTCCCCTGTGAGCAGCACTGGTATGGCTCAAGCAGTGCTGCTCGCAGGCGATGGGGCCACACTAGCTGAGCACCAAACCTAGCCCCATGCCCAACTTTTTGATGCAGCATGGTTTATAAGTCAAGTTGGATTTTTAAGCCCCCAAAATTGGGCTTCAAAACCCAACTTACATACCATGAAGTATGGTACTTCTATTCTTCTATTCTATTGCCTTTCTTAGCTATTGGAAGGGAACAGAGCTCCACTCCTGCCTCCTTTCCAATGTCAGCACTCTCACCATGCAGGGGAGACATTGAGGTACCTACAATGCCAAGTCTGCCTGTTTTGAATTTGCCACATTGCTTGGGCAGGAGCTTGACTTTCACTACTTAGATTTTGGCAAAAAAGAGATGGGAAGCTGAATAATGTGCAGCATAACACACTGAGTCACATTTGTGAAGAGAAATGCACTCTTTCCCTGACACAAAAAGTAAGTGTACAGGCACTCAAGCAGTTTGTAGAGGAAAAGATGGTGATTCTGCCACAAACTGCTCTATGAAGTTTTCTAGAACCGTGTATAATCCGGTTCAAGAGGGAGGAAGGGAGAGTGCCCGGCTCCCTGGAGCTTGCTCAGCAACAATCTGTCAGGGCACTTGGCACTGCTGTCCCCTGCCCAGTCCCAGAGTAGGGGGGGGACCATGCAGTAGGGTCAGTCCCCCAGACCCAGGAGCTGACCCCTGCTATTACCCATACTTTTCTTGCCACAGTGAGAGTCCCGTACTTGTAGCTAGAATACAAGCAAAAGGCAGCGTTTTGGCCATCACCCTGGAACAGTCCCACAACCAGAGCTGACCCCATTCCACAGGAACTCCAGCAACAACCCAGTCTCCCCCTGTCCTCTGAACAGTTTCAGGCTCCCTGGGACAGTGCAAGTGGCAGTCCCAGTCCCTCCATGCCCCTTGCAATCCTGGGTCTCCCTAGGACTCAAGAGAGCTAAAAACACTGCCCTCCCCAACTCCTTGCATAGTCCCAGGTCTCCCAAGGACTCTCTGCAAGGGTGACTGGAATGCCCTGGTGACTGGAGAGGGTGGGGCTGGCAAGGGACAGCAGTTCTCCTTGTCCCTGCAAGTTTTGCAGGGCAGGGTCTGTCTTTGGAAGCTGCTTCCAGCTGGTCATCAACAGCCTGCCCCCTTCCCCCACAGAGGAGAGGGCAGACTAGCAGTGACTGAACTCTCCAGGGACTGGGGGAAACCAGGGAGCCAGCCTCTATTGCTCCCTGACTGAAGAGCTCACTCCTGCGTAGCTCTCCAGCCAGGCAGCTGGAACATCTGTATGGCTTTCTTCTTGCCACATTTTTGTGATGCTGGCAATTTTTGGTGTTCGTGAATGCTCCCCTTACAACTGGCAGGCAGCACAAGACTCAGGTGAGACCAAAAGTCACTAAAGCCAAAGAACACAAGGCAGCAAACAGGAGTTTGCTCTGGACTCATCCCTACAGTGCAAGTTGCTTTCCTCATTCACTTGGGCATCGGTGAATATGCTGCTTGACAGTTTGGTGGAATTTGAAGTTTTGGGGGCCCGTTTAAAGGGAGCCAATATCTACTGTGAGGCGTTGTAGCCTGTTACCCCAAGTTACCCCAATGCGTTAACATGGGCTTGGGGTAAGTTCTTACTCCATATGGAAAAACATATTCATGCCTGGGGTAATATGTTACCCTGAGCAGTTTTTCATTCACAGAGAATAAATCATTCATGTAAGCTAGCTGTTCTTTGGGGATATTGTGAATTGTGGTGCCAACAATGTCCTAAAAAGAAAAAAAAATTAGAATTAACTTTAAGATACTGCACAAAATATGCATCTGGGGTAGGAAATTACTCATGGGAACGTATGAAGGTTAAAGTCCAGATGCAAGTCCCACCCTCCTTTTTATTTTATTTTATTTTTTTTAATAGACTAGCGGTTTCAACCTGTGGTCCACAGAACCCTGGGAGTCTGCAGACTGTGTCTAAGGGCTCCGTGAAAGATGACTCTGATCAATCAAAAGTATGTGAATACACACACTTACAATTCAAAGGGTTCTGCACCTCCGTTTGAAATTTTTTAGGGATCCACAAATGAAAAAAGGTTGAAAACTACTGTTAAAGACATTCTAGCCAATTGCCTGTCAAGAATGCTGGGGGGAGTGGCGCGCTGGGATGGAGTGACGCCACCTAACGCCCTGTGCTGCCGCTGTTCTGCACAGGGACAGCATGTGGGAGCCAGGCTGGAGTTGGGGTGGTACTGGGCTTACCACCTCCCCCCTGCCCTCCCCGTCAGATCCCTGGAGCTGCCACCAATGCCAAAGGCAAGCCTTCCGGCTATTATCTCTTCTTTTCCTCCCCTTTGACAGGTAGAGAAGAGGTTTGGGGCATTTGGGAACCCCTACTACCTTTCTCTTCCAGCTCTCTGCTTTCCTCTCTCCCTTATCTTCCATCTCTGTGAAGGAGGAAAGCAGTGGGGAATGCAGAAGCAAATGCAGAAGCAGGTCACTGTGCCATAGCACTCCCTGGCTGGCACTAGAGGAAGCTACAGCATCTTGAAACAGTCTAGCTGGGAATGGCACAGGGGCATGTGTGTGAATCCTGGCTGAAACTTTTTCTTTTTCAAGCATTTTCAAAGTGTTTCACTCGGAAATGTTTTAATGTTTATGTCCGTCTGCACCCCTTATACTGCTGCACACTGATAGACATAATATATTAGGACAAGCAACTAAGTAAATGAAGAGAGTATAGTACAAAAAGGGGTGCTATACAGCAATCAGAGTATCTAATTTGAAATGCATCCCTGTACTTTTATTACCTTCTATTCTTCTGGAACTGACTGACTAACTATGATCTGTTAAGATGACATATTGTTTTTTTATAATTTATTATTCTTTGATTCTGCCATAATTATATGAAAATTCTACCTTAGCCTTAAAAGTGATTGAATAAAGGTTTACAAAGATATCTTTGCCTCTCCAAATTGCTGCTCTTAAGTCCTTCAGGATTCAAAAAATTATTCTGGCTAAACTTGGTACAGTAAAAATGTAAATAATTAAAAATAAAAGAATTCTAAAAGTAACAGAACCAACAACAAGTAGAGCTCATCCATCTGGGCATCAGCAAGACATTTTATACAGTACCATATGGGAAGTAATTCATGAAGCTGGAAGAAAGGTAGAACTAAGTAGAGGAAACATATGGTGCAAAAGGAACAGACTAAAAAGGAAATGGACACAGTTAGTGTTGAAAAAAGTGAAGCATCAGGTTGAAGGGATCAGTATTGAGACCACTCTTGCTCATATTTCATTAAATACCCCAGCACAAACACTAGGAGCATGGTGATGCACGTTGCTGATGACAAGGGATCGGGGTTTTCCGTTTGCCACAGAAAAACATGGTAAACTGCACGTGTTCTCATTTTAAGGAGAAAAAACACAGAAAACGATGAGGTTTCCCTTTGCAGGCTGGCGGAGTTCCAGTCTTCAAGAGTCTGACAGGAGTGGGAGGTGGGTGATCAGGCAGGGAGTTGTCATGTGCATTTGTGCATACACAGATGCATGTAGTAGCCAGGTAGCATGATAGCAGCTCCTGCAGCTCCCTGCATGTAAGTTGTGGGGGTGGAGATTGAGGCCCCCATAGTGAGGGAGGGAGTGGTGTGTGGGGCTTGAGGCCCAGGTAAGGAGTGGGACGGAGCCGTGGGTGGCTCATCTGGGAGAGCGGGGGCTGGATCCCCACCACTGCGTGAACTGCCAGGGAGAGCACGGGGGGCAGATGCCCCCCAGATTTTTGCACAGGGAAGGGGTGGATGAAGGCTGTCCATTGTAGGCTTGGGGCTACAAGAGGGCCGAGTGGGACAGGGCAGGAAGACTTGGTGCCGTAGTGTTGTGCCCCCTGCCGCTTCCAGGTGGGAAGAGGGAGCCTCAGTATGCCAGCATGGGGCTCCCAGCAATGGCATCAAGCCTCCCCACTGCGCTCTGCCCTGCCATGCTGGGTCCCATCCACTGGGTCGTGGAGGCCCCAGGGGCAGGGCAGCATGGCAGCGAGCCCCAGACCCAGAGCTTGCACCTGCCTCCCTCCAGCCATGGGGCTGGGCAAGTCAAGCTCCGTGCTCTGCTTGGGCCACAGCAGCTGCCACCTCCTGCAGGCAACAGTCAGGGCTTAGGCTGTGCTGGGGTGGGAAACAGGGGGCTGTGGACTCAAGTCCCTGGCCCCATAGCCCTGGCAACTAGAGGCCTCCTCCAGCAAGGCTGGGGGTGGGGAATGAGGGGCACTGGCAGGGCCAGGGGCCTGTGGGTGGGGAGTGAAGGGCAATGGCTTGGGCAGGGTACTGGCATATCATGGCTGTTCAGACTCACAAAGCAGTGTGGGAGGGACAGCAGCACCTGAACCTGCAACCTGGTGAGTGAAGGAGGGGGGGGCATGGGGAGCTCCAATTTTCCATGAGAAAACCCCAAATCAAACACCGAATGTTATAGATATTTATAATTTATTTTATTGTAGTGAATAAGGCACAAGTAGGCTTCCAGATTGCTTTAAAATTGTAGAAATATCAATAAAACATTGTGTTCAACTGATACATAAAATAGTGTTTCATTTTAACTGCAGGGAAAAAACCCCACGGATTTGGGGGGCTTTGATCAGATAATTTGCTATTTTTCTCAGAGAATTTGTGATTTTTGAACAGAGAACATCAGGATCGCTGCTGACGGCACAAAACCAGGAGAGATCATCAATACACAGAAAGTTTGAGATCTACAGAAAAAACTGCTGACCTTGAGCGATGGAGTACTAGAAACGGGATGAAATTCAACAGTGCAAGAACTTGGAAAATAACGACAAGCATGTCTGCCGCTACTTAGGGTCTCAGCTGGAAATAAATGGAAAGGAGGTGGAGAACCTGGCTATACTACAGAATGACTGATCTGCCAATCACGAACCACACGTGCCTCCAGAGGCTGGGGGGGCGTGGCCACTACCTGCAGGCGGCGGCAGGGCCAAGTGGGGCTACCCACAGGCAGCCGTGGTGATGTTGGCAGCGAGGGCGGGCCGAGTGGGGACCGCCCGCGGGCGGCCATGGTGGTGTCAGCAGCAAGGGTGTGGGGGGTAAGTGGTGTTTGGTGAGTGGGGATCGCCCGCAGCCACCATCCACGCTGTTGGTGGCAGCAAGCAGGGACCGCCCACAGCTGCTGGCAGCCTTGTCGGCAGTAAGGGGGGGGCAGCAACCGCCTGCAGAAGGTGGCAGCAGCCAATATCGGGGGGGGCCCCCCTACTTGTCACCTATGTTGCCAATGTTTCACAGATGAAAGACGGGCAAATGCAATCCTACGGTATATCAAGAGAGGTATTTCAACAGAGAGAGAGAAGTGTTCGGGCTATTATGGAAGTCATTTGTAAGACCTCGTCTGAAATACTGCAAATGACTCTAGTCCCTGCCCCATTTCATCTTTCTTGAACAGATGCAGAAAGGTGTATTAGGATAGTGAGACAATTGAAGAATCTATCAAACAAGAGAAGAGCAGAAAGGCATGGAATTTTTAGCCTGGCAAAAATCTATCCGTAAGGGAGAAGAGCTATACAAATTACAGGACAATGTTGGCACAACAACAAATGTGTATAAACTGGCTATGAATGCATTGAGAATAGTAATTAGAAGATGCCTCTCAGCCATTAAACAAGTGACATTCTGGACCTTTCAAATGGAGAGAAAGCAAAAAGTCTAACCACTTTTCTGAGAGACCTTATGAAAAATATTATATAATTATGGTGTCTTGAGACAGCTGGGGATTCGATTCAGTGATTTTGGGGGTCTATGCCAGCCCTATGTTCTTATGTTTTTAAGAGGCTACATGTATTCGTCGTCAATCATGAAAGTATCATTTGCCAGAACTAGATAACACAAAGCCTTTCTGCACAATTCAGAAGTAGAGAAAGAGGTGGTTAGCCATGTTAACCTGAGGTCCCACCCTGCCAAGAAAAAGGATCTGCTCCCCTTCGGAAACTGACAAATGACTGTCTTCAACTCTAGGTACTGATGGTCACACATTAAAGAATATACAGTAGCTGAACAGTCTTCTGGACATAACAGTGAAATAAACCACTACGAAAAAAGTTATTTTTTACATTATTGTCAAATAAAAAGTCAGTATTTTTTTCTGAGCTTTAATCATCTATGTTCATAACTTTTAACTGAAGATAAATATAAAGAAACCCATTTGCTTTCCAGGTTCTGCATTATTACAATCTAGTGATGACCGATAAAGCTGTGGAATAAAGCCATCTGCCCCCAATTATAGATGTAATCTTCATTTTCAGAAGTGCTCAGTGTTGCTTTTTTTACATTTTTACTGTACCTTTATCAGACGTTCTCCTTATTTTAGGGATGGTAAATTTTTTTAAAGGATCTGTTTCTAAGCCGGCAGCTGGCATATTCAATGCCTTTTCATTTAATCTGAGATTCTTCTGCACTTTTACATTATTAGCTTCCTCCATTTCCATTTTGTCACGGGCCTAAAAAAGAATGAAAGCTGTTAGAGACTAAGGAAAAGTCAACTACTATTTCTGTTCCTCCATTCAACTGTATTCATTCTATCATCCTACCATCTCTGAGTGGTCAAGACCCACTAAGTTTCCCATGCTTTAGAAGGGAACTAAAGAACGGCCTCTTCCTAAGCCCCTTACTTCACTCATTTCCTTCAAAAATATACCTTAGCCCTCTATTCTATGGCACGCAGTGGACCTAGACTAGTAGACTTTAGTTAATCATGACATTGCTCTTCTCCATCTCATGCACTGTCCATTATCCTGTCGCACCCCGCCTGTAACAGAATTATAAGCTCTTCAGAGCCAGGTCCCTAGCACCATGAATTGGGTCTCAAATGGGTTTCCTAAACACCATCGTAAGACAAATAAGAAATGATAGAAAACAGCACCCAACTATATCACAGTGAATAAACAGTAAAAGCCCTTCAACTTAAATTTGTCTACAGGACTGAATGTAAATTGAAGTGAAATTTTCTTCAAACTAGCACAAAGCAGTCACATCTAAATGAACAGGTGGCTTTACATCATGAACAGCTCTTTTACATGGGGACTAGGAAGATTTCATTTGAAGTAAGCACTCAACATTATAGACAGCCACTCCATACAACTTCTGCCTTGGTCAGCACATCACAGGAATGGTCCCGCTGCATATGGTAAGATGTTTAGCTACTTCTTTCTACGACCAAGAGTCAAGTTAAAAAAGGCTGATGATTCCTGTCCTACCAACCAATAGTCTGCCTCTTTTTGAGTAGCTACTGTCACTTGTAAGTCCTAAAAGGTTACTTACTACAAGCTAGCTCCCCATGTTGCAATGTTGCATTCAAGTATATGCAGCAGCTTTGTGCTGCTGTATATGACACAGCACTACACAAGGGCTGCAGCTTCGCAAGCCACTTGCCATACTATTAAGCAATTTTGGCTGTATCTTGCACCAGTAACAGTAACTGAAGCTATGGTTTCCTCACCCCTGCTTGCAGGTGGAGCTGGAGAACAGAGGAAAGAATCTGAAGAATGGCCGACACCTCCAGCTGCTTCTGGTCAGTTGCTGACCAAGAGAGAGGGGCTGATTAAGCATCAGGGATGATGTGGTAGATGTTTCTGCCACTATTAAAAAGGTGCTGCCACCACACACTATTGAAGATTACCAGCCTCGGGATGTTTCTGATGTCTTTGCTTGCATGAACATACCACAGCAACTGACAAAACCCAAGCACTCATGAACAGACACATTTCCCTACTGTTCTGCAAGCTCTGGTTGACCTGTGCGGTGAGTTTACCTATGTGAGCATGGACTGGTCTGGTGGGGAGAGGCAGGGAAAAAAAAAGATCACACAATGCTAGAAGTTTCAGGAACCTTTTGCCAGTTTTCCTAATGAAAAAGAATAAGGTGCCAGCCACTGCAGCAAAATAACATGGACATCAGAGTCAGTGTTCTTCCTCTAATTCTAGGAAACGTTGCTTACACCCTGCTGCCTAAGCTGTTGTAGCTTTCTGCTACCTACCACTTAGTCCAGGGCTGTCCAACTTCAAAGCAGCCAGGGGCCATGCACCATGTGGGCCACACAGTGACCTCCCCCCCCCCCACACACACACATACACCACTGCATTGCATGCGTGGTCATTAACCTCTTACCACATTACATGCATGGGCAACCACTGCATAACCCTAATCCCCTAACCAGGACCCCTAACCATCAGCCCCACCCAGTATGATAGGCCAGTTGGGGTGTCGGGCTGGCCGTGCCTTCATACCACCTGACTGGTTTGAAAAGCATCTCTGTGGACCAAGACCTTGTAGGGGTGGAGAGGCTTGTGTGACCCAATGATCCTCAGAGCTATGTTGCCTGGAGTCTTGCACTCCTGCAAGGGTCACCCATGGCAAACAGGCCTGAGCAGAGGCTCTAGATAAACCATGATCCAACCCCAAGTCCTCAACAGGGGATCAAGTAGAAAAAGATGTCTGGATCTCAACAGCTGTGTAGCACATCAGGATCCCAGGGGTGCATCCCCACGATGCCCCCTGGTGGCTCTGACTGTGCGTGGTCCCAGTCCAACTGGCTCCTCACTGGGCCACTCCTGTCCCAGGCCCCTCGCTGGGCCACTTGGCCAACTGTGCCCTGCAGGGCACCCAAAGCCTTAGGGGCTAACCGTGTGGCTCCAATCCTCCCCTACACCATACCCAAGCCTCACAGGTGTTACAATAATGACGTTCCCCTGTCAGGGCTTTGACCTCCCACCCTTTACTCTATCTAGGCCTTCTAGCCTGGGCCCACTGTATCAGCCCTGGCTCTGAGGCACAAACTCTGGTTTGGCCTTTTCAGCCACCAGGCCCCTAACCTGTATGTGCTCACACCCCTCTGGGGCACCAGGCCCCTGGCCCCGCTGGCTCTGTGGGCCTGCACTCTGTCCCTCTCCGGCTCAACAGCTGCTCATGCCTTCAGCCTACCCCTGGCAGGGCTCAGGGCAACTGTGCGCCCTACAGACACCAATGGGACCTCCATATACCGCCCCTAAAGTCCTAACTCAAACCACTGGTTTAACTAACATAAACATAAGTCCCTGAGCTATAACATAAACAACAACAGTGGACACATCCCTCTGCCCCCTTAAGAGGACAAACCTTTCTTCATCCCTTGTGCTGGCATACATCCCAGCCTGGCCTCCCTGTAAACTCCCCGCACCTCAATGTACCTGCAGGCAGCAAAGCAGACAGTCTAGGGTCCCTAGGTAGGTCTCCTGGGCAGGAGCTCCTAACCCTGCGGCTGGCAGGGCTAAACTGGCTTGCTAGCCCAAACCCCAAGCTTATATCCTGTCAGGGCCCCGGCCACTTCTGGCTAGTAGGCTGCCTGCAGATGCCTGCCAGCTGCCTGATTTGCCCTGTTTCCCCAGCAATTGGCAGCTGCAGCACCCTGCCTAGCCTGCAGTGCTCCCTGGCTAAGCTACTTGATGGGGAGCTGTAGCCAGTCAGGCTAAAAGATGGGGAGCTGTGGCATTGACCCCTACACGGTTGAGTGGGTCAGAAACTGGCTGCCAGGCCGCTCCCAGAGAGTGGTGGTGGACGAGTCGTACTCAACCTGGAGAGATGTGAGCAGCGGGGTCCCCCAGGGCTCGGTCCTTGGGCCCGCACTGTTCAACATCTTCGTCACTGACTTGGACGAGGGGGTGGAAAGC
>JAGPOW010002120.1:115250-125689 GCA_030014935.1 Caiman crocodilus | reverse complement strand
TGACCCTGGCACTCGTTCCTGCCATTGGCGGGGGGTCAGACTAGATGGCCTGCTCTAGGCCCCTTCTGACCCTAGATACTATGATACTATGATGATACTATGATACTTTTATCTTAAAGGAACAGGGAGCCCCAGGCTCTCTGTTACATGTAGTAAAGATGGAAGAAGTCTGCAGCAAGTTGAATTTCTCCTGTTATTTCGTGTTCTCCCTTGCCCCTGGGCTCAGATCTCCATCTTGTCTAGATCATGTGGTTGCTGTTTCCACACACCAGCTTCCTCACACTAAACAAAGTCATGTAGAGGCTTCTACCACCAGAAACATGCTGTCCTCTACCAACCTCCAGAAGCTCTCTGCTCTGTTCGCAAATGAAGACAACACCAAGGAATTCTGGAAGGGGTTTAAAACCACCATTCATATGGCCTGTACTGAATCCATTGGCTATACCATGCATTGACATCAAGACTGGTTCAATGAGAGTGACACCAAGATCCAAGCCCTCCTTGACTGGAAGAGAAGGGCACGTTCTGCTTTGCAAAATGACACCTCATCTCAGCAGAAGGAGGAGCTCCTAAAAGCCAAAGCTCAAAGGAGGATCTGGGAAATCAAAAACCAGTGGTGACAAGATAAAGCCAAGAAGATTCAGCTCTGTGCTGACAAACATTATATGCGTAGCTTTTTCCAGGGAACAAAAGCCATGTACAGCCCAACTTTCCACAGTCCTAATTCCTACAATTGCAGTGTGGCTCATTGTTCCTTAAAGACAATGAATCTATCACAGCTAGATGGAAAAAGCAGTCTGAAATACTCCTGAACTCTGATTTGACTGTGGCAGATACCACCATTGAGTCCACCCCCCAACATCCTGAAAGAAGATTCCTTGCCAACCCTCCTATCCTAGAAGAAGACTTGCATGCCATCAAGGAAACCAAAAACAATAAGGCTACTAGACCAGGTGGCATACATGCTGAAATCTACAAGGCTGGCAGCAACTCAATGCTACTGAGACTCCTTCGAACTTGGAACAATGACAGGATCCCTGGGGACCTGAGGAATGCCAACACAGTGACCATCTTCAAGAAAGAAGATAAGTCTGTGTGTGAGAACTATTAAGGTATTGCCCTCCTTTCCACAGCAGGGTAAATCCTTATCTATATCCCCCTGAACCATCTTCTACCTCTTGCTGAGGAAGTCCTGTCAGAATCTGTCTGGTTTCAGACCATTCTATGGGGCAATTGACATGGTCTTTGCTGCCCACCGGCTCCAAGAAAAATATTAGAACCTGCGTACAGCCTTCACTGACATTACTAGGCCTTTGATTCCATCAGTCATGAAGACTTGTGCAAAGTACTGACCAGATCTGGATGTCCTAAAAGTACATCAAGGTCTTGAGGCTTCTCCATGACCAAATGACTGCGCTCATTCTTTGTAGCACAGTGGGGTCAAGCAAGGATGAGTCTGAAGTTGGGTCAAGCAGGGATGAGTCATCACCCCAAACTTCGTTCTCCATTTTTTGATAGTCATCTTGGTTCTCATTTCCTTCTGGAATTGACACTGCATACCAAAATGATGGAGAGCTCTTCAGTCTGGAACACTTTTGGTCAAAGATCAAAATATACAAAACAACCATCCCTGACCTTCAGTACACCAACTGCACCATTTCTGCACATGGTGAGGAAAACCTCCAGGCTGTGCTGGATTTTTTTTGGAGAAGCCTATGAAATTTTGGGCCTCTCTCAACACTGAGAAGACTAAAATGCTCTATCATCCTGTCCCAGGCCATGGATGTGAGACCTCCCTCCTCCAATATTACTATATAGGGAAAGACCCTGGAGGTAGTGAGCACTTACCCTACCTTGGTAGCCACCTCTCTCAGAGAGTGAACAATAGTGAGGAGATTCAGCACAGGATCTGGTTCCCCAAGTGCCTCATTTGGGAAATTGCTTTGGCATGGATTTATTCATAATGATCTCTAGAATGGCACCAAGATCCAGGTCTACCATGCAGTCACCATCCCCACCCTCCCCTATGGATGTGAAATGTGGGTGACCTACTGCCATTATCTCAAGAGCCTGGAGAGGTATCACCACCAAGTCTTAAAAAAATCCTGTACATAAAATGGGAAGATTACCACACAAACATCAACATCCTTGCTGAAGCCACTGTTACCAGCATTGGGTCAACGATCCTCAAGCACCAGTTTTGATGGTGTGGACATACTATGTGGATGCCTGACTCACAAAACAAGTGCTCTACTCTCAGTTTAATAACAGACTGGAATCTTGCAGCGGCCAGAGGAAATGATTCAAGGATACATCGAAGACATACCTCAAGAAAATGGATGCTGACATCAAGAGTTGTTAGTTGGCTGCCAACTGACTCCAATGCCACTGCAATCTCTACCAAGCAGCAGCCCATTTCAAAGTAAAGTGTTTTGCCCTCAAGGCACAGAAGAGAGAGAGAGAGCGCACAGAGGAAAGAAAAGGAGAGGAATCCCAGCTTGTAGTCTACTCTCCCCTGCAGAAAAACTGCAACATCTGCAGATGGATAGTGTGGCTCAAAGATTAAACTCTCTTAAGTCACCTCAAGATCCATCAATGAGCTGTAGTAAAAATCATCCTCAAATTGAGGGACTGATGAAGAATGGTTTAAAAGAGCAGCAGAGCCCCTATTCAATTTAAGTCCACACACAGCAACTGACTGCAGGCTGCTCAACACATGGTCTAACATGTACATCGTCTTGTTCCTGAATACCTGGTTCTGGTCTTCTGGACTGTGACATGATGCAGAATTTGGATCTATATTCTACAGGTGGTGATACACCTATCTAGGAAAAGCAAGGCACGATATGCAAATCCCATGGTGAAACTGAACAAGGTACAAAAAAATGGCATCAGAAACGTCTTTTTTCCTAATAAACCACCTAGCAATAAGATACAACATGGAATTTCATAATGATTTTTTAAAGATTCACTATCCAGCAAGCATACTTGAAAAATACTCTTGTGTCAATAAATTTACAACTGACTTCTTGAGCACTGTAAAGAAACTAACTATGGCTGCATCTATATTTGTGCTTTACTGCAGAGTAGACTAATTAGCTGTGGAATAAAGCATCACTATCTACATATGCAACAGTATTAGGCCACGATAAACTAATTAATACCACCGTAAGATAGTACTTCTGGGACAGTACTATCTTATGGCAGAGCAATTAACTGTAATTAAATGCACGCACAGATGCTGACCATGGGCATAAATTACTCCTGGTAAGCCCAGCCAGCAAGGAGCCAGACACACTCCTGCCTGCCACTTAACCATATAGCTCTACATTGTCAGCAGCCTCATGCCCCAGCTAGCCCCTCCACTGCCCGCACCTGGAGCCCAGGGCAAAGCAGGGCAGGAGCAGCCCTGGCGTAAACTCCTCTACCCCGACTCAAATTACTGCTGTCCTGGGTGCATTTGTAGACACTGTGCCTGGGAATAGTTTACTCAGCTCAAACTGCTCCGGAGTTTATCACTTTGAATTAATTGCACATCTAGACATCCCTATTTAATTAATTAATTGCACATCTAGACATCCCATCCTACCTTTTATTGTACATTCAAAGTGCTAAGAGACAATCCAAACCAAAACTTTGTGTCTGAATTAAAAACACTGCTCATCTTGCACTAGTGCCTAGAAGCCACAATCAGAATCAGGACCCAGAGAGTTTGTGGAATCTCCATCTTTAGAGCTTTTTAAGACCCAGGTAGACAAAGCCTTGGCTGGGATGATATCATTAGGGATGGTCCTGCTTTGAGCACAGGGCCAGTCAAGTGCAGCTGCCACATGCAAGACACATATCAACAGCCACGTGCACTGCATGCAGCATGAGTTCCAGATAAGGGCCATGTGGCACACAGAGCTGGCACAGATCAGGCCCATACACTGGCCTCACACTCTGGAGCCAGCATACAGGGGCAGTCTGGTATGGGTAACTCATGCAGTGCGTGCCTTGTGTCAACTTTGTGCTTGAGCCCTGGACTGGTGCTAGCACACTGCACAAGCTGCCAGCACTGGACCAGCCCTGTGAGCTGTCTCTGGCATGTGGGGCCAGTCTGTGGGTCCAATCCTGCCCAGAAACCACCCGTCTTCTCGGCAAGCCTGCGGGGTTGAGGGAGTTTGACACCCTGCAGCAGATGATCAAATTAAATCTATAAGTGGACAATTCACAGAAAGCTATATTTTAAAATATGATAAAGAAGTCACTGGGAAAGAAAAGACTAATTACATTCACCCAAACAGGCTGATAAACATCTCAAATCTTTGTGAATTTAGGTGCACGGAGTGACAGGAACTGCACACTCTCAAAGCCACACTATATCTGTGGCAGTGGAGAACCTACCCTTTTGACAGATGTAGAAGTTAAGCACTGTGTCCTCTTTAAATGCTAGTCCATTTCCTTTTCCCCTGCCTGCTGCTGCTCCCTGTCCAATGTTGATTCATTCTTAAAAATGGAGTAATCAATAAGTAAGCAATCACATTAATACAGACCACACAGTCACTGGATGTAATAACAAAGAATGCAACATCCAAAGTTCATTCACCTGCAACTCTACCAATGTCATATACGCCATGACCTGCTTACAATGCATATCTGCTGTTCACATTGGACAGAGTGATATCTCTATGTATAAGAATGGGTGAAGAATGAGCTGACATCAGCTGGAGAAAGGCACAAAAGCTTGTGGCAGAACACTTCAATCTCCCTAGACACTCTATTGCTGACCTCAGGATTGCTATTCTCAGGCAGAAATTTTTTTTTAAAGTTTGAACTGGAAACTGTGAAACAAGAAATCATCCACAAACCAGACAGTGATAAATAGAGTTTAAACACAGACTATTGATTGTTATCTGATTACCTGGAGTAGCTTTTGTGAGCCCTTGTTCCATGGGTTTAATGTTTCTCTCCTAACACTACAGTTCTCTCCACCACACTCTTTCTCCCTACTTGTCTTTTATATTTTAATTTTGCTCTCCTTCTTATATTCTGCTTTCTGCACATTCTTTCATAGCAGCCCATGAAAGCTTATGATCTCTCTATATATCCTATTTAGTCAAAACCCAGACGCTGAATTGCTTCAATCTTTGCAAGTTAGTTTAAAATGCATAGACTGAACAGCTATATAAGTGAATTTTCGCTACTGATTCCAGAAATGCAGCCACATGTCTGCAGTGGCGCAGGCCAGAAGCTGGGGGCTGCTAGAGCATACCTTCCAGCTTGCTAGCCAGTCAAAGGAAAGGGAGGGAAGCCCTAGGAGGCTTCCTACCCCTCCCTGCTTGAGTGGCAGGGGACGGCAGGAGACCCTGGTCCAGCCCCAGGTCCAGCCCTGGGCGGGGGAGTGTTTAAAACCCCGCTCTGGCCCACAAGTGACCCCAGCTGGGGACTACCTGGTGGGGGGAGAGGTAAGGAGGTAGAGGGGAAGCCCTCAGAGGCTTTTCTGTCTCTTCCCCACTAGAGCAGGCCAGCACAGGCTGGGTGCAAGGAGCCTCTGAGAGCTTTTGCCCTACCTCCCCACCAGTGCAGGCCAGGGTGGGAGTTTAAACCTCCCTCCCCCCATACTCAGCTGGCTGGGACAGGCTGGGCCCTGGTTCCCCCGCAGTCCCCACTCTCCTCTCCTGCTCAAGCAGAGGGGGAAAGGGTGGGGAAAGCCTCTGAGGGCTTCTCTCCTCCCCCACCTCCTTGCCAGGCAGACCCCAGTTGGGGTCTGATCCTAGGGCTTTTCCCCCACCCCCTCTCTGTCAGCCAGAGCAGTGATATTGCTCCAGCCTTGGAGCAGAGGCAGGGCGGACACTGCTCAGCTGGAGCAGACAGCACCGCACCAGGCTACAAAACATCTTGGGATGCTGTGGGACTGTGAGTTACCTTGAACTGGGAGGGGATCTGGGACTGAAGTTCCATAAACTGGTTAGACCTAAATCAGTTAAGTCTGATACTTAACTGGTTTCAGTCTGAACTGGTTTCAGTCCCTTTGAAAGCAGTTTATGAGCACTGAACTTCTGTTCTGCTACAGGTTTAAATTCGTTTCTGATCACTTAAACTGGTTGATGTGTAACTTCTTTCCTTAGCATAAAGGGGCATATATATTTGCCGTGGCTTCTGACCAACTTCAGACTAACAGGGCTAACTACCACCTTTCTATACTATGGGTCTCCACAGGAGGGCACTGCTAGCACACCTATGCCAGCAAAGCTTGTAGTGAAGCCAAATCCTTGTTTGTCAGTTTATGGTCATAGCATAAAGTGCAGGAAAGGGCACAACAGCAGACTTGCTCTTTTTACTCCCTACAGGTTTCTTTCTCTGCTGATGGCAGAGGATGATAGGAAAAAACGTTAAAAAATTTGGTCTGACAAGGTAAGAAGGAAAAAAAAAAGTAAGGAGGAATGGAAGTCAACACCCATCACAAGAATCCCCCAAACATTTGCATCTACTGGTCTGCAAGAGAGGTAATGAAAATAAAAGCTCTACGTTCCTCATCATTACAAAATGTTTTCTCTTAGGTGCTTATATTAGAAATGTAGTTCCTTTCCAATGACTGCTCCATAGCTCTAACAGTGTCCCACCACTCTGGGGGCCCCCATGGGCTCACACACAAATATCATAAATCAAATTCTATTATTGCGCTAGAAACAGGGCCCAACTTTCCACAAGGGCCTCCAGGGCCATTGCACATCATACCTGACACTTCTGATCACTACTTGTATTCGTCTGCTCTGACAGCAAATGTGTAGTCACCATCAAATCCTCACTGTTATATTGTAACTTGATACAGGGTTGGGTTTGGGGTTTTTTGTTTTTCGGGGGGGGGTCTTGTTTTTTTTTTTTTAAGAGAAGACAATCATGGAGAATAGGTTCAGGTTAGAGATTAGAATTTTACAATTAGGGTGGCCAAAATCTGGAACCAACTTTCCAGAGAAGTGGTCCTCACCCCTACCTTGGGCAAATTCAAGAGGAGGTTGGACGATCACCTGTCTGGGGTCTTGTGAACCCAGCATTCATTCCTGACTGTGGCAGGGGTCAGGCTAGATGATCTGATCAGGTCCCTCCTGATCCTAGCTACTATGAAACTATAAAACTATGCTCACCCCCAAAAGGTGAACAAAACCCACTCATATAGCAGCCTATTGGAAAGTAACTCGTAGCTAAACATATATAGATCTATCTTTCTTTTAAATACAGTAGGCGTATGAGAACCAGACTTCTCGTAATAAAAATCTTCTGGAGCAGACTGTTTTCTAGCGGTACAACTTACTTGAGTGAGAGCTGCAGGGTCAGGCTCTTTACAGTTAAGAAAGGTTTGTTTAATATACTCTCATGCATTCATTATAAATCACATCAGTTCTTTTGCTCTTTTCAAGTTAATACACTGAGTGGTAACAATTTAACCTAGGAATGTGAATCTCAGAAGTCTATGTTTTCACATCTCTGAGACATGAGGCTCCCTAGGCAATCAGAAAACACAACAAGCTAAAATGGACAATTTAAATCTAAACTATGTTCACTGCTACTCTGTTGACAGCTATAGCTGTATTTTCGCTCACCTTTTCATACATAATTATTAAAAAAACACCTAGGATTAGTTTTAAAGTGTGATCGTTAGAGAGCCTGTGTACTAGATTGACTGCATGTTTCAGATTTAAGATTCTTACTGTACTGCAGGGAACACTAGAAAAGACATCACAGTGCCTTTAAAATATAGCTAGCTGGTACATATTAGAAAGATCAGAAGCTTGGAAAAGTAAGCTTATTTTCTGATTAATTTCTTCCCATATCCATTCTATTCATTTCAAGTGATGAAAAAAAATAGGCTGAACCTTCAGATACTGCCTAAACAACTCTTACATTTCAAACCCTATGTTTTGGTTGTATCAACCTCCAGAACTGCAGTACAGAAGGAAGTCTGAATTATTTTCAGGTGAGATGCCCAGCTAACTGTAAAGAGTGGACCCTTATGCAATTATTAGGAAAAAAAATAGAAAATACCTGTCAAGTATTAGACAGTCGGGACAGCATAGTATGTGACAGCACCCGCACATCCCACAGATCACACAAAACCCTTTGTTCCAGTAGGTCAGATGCTGAAAGGCAGTAAGGGAGTTTCTCCAGCAAGCGTTAAAGCAACTCAGCCCCTCTCCTGCTTTCAGCCAAGATGTTTGAGCAATCTCTGGGGGGAGTCCTGCTCCCACAGAAGTCATCAGGGCCAGGTATAGACACAAGACTTTTACTGATATAAGTGACTGGAAACCAGCCCACACCTGTAACAGAACTGAAGTTTGGCACGTGCAGACTGGTGTAAAAATGGCAAAACCCAGTCTAAGATTTGCCCCGCAACCAAAAGGCAAACGTGTCTTTTGTTTTCGACTGACCTACAGAAAACCACGTTTCGCAGAAGTAGGGTCAGAGGGACCTGAGCAGATCATCTAGTCCGACCCCCTGCCCTTTTCAGGAATGAATCCAGGGCTCTTATGACCCCTACTAAGTTTAAGCTCAAATGACCCCAGCTAGGTAGTTATCTAGCCTCCTTTTAAAGACCCCCACAGTAGGAGCCAGCACCACTTCCCTTGGAAGCAGGTTCCAGATCCAGCCTGGATCTATTCTGCCTCCGTCCGCATCCGGCGTGGGAGTTTTGCCATTCCCTGAAACCGGAGCCAGGCTGAGCCCCAGTTTCCCTGTACCTTCAAAGGCGACCTGAACAGAGCAGACACTGAAGGAACTTGTAGGGGAGGAAAAAACCCACCCCAAAAGCTTGGCATTCCCTTGGACTCCCCCGTCCTACCTTCGGGGCCAGGGGCCACGTCCTCCCAACCCGGGCTTCGAGTTCGTCTCGGCCGCTACACGGGCCGCGGGGGCAGCCACACACAAACCCGTGGCCAGCAGGCCCCGAGGGCAGCGGCCGGCAGGAGCCCCCGGCCCAGGGCGCGGGGCGCCACGCGGGCTGCAGCAGGACCCGCTCCCTCTTCCCCGGCACCGCCCGCCCCGCGGCTCCGGCTCCGGCTCCGGCGCGCTCCCGCCACGCCCCTCGGCAGCAGCGCGGAGACGCCCGCCCGCCCGCCCGCGCCTCAGGGTGCCGCGCGCCGCCCCGCTGCGGGTGTCATTAGTTACCTGTGCGTCCCGTACGGCTTCATAAAGCAAAATCTAGCCCCAAGCGCTGGGACAGCGCCTCCTGCGCTCCGCTGTCAGCCGTCGCAGCACCTGAGTTCAGGTTTGTAGCGTTGGCAATGCATAGGGGACCCTGGCAACCCTCTGCAACAAGCGCCACCAGCATTGCCGGCAGTGCCTGCAGGTGGTCGCCGCTCGCCACCTCCCACCAGCACTGCGGGCAGTCCCCGGTCGCTGCTGGCCGCCACAAACGCTGCCGGCGGTCCCTGACTGCGGGCCGGCGCCCACCACCGCTGTCTGCGGGAGCGCCCCGCTCGGCACCGCCATGCCCCCGCCCCCGCCACCTGCGCGCGGTCACCGTGCCCCCCCCGCCCCCCCAGCCTCCAGGGGCACGCAGCATTCCTGGCTTGTAGCAAGAGGAAAACAGTCTTCAGGGGGGGATTAGACAAACAAGAGACATTTACCAGGAATGGCTAAGAGATAGCAAAGTTGCTGGAAGAAGGATGGTTTGAACAGTGGAACAGCAAGACCATTTCAAAGGGGAAAGTCAAGAGATGAGCAGGGAGCAGGGACGTGGTGATGAGCCTCATATGAAGTCAATTGACTCACTCAGGGCTGCCCGAACAGAAATGCCACTGCCCCTCTCAGGCAGCTGGTTTGAGAGTCTGGGTGGAGCAGGAATCAAAGGGGCATGCAGCTGCCACACTGTGCACCCCCAAACCCAGTCTTGGCCCGAAGGCACCCTGGCATTATCCCCATAGAGCACGCACTGGGCTGCACCCCTTCATTCTCCCTGTGTCTTCCTGTCCCACAGAGATGCAGGCCCAATATCACACCCCCATAGTCACCCTCACACCCTCACAGGATGCATGGCAATACATCTTTTGTGCTGCACACCCACATCACATGGAACAGCCCTGTGTCACACATGGCATTTAACCGTGGCACACCTTTAGTATCAGACACAGCATCCGCTCTGTCAGAGATGTATGTCAGAGATCTCTGCTACACACAGATGCTGAACCCCTGCCAAGCACAGAGCTACACCAGTGTGCTGTACCCCAACACTACATGCCAGTGTCAAACAAGCACCACATGCCCATGCTGTTTGATAAGAATGAGTTGACCTCTCTCTTCCTACTGGCCTATTAACAAAATTGACAGCCTGGGGGACTCCCTCCTTTACTAGGTGGTTTATTAAGGATTATAAGGCAATCCATAGAAACCTACATGGCCTTTATTAGCATAACAGCAATAATCCAAGACATTACCAACAAGAATATAAGAAAATATAAAAC